>OY288108.1:73294336-73377381 GCA_958431115.1 Syrphus vitripennis | reverse complement strand
AATCCGCATTAGGCCTCAAGTTCTTAACATATATTTGTGGAACTCCTGACTCCACATGTAGAGCATATGTTGGTGTTGTCGATGGCAATCTAAAGATTCTCTTGAAGTAAAGACGTTGAACTAGAGGAAGTGTCTGCTCCACAACAGGTTAATAGCTGATTTGGCAACTGAGCATTTTCTTTTATTTGAGGACGTAAATCCAAATTTTTTGATATCAAAAACCAAAGATATTTATAGTCTTTTACAATTTCAATGGGATCTGAACTTAAAAACCAATTTACCGAGGGCAACCTTCTCCTATTATTGGATTCAAAAACCATTATTTTACTCGAATAAATACACAATCAATGTATTACCGCCTCTAGGCACATCAGACCATAGCATCATTTCCGCAAATTTCTCGTGCCAAAAAAATCCAGTTAGAGAAAAAGCTCCTGTGAGAACCGTTTGGCAATACGAGAAAGCCAACTGGGACGGTCTCAATAATTTTTTCAGGATCTTTAACTGGTCACTCCAGACTCCAGCGCGGATATGATCACTAATATGATTCTTTTGGGAATGAGAACTTTTATCCCGAATAGGGCTAAAAGCATCAGACCCAAAGAGAAATCATGGTTTGATGGAAGCTGTAAAGAGGTTATTAGGGTCAAAGAGGTTAGCTTCCGTTGTTTTAGAGCCAACCCAACTGAGGAAAACCGGAAAAGTTCAAACAAGCCAGGAAGGCCTGCAACGCTCATATTCGAAGGACCAAATTTTTGCATGACCAAAAATTAAGGCAAAAAATACTACAATGTCCCACAGGTAGTAAAAATTTTTGGTCATTTGTAAAAAACATGAGGAACAAAACATCTTCCTCGGTCTCAACACTCGTTGTCAATGACCCTCCTTTCGTTAGCTCTCTCGAGAAGGCTAACTTATTCGTTAGGCAGTTCGCCGCCGACTCTACGCTGTCTGATAGTGTCATGACTCCCCCAGTTCTTGAGTGCGTAAATGATTCTATGGGACAAATTTTCTTTCGTACTCGAGCTGTGGCGAGAGTCCTAAAAGATCTTAACACACATAAATCCGCTGGTCCGAATGGTATCCCCGCTATTGTTCTGAAGAGGTGTTCTTAATCGCTGGCAAGACCCCTGCGTAAGCTTTTCCATCTATCCTATTCTTCTGGGCTTGTTCCGAGCAGTTGGAAAACAGCATTTGTCGAGCCTATACCAAAAAATGGCGAATCTTCTTCACCCTCAAATTACCGACCAATTGCACTTACGTCCCTTCTTTCCAAGGTCATGGAAACGCTGATAAATTATCAGCTCAAGAAATATCTCGAAGATCGAAAGCTTCTTAATGACCTGCAGTACGGCTTTCGTAGCAATAGATCCACTGGTGACTTGATGGTTTATCTCACCGAACAGTGGAACAAATCCTTACATCGTTTTGGAGAAAGTAAGATTATTGCACTTGATATTTCTAAAGCATTTGATAAAGTTTGGCATCCTGCTCTTTTATCGAAAATGCGTGCTTTTGGTATCGATGAAACCCTTCTTCGTTGGATTTGTAACTTGAAACCCACAAAATAAATGCTGGTGTGCCACAGGGTTCTGTTTTGTCTCCCACCCTCTTTCTCATTTTTATTAATGATCTCCTGTCTGCAACTACTAATCCATTAAATTGTTTCGCTGACGATAGCACTCTTAGCTTTTCATATTCGTTTCCAGATTCACATCCCTGCTCTTCGGACGTGGAACTGAAACGGCTAAATATGATAAGTACATTAAATTCTGACTTAGACAGCATTGTACAATGGGGATTAAAAAATCGCGTAGAATTTAATGCTTCGAAAACTCAATGCTGCTTTCTGTCGTTAAAGCGAGACGCACCCCTGCCATTATCTATGAGTGGCACTTGCATCGAAGAAACTAATCAGCTTGCGATTTTAGGTATGTGTGTCACAAACCATCTTTTGTGGAATGATCACATACTTAACGTCGCCAAAAATGCCGCAAGATGTTTAGGTTTTCTTTGGAGATGCAAGAAATTCTTTTCCCCTTCTGATCTGGCTATTATATATAAAAGTTATATACGTATATACGCTTGAGTATAACTCCCATCTCTGGGCTGGTGCTCCAGCAACTTACTTAAGCCTCTTGGACAGTATACAAAGACGAGCCTTCAGAATGATCGGAGACAGGAACATCATCGATACTTTTACGTCGCTCGAACACCGGCGTAACGTTTCTTGTCTCTCGCTCTTTTATCGTTACTTTTACGGTAAGTGCTCAAATGAAATAGCCAGTTGCATTCCTCCCCTTAAACGATTCAACCGTAATACTCGCGCTTCCAGGAATGCTCATCAGTTTACTCTTGAACCCAATTTCGGTCGTGCTGTCAAGTACAGGGATTCGTTCTTTAGCCGTACTACGCGAGTGTGGAATTCCCTTCCACGCTCTGTATTCAAGACTAATGTTCACCGACATCTCCTTTCACATCCCCTCCTACTTATCTAAAGCTCGCACTGTGTTTCGACATGTAGAGGGTACATAAAATCCCCTTTTGTGCGCGCTAAATATAAAAAAAAATTGACCTTGAGACATTGATTTGTAGATGCAATAATCTTTAAGCCGATTTATCTGCAGTTGCAATATTGAGGTGTTATCTGTAAGCAAAACTAGATCATCGCCGTACAGTAATACGCTAATAGTTAAATCACCTATCTTAGCACCACCAGACAGAACCCTAGAGACGACGTCAATAAAGATAGCAAACAAAATTGGACTCAGCACACAACCTTGGGGAATACCAGTTTCTGTGTTGAAAAATTCGGAGATGTTAGTACCGTTCCACACAGAAGAACATGTATTAGTAACAAGTTGTTTGTAAAGCCTTAGAAACTTTGATGATAAGCCTAGTGTCGAGAGTTTGTAAATTAAGGAGTTTCTGTTTACTGTATTGAACGCAGCCTTAAAATCAACAAAGAAAGCAAAGAGTTTTTTTATTATTATCAATATATCTCTCAGCAATTTATTTAATAGGATACGGTTCAGCTCTTCCGACAGATCCCTAATGCTTATACACCCTCGGTTTTCATGTCGAACCTCAGAACAATAATTCTTCGTTAATGCTATTCGCCTGTGGAATCTCCTTCCAACTAATTTAAAAAGAACAAATGCCGAAGCAAAGTTTCGCAGAGATCTTCGAAGTTATTTTCAAAGAGCATAGATTTCAAATCTGCCTTCCAATCATTACGCAACTAGGATTTTAATAAGTGAGATGTATGTAAAAATTAAATTTGATTCAAAATAATATGTAGTATTGAAATATAAACTTTTCTATGTATGTAGCTTTTTCTCCATTTTTTTTATATTGTACTTAATTAGCAGAACACTAATTTATAAGATTTATTTCTTACTATGTATGCAATAAATGAATAAGCTAAACTAAACTAAACAATATTTGTGAGGGCAAATATCTGGTCAAGTGTCGAGAATCCTGAGCGAAAATCAGCTTGAAAAATACTAAGATATTTATTTGATTCCACCCAGTGAATTAATCTGTGATAGAGTATATTAGTAAAAAAATTTCTTAAAACAGGCAAGATGTAAATTCCTCTATAATTTTCTGGAAGGTTGCTGTTACCCTTTTTATAAATAGCACATATTAAGGATTTCAGAAATGATTGAGAGATTGTCTCCTTATTCAAAATTTTATTTAAAAAGATTAGAAGGACATTTAAAAAAGATGTGTCAGAGTATTTAAAAAACTCAATTGGAACTCCATCAACTCCTGAAGCCTTATTATTTTTCTTTCTTTTCAGCGTGTCCTGCAATTCAGAGATTGAAATTTGATCATCTAGTTGGGCTATGTAGATTTCAGGTTGGGCATATTGAAATGACGAGATTGTGGACGCAGGACTAAGAAGCTGTTTGAAATATTCTAACAACAAATCAACTCTAATTTCTGGTGGCGAGTAGGGTTTAGAACCTCCCAACATCTTAACTTTGTTCCAGAATGACTTTGAATCCTTACATGCTATCAAACTTTGAGCAATATTACACAAGTAATTCTTTTTTTTGGTTTTGCAAACAAGCTTGAATTCCTTATTTTTTTTTTTTTTTATACACTTCAGATTCTTTGCTGTAGTGAGCTTGCAGTGAGATACAGTTTTAAAAAAGTTTGAATTTGTTTTTCTAAATATATTCAAGAAACGGAAGAATTTTTTTCTTAGTTGTTGACACTCCCAATCATACCATTCAAAACAAAGAGACCAAAATCTTCAAATAATTTAATAAGACGTCTCCCACAACTGTTCAATGTCTCATCCATTGCCCCTTATCCCACTCAAGCTGTAATCAAGTTGCTCAACCAGTGAAGCAGGGTTTTGAAAATTACCTATACGAGCGTTCAGATCACCCAGAATCAAAATGTTTTCAAGATTATTTTCATTTAAAAACTCATGCAATTCATCAAAATCTTGACTCCAATTGCTGCAATTCATTGGAATTATATAAAAGCGATTTTGCCTGTACATTAATTCAATTAAAGTTTTTCCCCCTATTAATTTAAAGGATGCATAATTAGTAATTACTTATACTATTTTTTACTGCACATAAGATACCACCACTTGCTCTACCAAAATGATTATTTCTGTTGGCTGGAATACATTTAACATTAAAACCTTTAAAATATTTCAAAATATCTAATTATTTGTCTTTCTCGAGAAAAGTTTCAATTAAAATTATAATATCAAATTGCAAAATAAACTTAAAAAAATCAGGAAATAATAATTTGTTTTTCAAACCGGAAATATTAAAACATGAAATTTTTTGACTTACAAAAAAATGACAGACGGCAACTCTTTCCTTAATATTGACAGTTCGTATCAAATTATTACTACTTCCAGCTTGCCAGTGGCGTCTTTAGGCATGGGCCCGGTGGGCCAGGGCCCAGGGCCCCGCGATTTTTGGGGCCCCAAGCATCATCAACCCATGAAAAATTTTTAAAGTTGTTGCAATGTTGTGACTGAATTTATTTCAATTTGTAAACATTGCACTTACAAATATGAATCCAAGACAACATACATACATACGCAGATGTTCATATTTACATATAAATACCTAATTACAAATATAATACTTCCATGAATGAAATAATGGCTCAATGTTTTTGTATAGGTATGTTACTGTAATCCCGTAATTATTAAATACATGGCCCTAAAAGTAGGTACTGAAGAAAATATGAAAACAATATACTTCTAACTTTTCCAATGATCCTGAAGAGTTCTATGCCTTACCGGTAAATTCAAGAATTTCCAGATTTCGGGAATTTACAGTAACATATACATCTCTAAAATTGACACTTTTTGTTTGTACGTTTGCAAGAAATCAGCAAGTGGATCGAAAAAAAACTTTCGTTCGACCTTCGACACCGCTTTCGTTCGACAAACAGATTAACCTGTAGCCTTTTCTCATACAATTCATTTTGTTTTATATGTTTCTGTTTTGAAAACCACCAAAAAAAAAAATCCTACTTCGAACCAACCGGCGTTGCCGGCCAGGCAAAAATTGTAGAGCCACATTCCGTGAAAAATCCTGCCATTTCCGTGCCATATATGTAATAAAAGTAACTTTTTCTTAGTTTTCATTAAAAAAATCATCCAAATACAACAAAAGCTAATGTTGTTGTCTAAAAACATAAGTTTGTTTCAATTCTCAGAAATAAAAGTTTAAGCTAGGACTTGAGTTTCAGTAAAATAATGAAAATAAAAAAGCTTGCCACATTGGTTTTTTTTATGCAACTGTGAGAAAAGGCAACGCAGCTTCGAACATTCAATATGAAATCTCCTGTCCTGCCTCTTGTGCATCATTTTTGTTCTCTTGAATCCTCTCTCTTCGTAACCGAACCAACTCGGTGACAGGTGAGTAATTTAGTTCGAGTTCGAGGCCATTCGAGGGTTTGAGCGAGCTGTTAAATTTGTTCGTTACACAACCCTAAGGCGTTAGCGTACAAGACAACACCAGCAAATACATTTTGCTTCCGAATCTCAATCTCAGCGATACCTACACGTGCACATTTGCACAAAAATGCACATAAATGTATATTGTATCCAAATGAATGCTACAAAGCTAACAAATTGTTTACTGTTAATTTCAGCCAGCGTTGTTTAATACATTTTTATTATCATTATAAATATTATAAGCTTTTAATCGCCATTTGTATAATGTATGTTATTAATTTATGTAGCTTCTTTGATCTATAACATATGAGCGTAAAATAGCATAGAAACATATTTTCTTACAATATTATGTAATTAATAGGTACATATGGAGCTTTCAATATAGAAAAAGATACAAAATATTCTTGTAACATTACTGATCTTTTGAGAACGATTTTTACGTGTCTGTTCTCATGTTTCAAGGATTTATTTTCCGGCAAAAAAGTTTACAGTGCCTTTTGTGTCAAGAATATTTGTCAAGTTTTTTGGAATTAGATCTGTGTTTGTCCTGTGTTGTGTTTCCAATTGTTTTTAAGTGTTATAAAATACAGTATTAAAATAAGTGGACAATGTCGAAAAGATCATATCCTAGTGGTTCTGAAAAGAGGAAAAAATTAGCACATCAAAAACAAATTATTCAAAAACTACCAAAATTAACAACGTATTTCACATCAGAACCTTCTGTAAGTAGTGAGCAAACAAATACTTGTAACCCTCAAAATAATATTCAAGAAATTATGACTTCACCGACAACCAATTTTCTCGAAAAACAACAAAAAATTTCAGCAATGGAACAAAATTCAAGTGATCCTGCTGATTATTTTCAGCAAATATTTACCGAAAAAGTAGGTATGTGAATTTTGGATTTTTAAAGGTCCTGATTTTTTTCAAAATAAAGATTGTGACTTCTCAAAAGCATCAAAAGTATACATCGAATCAGATGGTAAATCAAAAACAAGAAATTTTAATAAAACACTCTTTTATCGTAAGTTAAAAAATAATGAAGACATTGAAAGAAAGTGGCTATTATATTCGCCATCGAAGAAATCCATATTTTGTTTTTCATGTTCATTATTTAACAATTCTAAAACAAACATATGTTCTCCCAGTGGGTGCAATGATTGGAAACACATAAATCAGATCATTTTGGAGCATGAAAATAGCTCAGCACATAGACAAGCTATGATGACATATCTCACACGAAGTAAAACTGTTGGCAGGGTAGATACAGACTTACTTTATCAGAACTTTATCGAGTTCCCATAGAAAGGTTCTTAGAATTTATACCTATTCAAGAGCACAAATCAGAATATTTGGCAGATAAAATCTTAACATTTTTAGAAAACCACGATATCCCAATTATGGACTGTAGAGGTCAAAGCTATGATAATGCATCAAATATGTCGGGAAAATATTCTGGGTTGCAAGCAAGAATAAAGGAGAAATGTGAATTTGCTACCTTTGTACCATGTGCCGCACATTCACTTAACCTTGTAGGCCTTCATGCTGCTAGTTGCGTGCAGGAAGCAACAAGTTTTTTTCAATTGGTTCAAAAACTGTATAATTTTTTTTTTCGAGCTCAACCCATCGCTGGAATAAATTAACAGAACATTTAGGCTCAAGTAAGGTTCTTAAAAGTCTATCAGAAACTAGATGGTCTGCACGAGCTAATGCAGTAACTGCCCTACATCGCGGTTACAAGCAGATTATTGCAGCACTGACATCTATGTCTATAGATCCAGATCAAGCACCAGAAACAAAAAACGAAGCACTAAGTCTGGCTAAAAAAATGGCAAAACTGGAATTTCTGATTTTAACAGAAATGTGGAGCAAAATATTGCAAAGAATGGACAAAACTAGTAGAAGCCTTCAAAAAGAAGCTATAACAATAGACGTTGCCGCAAATTTGCTATCTTCACTATGCAATTTTATTACTACATTAAGAGACGATTTTGACAAAATTGAAAAGTGTGCCAGAGAACAAAATCCAGAAGCTAATTATAAGGACGTTTTGCAAAGAACAATAATAAGAAGTTCACGTAAGACATATTTTGATGGCCCTGCACCATCCGTGCTGCTCACTGGCAAAGAAAAATTTAAAATTGATACTTTTCTTCCAATTATTGATACACTTAACATGCATATACGAACTCGATCAAATTCCTACAACGAAATCAGCCAATTATTTGGTTTTTTGTCTTGCTTAGAAGATTTAAATTCAATAGAGTTGCAGAACAGATGCCAACAATTAGCTAACAAATACCACAAAGATATAATTGCCGAAGAGCTTGAGGTGGAATGTCTGCATTTAATGCAATATATAAAGGAAGTCCAGGTCCAGGAAGATGAGAATGAATATAACTTAACAATATGTAAGCTATATAATCTAATTACGATGGATAAAATAGAAAACACCTTTCCAAATGTGGAAATAGCATGCCGAATTTTTTTATCCATGATGGTTTCAAACTGCAGTGGCGAGCGTTCTTTTTCCAAGTTAAAAAGGATTAAAAACGAACTTAGGAGTAAAATGATACAAGAAAGGCTAAACAGCCTGTCGATGATGTCAATTGAAAGTGATTTACTTCAAGAAATACAATTTGACGAAATAATTCACGATTTCGCTAACGAAAAGGCCAGAAAAGTTACTCTTCAATAATAATTAATTTTATGTCTCTCTTGATCCCAGTTATTTTCTGCTTAAAAGTTCCTATAATTTATAATAATCTTGAATTTTTTTTTTAATTGAATGTAAATCAATTATTTTGTTTGTTTTTGTATTATATTTTGAATTATTTATGTTTTGTTTTTTTTTGTTTTCAATAGGTATATAATCAAAACTGCATATCATCTAATTAATAAATTATATCTTGTATTATTTTTAATTGTTCAGTTAAAAATTCCTTAAATATATAATAATTCGTTGTTTGTGTAAAGTTCAAAACTTGTTTAATACCTAATTTAAATATACCTATAATTAAAAAAAATCTTAACTTATAACATATAACAACTTTTCTTTTGTTTTGCAATTTTCAGCAAAATGGCAGTTACAAATTACAACACATAATTATTTATAACTGTGGTCTTTTCCTCCAAAAACTCATCATATTGTTTTTACCGAAATCTTACAAAAGATAATTTTAAGCTATGTAATTAACTGGTGAAAATGATACCAGGGAATAGTTTACAAGAACATTTGTAAAAAAGAGGGCCCCCAAATCCAAATGGGCCCAGGGCCTCCAATTGTCAAAAGACGCCTCTGCAGCTTGCGCGTCATCTTGGTTGTTATTGTTTTGACGTGTTGGTCCATTTCTTTGACTGAGTTGTTGTTGAATTTTGGTGCCGTCAAAAAATCGCATTGCTCCATCGCCGAAAGTTGATTTGACAAATGTCAACTCTTCATCAGAGCTGATAGTTAATCCTCGTGGAAAATCGTAAACAAAAAGGAAATTCTCTACTTGCAGTTCAATTCCTTTGATGAATATTTTTGTTTTCGGTGCAAGTGCTAAAAGCTCGGTTTTTATTTAATAAAGTGATTTTCTTTTTTCCTTCGTTATCATTGATTGCTCACGGTGGATAACAATACCAGTGCCTTTTAAATCTCGTGCCGCAAACAAATTGATGACTTTGTTGGCAATGTCTCCGGGATGAAATTTAATCACCACTGTGGCCTTGTTAGTGGTGTTATTAGTGAAGTCATGTGCGGTGTTTATTGGAAGTGAGGCATTGTCCTGAAGCTTGAGAAGACCTTTACAAGTCTGTTTAGCAAACTCGACTTTATTTGTCTTCCCTTCTGCTGGAAAGTGCAAAACAACAGAATTTTTTGTGTTTTTTTCTTGAAGAAGCTTCAATTTGACGTTCAAGTAGCTGACAATAATTTTCCATTGCAGACAAAATGCATTTTGTTCAAAAGATGAGAATTGTGCGTCCGTAGTAACTGGATTTTAGAAGACACAGCTAAAAGCTTATGTCTTAGCATATCTTTCATTTTGTTGGATATGCACTCCTCTAGAAGTACCTTAAATTCTTCAATAGACATATTACCAACAGCCATTTTTTCAATGAATTTAGTTGCAGAAAATAATTTTTTGTTTGTTGATAATTGCTCGGGTGAAGTATCGGATAGTTTCCTTTTGGGTTGCATATAAAACGGTGTTAATCAGAACAATGAAAGCGTGAATGATGTTCGCAAGAATTACAAATTTTTGCTTTAATCGTTGTTTATGATTACGAGGCACAAATCTCAATTAAAAAGTGATGTTTTATCTTTAATTTAAACGTTTAGCGATGTATTAATGTTGCCCCATGCCACGTCTGGTGGACGGAAACACAGTGCGAGCTTTAGGTAAGTTGGAGGGGATGTGAAAGGAGATGTCGGTAAACATTAGTCTTGAATTTCAGTATATCACAATGAGAGGGATATCCATTTGCGTAGTACGGCTAAAGAACGAATCCCTGTACTTGACAGTACGGCCGAAATTGGGTTCAAGAGCAAGCTGATGAGCATTCCTGGAAGCGCGAGTATTACGGTCGAATCGAAGGAGAGGAATGCAACTGGCTATTTCATTGTGAAAATAACGATAAAAGTGTGAGACAGGAAACGTTACGCCGGTGTTCGAGTAACGTAAAACTATCGATGATGTTCCTGTCTCCGATCATTTTGAAGGCTCGTCTTTGTATACTGTCCAAGAGGTTTAAGTAAGTTGCTGGAGCACCAGCCCAGAGATGGGAGTTATACTCAAGCTTTGGACGTATATAACTTTTATAGATAATAGCCAGATCAGAAGGAAAAAAGAATTTCTTGCATCTCCAAAGGAAACCTAAACATCTTGCGGCATTTTTGGCGATGACGTTAGGTGTTGGTTACGAGCCAGGAAGAAATATAAAACTCCTTTTTTTTTTGTATATTTTCGAATGTTTTATTTTCGAATGTTTATTTTAGTTCGCTTAATTTTGACGGAGGGTTTTATATCTTAAAAAAGAAAACAAATTTAGTTAAATTATGAAATACATTTAACAATTTAAAGTAAAAAAAAAAAACTTACTTGCTCTTCTTGGCGGCGCGGCGCGGCGTGGTTCATGAAATTAAAATGAGGTTAAGTTCTTGATTAATTAAGTTGGCTATAATTTGAATTTTAGTTTAAACGACGGCCGCTCACCAATATCGCCAAGAAGAACACTTAAGGTACGATAACATTTTTAATATATTTAAAAAGGTACGAAAGGTACGATAACATTTTAATACTTTTAAGTTACTATAGCATTTTTCTCAATATTTAATATTCGATATTTTTATTTTGTTTGAGTTGATAACATCCCAACCCCCGTGAATCGCTCAGGAAGATTCACCTTCCACGTCTAGTTTGGCAAGTTTCGAGACTGGTCTTTTTATTATACCCGATGAAGTCTTCACGAGCGCTGATCTAACTTGACTGTCAGGCGCTGGGAAAACTTTGGTGATTTTTCCTCGTTTCCACTGTCCTCGGCTTTCGTTTTCATCGCAGACGACCACAATATTACCCACTTGTAACGATTCAGTTAGTTTATACCATTTTGTTCTACGTGCCAAGGTGGGAAGATATTCGAGTACCCATCTCTTCCAAAATGTTTGCTTAAGTTGCTGAAGTATGTGCCATTGCTTACGAAGATGAGTACCACTACCAACCTGCGGAGTTTGAACATAATTAGGACACCCTAACAGAAAATGATTCGGAGTGAGCGGTTCTGCTGCTTCACTTTCGATGGGCAAATGAGTGAGGGGTCTTGAATTGACTAAATTTTCGGCTTCTATAAGCAGATTCTGGAGCGTTTCAATTTGTGGTGCCTTTTCCTTTAACGTAAAGTAAAGAACCTTTCTTACACACCGCACCATCCTCTCCCAAGCCCCTCCAGCCGACACGGGTTTCCTGGTGTGTTGAATACCCATTCGATGCCACGTCGCGTACATTCGTTTTGAAGCCCAGTTTCTGTTAAGATCAACTCTTTTTTAGTCGCCCCGATGAAATTCGTGCCACAGTCACTCCGCAAGCGAACTGGAACACCTCGACGGTTTACAAAGTTTCGTAAACAAAGAATCACTGCATCAGTTGATAAATCCTTAGCTAGCTCCAAATGTACTGCACGTACCGACAGGCACGTAAACAATGCCACCCACCTCTTCTCTTGACGACGACCTATCGAAATTTGAATCGGGCCGAAATAATCTATGCCAGTGTAAGTAAATGGCCTGACGTATGCGGTTAAGCGATCGACAGGCAATTGTCCCATTTGCGGTGTTTTCGGAACAGCGGCAGAATTTTTACACAACTGGCACTTTTTCTTTGACTGTTTGACCATTTGACGAATATTTGGAATCCAGAACTTTGACCGTATAGCACACGCAATTGCTTCTTGGTTATGATGATATAATATTTCATGATAATGTCTCGCTATCATTGTTGAAAATTTATGAGGATTGGGTAAAATAACAGGTCAACACTATTTTTGTTTCTGGGTTCTTGATATGATTTTCTTGTTGCTCCTACATCACTTACTAATTATAAAAAAAAATTTACCTGAAAAAGTTTGTTTTTATAGCTAGAATTTTGATATTATGGATTAAAGGGAGATAACTGATAAAAATTGATATTAATTAACTAAATAAATCATAACTTTGATTTTACTCGTTCGATCCTCAAGGTTAAGGGCTTAAAATTGCCATGAGACTTGAGGCTACATTCTGTGTAGAACCCATGGGGGTGGGGCCACGCCTTCAATATAAAAAAGTTGATTGAAAGAAAATTTCAATTTTATTTTTGTTCTTTTAAATGCAAAAGATGATGAAAAATTTCAAAACATCAAAAAACAATGTACTACAAAATTATTGCCCCAACTCTCTTCTACAAAAATGTTATTGGTTATATACCGGTAAACTCAAAAGGTAAGACGGCGGAAGCACCCGAATTGATTTTTTGCGAAAAAAAATTAATTTAATGAAAAAAAATATAGAGATAGATTAATTTTGAGTTTGAAACTAGTTTTTTCAAAAACTATGCATAGATTTTGCTTGATTTAAAAACTGGGTAATAGAATAGAGTATTATCTTTAAAAAAAAGTATAATACTTAATTGTAGGTATTACCGTTATTTTTTAATATTTTTTTTCCATTTTTAGTAGTTTTTTTAATGAATTTTCCCCTCTCGCCCAAACGGGGGGAAATAGACCCCCCTTGTCATAGTAAAAAAAATACTTGTAGAAGTGTTCTACAAAAACCGTTATCATTTCTTAGCGCTACAGTTATCTTACTCTTGCCGAGAACACTTAAACCTTAGAGTTGGTTGAAAACCCATAATATTTATTTATCATTGTAATAGGTGCAGAAACAAACTTAAAAAAAAGAAGATGCAGTTATATAGAATTCAATACCAGGATTGAGAAAATCGCCACTTCAACACAGAAACAAAAAAAAATAATTTTTTTGTCGACCTGTGAATAGGCCTTCTTGCTTCAATTGGTAAACATGATGCATTGTCGATGCGACCACCAAGTCGTATAACGTTGTCTTCATCAAGTACTGGAGTGAGTTTGAATATTGAGCTGCCTGCTGAAAAACTTTTCTTTGATAAAAGATCAAGCATCTCGTTAGGAAACGCCTCTTCTTGTACGATGCGGCAAATTAGTTTCTCGAAAGACTTTATCTCTTTAACCGATATGGGAGTGTTTGGAGATTTAAGTTCAGATTTATAGGCTTTGTTTAAAATATTTTTAAAACCATTGATTCCACGTCGAACCCAACACATAATTCGAAGAAATTTATAGTAGCATGAATACCGTTCATACGGTATAGCTGTATCTTCACTATAAATCGTTGAAATAAATTTTGATCGTTTTTCGCTGATGTCATTTGCGCCGATGTTGTTTGGTTGTTCTGGCCATTGTTCTTCTTCATACTTAAGAAAATTCGGTCCTTTCATCCACGCAGTGTCAATTGATGCCTTTTGATTGGGCCTCGTAGCATCGTCAGCTGGGTTTAACGACCCTGGCACCCACCTCCAATCCTTAACATCCGAGTCCTCTAGAATCTCAGAAATGCGATGAGCTACGAACTGTTTGTAAGTGCGACTGTCGGATCGGATCCAATGGATCACCGTTTTTGAGTCAGACCAGTAGACAATTTTGCTCGGCTGGAAATCGTGCCCGTTCATTATTGTATTTTTTAGGCGGACACCTAAGAGGGTCTTCATAGGGCTACATCTTGTCTTACATATAACAAAAACAATGTCGAATTGGCCACCATAACTAATACGCCAATATCCAACAGCTGAATAGGCGACCTCACTTGCGTCCACAAATACATGAAGTTGAACGTCAGCATTTGGATGCATTATCGTTGGGCTATAGCATCGCGGCACTCTGAAGCGTTTAACGTCATCTAGACTTTTATACCACTGGTACCATCTTCGATAGGTATCTTCTGGAATGGGCTGATTCCAATTGACGTTGACTCTCCATAATTCTTGTAACAAAAGTTTAGATTTTATAACTATATTGGCCAGAAACCCAAATGGATCAAAAATCGACATTGTTATACTTAAAACCTGACTTTTTGTTGGTATCGCTTTACCCTCCAATATTGACTATGGCATTTTTCCAAATTTTAAGATAAAACAAAATTCATCTGTGCTTGAATCCCAATGCATGCCAAGAATTTTGTCGGTTGATGTTTCACTGTTGCAAATGTCTTTAAGATTCAATGGTGGCACAGAATTAGTATAACTATCAATCGACTTCAAATATTCAGATGAGTTAGAAACAAATCCCCTTAGTTCAAACCCACCCTAATACTATGTTCCCACTGACGTGATTTAGCTTAATCACTCGATTTAGCTAAATCATATAATTAATTATGTGATTTACCATACGTTTTCAATGATTTATATTAATACTATGTTCCCACTGACGTGATTTAGCTTAATCACTCGATTTAGCTAAATCATATAATTAATTATGTGATTTACCATACGTTTTCAATGTTTTATATTTACTTGATTTAGCTCGTTTTATTTTAAATTACGTATCTGTCATCGCAAATCTTCATAAAATAAAACCGAACACACCTGTTTTTGAATTCAGCAGTTTATTCAGACAAAAAAAAAACAAACAAGCTGTCAAAACAAATTCAAAATCAAAACAAATCGGAAGTGCAATAAAAATAATTAATTGTTAACGGTCTAACTAATAATCTCGGTGAGTATTTTTGAATTTTTATTAGTAATGTATAATTAAATATTATAAATTCTTGCCAGGAATGTCGAAGCCTAGACAATTGAAGAAGCGAACATCGTGGAAGGATGCAGATGAGATGTTTTTGCTGGATCTGTGGGAGGAGAAGATTGGCATGCTTCGTGGGAGCAGAAAGGAAATGAATTTCAAAACAAGATTGTGATTAATACGAAAAGGAAAAAATATTCAAATTAAATATGTCAATAAATATTCCTTCTTTATAAAACAGCTTTGTTATTTAAATAAATTTTATTATACTATTTGACAATTACCAATAGCTCCGAAGCACTGGGGAAACCCCAACTTTTGGAATCCATTGACATTTTGCACTATTCTTTCCTCAGTAAGTGGATAAGCTGTAATATATTTTGGACGAAGCGTATTCCATACTTCCTGGCAAAAACTTTTCAAAATGTTGCAAACTGTTGCCTTTCCGACTCCGAAGAGGTTTGCGATACTTCGGTATTCAGCTAAAGAGCCAAACGTGTAAATATGTAGCTGTTAAATTTCTTTTTAATTTGTATACAATTGAAATTTTGAAAGGTAAATGTCAAGATAGACATAAACGCCAAACAAAAACACGTATTGTTCAGTGGGACCACCCTTCGTGATTTATAAATCAAATGACTAAATCACGTCAGTGGGAACATAGTATTACTTGATTTAGCTCGTTTTATTTTAAATTACGTATCTGTCATCGCAAATCTTCATAAAATAAAACCGAACACACCTGTTTTTGAATTCAGCAGTTTATTCAGACAAAAAAAAAAACAAACAAGCTGTCAAAACAAATTCAAAATCAAAACAAATCGGAAGTGCAATAAAAATAATTAATTGTTAACGGTCTAACTAATAATCTCGGTGAGTATTTTTGAATTTTTATTAGTAATGTATAATTAAATATTATAAATTCTTGCCAGGAATGTCGAAGCCTAGACAATTGAAGAAGCGAACATCGTGGAAGGATGCAGATGAGATGTTTTTGCTGGATCTGTGGGTGGAGAAGATTGGCATGCTTCGTGGGAGCAGAAAGGAAATGAATTTCAAAACAAGATTGTGATTAATACGAAAAGGAAAAAATATTCAAATTAAATACATATGTCAATAAATATTCCATCTTTATAAAACAGCTTTGTTATTTAAATAAATTTTATTATACTATTTGACAATTACCAATAGCTCCGAAGCACTGGGGAAACCCCAACTTTTGGAATCCATTGACATTTTCCACTATTCTTTCCTCAGTAAGTGGATAAGCTGTAATATATTTTGGACGAAGCGTATTCCATACTTCCTGGCAAAAACTTTTCAAAATGTTGCAAACTGTTGCCTTTCCGACCTAGAAGAGGTTGGCGATACTTCGGTATTCAGCTGCAGAGCCGACCGTGTACAATGCAATTGCAACCCTCTTTCTCAATGGAATCGCCTTACGATAATTGGTATCTTTTTTTCCAGGCCTTTTAACTCACTGCATAATATGTTGAAATTTGACCGAGACATGCGAAAGTTTACTTTAAAAAAGACATCATTATTTGCTGCTACATCTTTTTCCCAGAAAGTTCTTGAACGTATCTGGAAGTAACGCCGCGCCGTCTTATATAGCTAAATATGTGAATATTTAAAAGATACTTACTTTAGTCCATACACTTCTTTGTTTTGGTCGAAGACGAATTCTGTGCGATATTGCCACATGCTTATGTAGGAGATGAAATAATTTTAAAATATTTTGTTTGCGGTTTTTTCGGATAAAACATTTTCTTGCCGACAATGCAGATAATAAAATGTTTAAATCATTTTTGGCTTTAACGTGATACAATAAAATTGTATCTAAAGTATTCGAATTCATTTTAACTTTAAATAATTATGTAGCTGTTAAATTTCTTTTTAATTTGTATACAATTTAAATTTTGAAAGGTAAATGTCAAGATAGACATAAACGCCAAACTAAAACACGTATTGTTCAGTGGGACCACCCTTCGTGATTTATAAATCAAATGACTAAATCACGTCAGTGGGAACATAGTATTACTATGAATCTCAATCACTTGTTTTGAAATTGAAATCGCTTCACCTACAGAATGAAAACAATCAACGTAGTCATCGACATAATGAGATTCTATAATTGCATTGACAGCTTCTGGATAAATTCATTTGCGTTCAAATTTTTAACAAATTGTGCCGAACATGGTGAGCTGGTGGAACCGAAAATCATTGCACTCATAAAGTAAGTATCTGGTGGCCTTTGTTGATCTGCATCTCTCCATATTAACCTCTGAGCATCTTGGTCTTCTTTTCGGATATTTATTCGATGGAACATTTCTCTTATGTCGGCGCATACACCGATTGGTTTCTGTCGAAACTTCAATAAAATTGAGAGAAGTGGCTTTGGCTGATAAGCATATGGACCCTTCATGAGCATCGAATTTAGAGATGTACCATTGATAGAAGCAGCGGCATCGAAAACCAATCTTAGTTTGTTTCCTTTGTTGATGTTGCAGACGGAGAAGTGTGGAAGATACCACGAACGTGGATTTGAAACGGAAGCTTCTTCTGGAGTTAATTTTCTGGCATAATTCTTTGAAACGTACTCTGTTATTTTTGCTTTGTACCATTCAGCTAAATTTGGATCCTTTTCCATTTTCTTTTCAGTTGTTTGCAACCGTTTCAAAGCCATACTGTAGCTGTCGTGATGTATCCTCATGCTGTCGTCCTTCCAAAGAAGTCCTGTCTCATATTGGCCATTAATTTTTTTTGTCGTTTCTTTCAGAATCTTTGTTGGTTGGATAACACTCTCGAGGGCAAAATACTCCGCTACTTGTTTCTGAAGATCCGTGAGAGCATTTTCTTCAGGCTCAATGAAACTGGCAGTGGCATCTGCGGTACAGTCTTCGTTGGAACCGAAAAGAGTCCAGCCGAGTTTTGTTTTATGAACTGAGAACCCTTCATCGAAGTTGACAACTTTCAGTGGTCTCACCACGTTCGTGTGCGGTATGCCAATAAGCATTTGTGGCATCGCATTGGAGTAGTCTGACACAGGAATACCATTAAGTTCAACAAAATCGTCATAGAACTTTCTCATATTGAGAGTCTGGGCGGGCAGAAGCAATTGTTTTTATACGGTGCTTGGAAGCATTGTTATAGATCCCAGATATTCAAAGGTCGACATGTTGAGATAATTCACTCGTAGTCGTATCGCCAATCCACCTCAACGACAACAAATCAGATTGACCTTTAATTCCAATTGAGTTCACATTTTCTTCGATTAGTGAAATCTTAGCTCCATCATCAATAAAGGCCATTATGTCACATGTTCCCTTAGGACCACTCAAGCAGACAGGAATAAATTTAAAGAGTGTTTTCTTTTCGTTATCTTTATTATAAATTGTACCTACAGGGACTTCTTTAGACAGGGACGCACTAACAACTGGTACTGCGGCAGCACGGATTACAGATGACTTATCTGATGTATGTGGCACTTGCTTTACTTGCCCCTGGGTGTCATGGAGAAGGCGGTTGTGGCATTTGTGACACGCGGATATTCCACATTCTCTGCGAAATGAACATTTTGCCACACTATGGCCAGATCGTAAGCAACAAAAACAAACTCGATTAGTTTTTACAATTTGCTATCTCTCATGAACAGTGGCGTCTTTGAATTTTTGGCATTTGTATAGGTGGTGGTTTTGCTGGCATACTAAACATAATATGATCGGCTTTTGATGTTCATTGCCTAACGGGCATATGGCATTGACGTGCTTTACCTTTTTATCGATTGATTCGGCTTTTACTTCTGTGGCTATGGCTATATAGGCGGCAATTTGCTTTAACCAATTGCTAAACTCACGTACAGAAGGATATAACCCAGTAGAAAATGTGTGTTTGGCCCAGTCTTCCCTTTTGGACAGAGGTAATTTAGAAGCTAGTTCCTCGAGAAGAGACCGATCGTACAAATAAGGCACTGCACCGGAGTTTTCTAAGAAAAATGTAAGATTTGAGACAGTGGTGCTAAAATTTACGATGCCGATGATTCGGGTCTCTGAAATATTAGGGAAAGACTTCGCCTTGGTAACTTGGCTTCTTACCAACACATCCGGTCGACCGAAACTATTTTCTAGTTCTAACATGATGGCATTGACACTGCTTGAATGAATAAGAAGACTCTCTACTCTCTGTTTTGCAACACACTTCAGAGCTTTTTGTAAACGCGTTAAGTTTTCTAGATCGGTGTATCTGTAGGCCAAGGTAGTTTCTCGATACGAGACTGAAAACATTGGCCATTGTTCTGGTTGACCAGAAAAGTCTGGAAGGTCTTGAAGTTTGCGAACTTGGTCAGTGCCGTAGCCAGGATTTTTTTTCGGGAGGGGCTTGCTTCTAAATCTTACAAAGATTTCTTTAAATAAAAAAACTACATATTGTAGGTATGCATTTCAATTCAAAATTAAACTAATGATGATATCAGGTGTGTTCTTTCCAACTCCAAATAAAATTATGCAAAACACAACAAAAAAGCAAAGTAATTTATTACATATTAAACGCAACAACATTTATGTCTATATAGACATTTGTTAACTCGAGATAATTATATGGAGTTAGCTATTAGAGGTCTGCATGAATACATTCATTTGCCTTCTCTGACCAAGCACAGTACTTCAGTGTATTCTGTTCGTTGCATTCATAGAAAGTAGTGTACACTAAAAATGAATACACTATTCTTGAAAACAAACACTGCACACGATTCGATCCCTTTATAACAGAACGAATACAGTATTTGGTTTCTATCCTAGGCTTGAATGCTTGAATCAAATAGAACAGAACAAGCATAACATATTATAAACACATCGAATACACCGAATGTACTGAGTATAAAATCAAATACACTAGTTTTTTTTCTCTTCTAAGCTTTACTTCTAAAATGGTAGTTCGTCTCAGCGACGAACCGGGAAAAAATTTCTAATTCAATTCTAGTGTATTCATAATTTAAACTTATTTTATGATTGTGACGCTTGTATGGCACGTAAAATTACAAATGAGATATCAAAAAATAGGATTTTTTACACAGATGCGATATATGAAAAATTTAACACACTACATTCAAGCAATAAAGAGTTGTGTGGTTTTTAATCGATTCTATGCAAATAACGGTACTTGGTGATTTTTTATAATTTTAATTATTTTTTTTATTATTTTTTATAGACTAAATTACATGTTGTGTTAAAATTTCAGATTTTTATGTCAACATGTTTAGAAAATATTTAAAAAAAAACTTGAAAAACAGTTTAAAAACATTAGAAAATTCAAAACGTTTAGCTTAATATCTTTGCTTAACGGTAACATAGAGTTTTGAATTTTTTACCAAAAAATTAGCTATTAGAATTTCAAATTTTTCGTATAGCTAAGAAAATAAAAAAAATAAAAAAACAACGAAAAAATCAATGAAAACATTTACAAATATATAAATTCAAATTAAATTAGTTTGTTGTATTTGATTCGGTGTATTCGATGTGTTCGATATAAACTCGCTGTATTCGATGCATTTGAGAAAAAAATCAAATGGTGTATTCGTTTCAAGTAAATAAACGATTCTATTGTTTTGGTTTGGGTTGATGATTCATTTGATTTGTTTTGAAAGATGTGAATGCAGTGAATAGTGTATTTGAAAAAATATAGAACGGCTTGGAAGTGGTTTCAAGCCATTCGTTGCAGATATTTATTAGCTATACATATATACTATAAAAACTATTGTTATTATCGATAATTTGTATGGAAAAGTCAAGGCCAGGGTTATGAGCTATCCTGTATTTTGTCGTTGTTCTTTCTGATTTTGACAGTTAAAAATGTCGCCCTTTGTTGGAAGAGTAATCAAAATCAAATTCGGCATTTTCACAAAAAAAGACACAAGTCACATCCTTTTTGGAAAAATGGCACAAATCAAACATTGTTTTTTCACTAAAATAATTATTTTAGGTAAGTGTTTTTATTCATGAAATAAAAATTAAAATATGATCTTGGTCTTAGAAAATGATGCGTTACAAAACTGTGTTTTTGAATTACATATTCATTCTCTTTTTACCTAATTCTGTATAGGAAGTGAACTTTCATTTTTCACGAAATCACTTTAGATTAGATTAGATTAGTTCTTTTTTTTTTCAAATATTAAATATTAAGACTATACTTCACGGGAAATCACTTTAAGTGGACTTGTGCATGTTAAAAAAAAAAAAACTATCGGAAGGCAATGCCCAAATCGATAGTTACGTAGTAATTCAAAATAGGTACTTGATTCCTATGGGCTGTTTCTGTTTTTTAAATATCTTATTTTTTATTTGCAGAATTAGGTATATATAGGGATAGGATTTTGTTTCATGTTTCAATGACAAATACACACCTATAATGCATTTTATTTTGCTTTTTTTGGCCTTTTCTTGCCTTTCTTCCGTTATTGCCTTTTTTGCTTTTTCCCATCATTTAAGCCTCTTTCTAAATTATACATATGTACAAAGGACTCAAATTTACAAACAAAAAGCTTATTTAAGTACTTAATGTGCAATATACAATATACATGCATGCATATTGCATATGCATACATCACATTCAAAAAATAGGTCAACAAAAAAATTTTAGTGAGCTTTTTTGTGTGCACTTATGAAGCTTAGAAATGAAGAAAAAAAGAAAAAATATTGGGTACCTACCTGTCTTGTATGTCCTTACATGTTCCTCAACGGACAATCATAAACTGGGTGCCGATGTGCGCGTGTGCAGCGTCGAAAGAAAGTACTATACCTATTCAGAACCACTAAAATTAAGTTGAATATTTATGTTTCTTCTTTCTTTTTTGGAAAATGCTTTTTTTGACTATTTGGGTGCTTTATTTTGCCTTCTTTTTAAATAATTAGGTCCACAAAATCCCATCCCTGCTTATAATAATTGTTATTATACTAACTTTTTTCAATTTTTTTTTCTACAATTACTGAATCTCCAACACTAACACAGAGTTTAGAAGCAAAGCGTTTTAATTTTCTACAAAAGTGCTGATTTCATAAATAATCTACATATGTATGTAAATACCTACTTATGATGATATTGGCAGAACTATTCATAAAAGATTTGTACTATGAATCAAAAAAATATTATAACTTCCATGTCCTAACAAAAACATCAGGCAGTTACGTCAAAATTCAAATTTTGTAAAAAGAGACCGAACTATCCTCAAATTTCATTATATTTTTCACCTTATAAATTTCACCTTTAAAATCCTAACTCAAAAAAAATATTTATTTTATGCATGGGTACCTAAATAGTATCTTTTTTCATAACGAAGTGTTTTCAAGTAGTTATTAACTTAAGCTTAATTCAAATAACCAATACATAGGTACCTGCATAGTCTCCTTATTTTTATAGATAGATTAGATTAGATAAATTCTTTATTTTTTTTCTTATTAAAGTTTAACAATAATTCTTACTTAAGAATAAGGACTTGGCAATTCTGCCGTCTGCCTGATTTGACATTTCATAATAAAAAAAAAAAAATATTGAAAGTAAAATACTTGAACTAAATAATTAATTTATAATTTAAAAAATGTTAAAAATTTGAAAAAACAAGTAATAATAATACAACAATTTGGTTGGATTTGTATACTAAAATAAATAAGTTAAGCAATAGAAAAAACTTGAAAAGCAATCATTAACAATTTTGATATGATTTGAAACACAAAAAAGATATCAATTTTAATATGATTTGAAACATAAAAAGTTTACAATTTTAAAGTGATTTGAAACACAAAATTAAAATATTTTAAATAATGGTAGCCTGATAAGTAAACATTAACAATTTTGGTTGATTTGAAACACAAAAATAATATCAATTTTAATATGATTTGAAACATATAAAAGATTAATTTTAAAGTGATTTAAAACACAAAATAAAAAAGTTTTAAATAATGGTAACTGGCCGAATGATTAGACTTTACGTTGGGAAACTATTTCGGAAATGTAGGGCGTGCTTACAGAAATTATATAGGGTGGACCATCCTAGCGATCCATTTAATATCTCATGAAGTCTGTTTACAGTGAGATGGCTTTCATTTAAATGTAATCGACGAATTTCCTGTAATATCGGGCATACCGCAATAAAATGATGTATATCTTCTATATCTCTTCTGTTACATAAATTACAAATTTGTGGAAGATCAGCTCGATGAGGCACATAGTTAAGATTTAAAATTTCAACTCGTGCTCTAAAGATATAACTTATAGCTTCGGTCGATAATTCATTATTGAAATAGTTAGCTTCTGATGGTAATTGATGATTGAGGTTCCTATAGGTGTTCCTGGAGGATGTTGACGATGCTTTAGAGAGATGCTGATTGTAATTTCTTTCATCAATTTTAGCAGTAACATTTGCGAACATAGAGCTCCATTCATCTACATTTGACTCCAATAAAGTTAAGTTAGCTTCATGTGAGATAGCTAGCTGACTCCATTCTTTGAAAGGGGTGGCATTAGATTGCAGTAGTCTTAGCAAGATGGTTTTATGAAGACTTCTTTCATCCCTCTTCATAACTCTTATTAAATAATCCGAGTTCATCTTGAGGTTTTGAGTATATATTGGCGTTACGCCAGACTCCACGTAAATAGCATAATTTGGTGTTGAATTCGGTAATCTTAACAATCGTTTGAAAAAAAGTCTTTGAATTGCTTCAAACTCCTCGAGAGCCAAGTATCCAAAAACTTGAGCACCGTAGCACATACAAGTGTTAACAGTTGCATGAAAGACCCGATATTTTGACACAAGATCGATTTTTGGATTGGCAAAAAACTTTGGCCATAATAAACTCAACGCAATTTTAGCCTCTTTGCTGTTTTGTTTGACATGCTTAGAAAAATTTAAATTATGCGTAAGCAAAACTCCAAGATATTTAAACTCTTGTACTACTTCAATACGTTCATTATTGAGTGACCAATTCTCTTCCGGCAGTCTTCTTTTTTGACGCGCTTCAAAAATCATTATTTTCGTTTTGTTTGTGTTAACATGCAAGCCCCACCTCTCGCAGAAGGAGTTCAATCTATTTATTTGTAGCTGCAGAGTGAAAGGATTTTCAGCTAGAACAACTAAATCGTCCGCGTATAGTAAAACTTTCACTAGGATATCGGCGAAGAGTATTCCTCCTGGAAGTTCATCACAGATATCGTCGATAAACAAAGCAAACATTATTGGGCTCAAAATGCAGCCTTGTGGAACACCCGCTGTTGTTTCAAACCAATCCGAAAACTCTGATCCATCCCATACAGAGGCGCTTGATGACTCCAAAAATTTAGAATACATCATCAGGAATTTTCGGGAGATCCCTAGTAATGAGAGCTTATACATCAAAGCCTGTCTGTTGACCTTATCAAATGCTGCTTTGAAATCTACAAAACAAGCATACAATTTCTTTTTCTTTTCAATAGACTTCCTGGCAATACTGGTAAGTGCAAAAATGTGATCCATCGTTGAAAAGCCCGACCGAAAACCAGCTTGAAACTTGCTTAGACGATTAGTGTTCTCGATCCACTTAGTGAGCCTTTCGTACAGAATTGAAGTCAGAATCTTCCTCATAGTGTTAAGAATAGAAATACCCCTGTAGTTTTCCGCAAGATTTGAATCTCCTTTCTTGAAAATGGCAAAAATAACTGCTTTATTAAAGTTTTTTGGCACATAAGCATCATTATATAACCTGTTAAAGTACTCCACAAGATAGTTTTTAAATTGATCAGTGCTGTTTTTGTAAAACTCAACAGGAATCCCGTCTATGCCTGGAGCTTTGTTATTCTTCGACTTACTCAAACTTGTTTCCAGATCACTCCAAGATATTGGACTATCTAATTCGATGACTGTGAAGTTAGGAAGTGCGTAGGAGAAATAATGTTGATTCTCATCGACCGACAAAAGTGTTTTAAAATGAGCAGCAAGTGTCTCAGCTCCGAGAGTATTCACCATACTTCTATTACGTCCACCCAATTCTCGAACATTACTCCAAAATTCCTTTGAGTTCTTGCAGTTAGTGAGTTTTTTTGCTAGGTTGTTAAGGTAATCCGTTTTTTTCGTTGTACATAGTTGTTTGTATTCTTTGTTGACATGAAGGTAAATATTTTTGAAAATTAAAGCGTTTGTGGATCTAAACAATTTTAGATACTTAAAAGATAATTTACGTAATCTTTTGCAATCGCTATCGAACCATACGTTTTTAAGATTAAAATGTGAGTTGGGGTTGTTGTTAGGTGACGGCGCTGACGCTTTAATAATTCGTATTAAATGCTCATCATAATGCTCTAATCTGCTTAAAGGATGAGTAGGAAGAGAGTTACACTGTCTATTTAAACGAGATTTATAGAGTTGAGCATTTTTCTCATTCCAATTCAATTTCAAAAATTTGTTTAAGTTACTTTGTGAAACATTAATGATGAACTGAGATTCAATTACTATAGGAAAGTGTGCTGAAAAATTCGCTAATTCCACTTTGAAATCTGTAATTGTATTCCGCCAATCTCCCGCTATTGCTCCGATGTCAATCACGGATTGTCCTTGACCACTGATAAAGGTGAATTCGCCAGCCGTATCACTTCTAGATATTCCATTCAACACAGACAATCCAAAGTTTTCAAAAAAATCTGTTAGAAGTTTACCATTACGATTAAAAATATGATCTTTGGAGTTTCTAATTTCATTAAATAACATCGCTGTCTCACTCCAATGCCTGTTATTTACAGAAGAATTTTGATAACAACCAATTCGGGCATTTAAATCGCCAATAATCATTAAGTTTTCCATGTCACCATAATTAACAAAATCAACTAAACTTTCAAAATCATTCTGCCAATTATTACAGTTTAGATATACTGGAATAATGAAATAGTTTATACTGTTGTTTAAAATTTTAAAAATAAGTCTGTTATGCATAAAACAAAGTTTGACAAAACCTAAAGTTTTTTTTACTCCACATAAAATTCCACCACTAGCCCTGCCGTGTAAATTAGATCTAGTTGCATGTTCACACATTGTATAAAAATTTTTAAAATACTTAAGATAATTGTTTTCATTTTGTTCTTCTAAAAAAGTTTCTAAAAGAATAATTATATCGAAATTATTAATAAAGTTAAAAAAGTCAGGTTGTAAAAGTTTACTTTTAAGACCTGTAATGTTGTAAGAGCAAATTTTTAGACTTTGATAATTATTTATACTATGGCAGACGACAGATGTTTCCTAATGTGAATCGCCCCTAGGTGGTTGTCTGGGTTGACGCATGGGTGGCTCTTGCGTCGGTTGAGAGAAAGATGGCGATGATTCAGAGGAAAATGAAGCTCCCTCGCAGCAGTCGAAAAATTCTGACCATCTGTCGCCGAACATCTGCTTGATAAACGTCAATTCGGGTTTAGTTCTGACAATAAGACCTCGTGAATAATTGTAAACAAAAGTATGAGTGTTATTAATTTGCAATTTATCGCCTTTGACCATAATTTTTGCATTTTGGTTTATATCCATTAGTTTACGTTTGTAATCCATGAGAGTTTGTCTTTTTTTCCGATGTAAAAGCGACTGTTCACGAAAAATACTGATCCCGGAATTTTTAAGTTGATAAGCCTTGGATATAATTTTGTCTACAATTTCAGTTGAAAGAAGTTCCATTATGACAGTTCCGCGTTGTGCATTGTTGTTGCGTATTTCTCGGGATTTTTTTACATCAAAAAGATCACCTTCGTTTAGCTTAAGAAGCCCCATGCAAGTCTGTATTGCAAATTGAGTTGCATTGGTTTCTGCGTTTAAAGGGAGGTGAACTACGATAGAACCTTGGTTATGTTTGCGTGATAAGAATTCTAACTGATTTTCCAGGAGGTCACATCTTTCGGACATCAAATTAATCTTTTGCTTAAGTTGAGTGTTGACAGCCCGCAAAGAGTCTATTTCTGTGTATAGCTTATTTATATCTTCCTTTGTAACGAGATCCTTAAGCTTTTCCGACAAGATGCCATTGAGAATTATTTTCAATTCTTCGATAGATAATTTTCCAACTTCCATCGTGATTTCACTCATAGCTACCGAAGATTTTTTTTGGCGGGTATTTGGTTCGGGTGATATTTGGGTAATATTTCGCTTGTTACGGTTGTTTTTCATATGTATAAATTCAGTATCGCAACAATTGAATTACTCGGAACTTAATTATAGATGAAAAAAATATTGGTAGCTTACTTTGAGCGGCCGATTTTCAAAGATGAAACAAACAGAAATTGAAAAGAGAAGTTTTACGTTGTTTTTCTTCAGAAAATAACTTGTAATTTTATATAAATTAAACAATTACACAAGAGACTACAAATTTTACACTTTAACCTTTGACAGTTGAAATGTCAATCAATATTTTTATATATTTGAGTTTATATAAGAAACAAGTCACTGGTATGGTTGGTGATGAAGATGATTGCAATAGATTTGACGGCATTACTTTTGTCGGGCAGGATGGCATTGAGGAAGTAGGTGCAACGAAGGTTGGCATCGAAAAAGTGAATGGGTGTATATGGGAACTATGTGGTACGGCGGCGGCGTTTTCGGGTGGTAGTGGCACTGATTTATAACTAAATGGCATGCGATTAACAATTGGTTGGTTGTTGAGAGGCAAGAGGAGAGGAGGGTGTCGGTGTAGTGGAAAGGGTAGGAAAAAGGAAGAGGTAGGAAAGAGAGAAAGGAAGAGTGGAAAAGGGGAAGGTGGAATGTTGAGCTCCGGGAACGCGGCCTGCTTGCATATTGCACGGCGTCAGCTCGTCGGACGGGGGGGATCTTGTCCCCAGAAACTCAACCTCGCCTGCAGACAAAAACATAAATCAGGCCAAGGAAAACTAGGGATAAAAAAAAAGAATCGGACTAGTGAAGACGCGGACGGACTATCGGCCCATCAAGGCACTGCGGATGTTGGTGCAGTGAGGCCCTTACCCACCCAACCGTAGGAATCCGCGGCCATTTTTGGATTCCCCCAAAGATGGTGGATGATCGGTTTCGGATCATACCATCTTCACCGAATCTCAGCTACCCTTGACACCCCTGAAATTTGGTCTTCAGCAAAACATTGTTTCACTCACGTGAAACATAAAAACAACTATATTTTTCGACCATGGGCGTTTTGAAGTTTATTTCACATAAAGACAATAAAATAAAACAAGATTGAACAAAAAAAAAAAGACAACTAAATTCCGTTCGTGGTAGTGCCTCTGAACTTAAAAAAAAAAAATCAAATACCCTTTGCGGTATTTTTCTTGAACGAACACCAAACGCTTCCCTGGTTTCCCTACCCCTAGAGAGCTCTTTAAAGGTACCCGAAACCCCAGGACAAAACAAAAATAATTTAACTCGCGACGACACTCCTAACGAAACAGATTTTTGGCCACCTTGCACAAAAGAACTTTAACAAGAAAATAGTGAATTTAAAGTTATTTTAAGTATGTATATATAAATTGCTAACTTCAACGCCGTTAAATTTTCAATATAACCATAAATAGATAAATATAAAATAATAAATAATAAACAATCACAAACACAAATTTTTATATATGAAAATATATATATATATGTATTTTCTTCCTTTGAAGAAAGAAAAACGGCAATTTTCTTTAAATTAGGATATCAATATCTTCCTTCGATTATTTTTCCTTTTTTTTTTTTTTTTGCTTTACAGGACTCACTCATATGGTGTGGGGAAGTCCTTGAAAGATTCCTGAGGGTCACAAGTAAGAGTGTCAGATTAGCCAGGACGTCAAAAAAAAAAACTGGATCAAATATTCGAGTCCTTCTCAGGATCACCCAAAAACCAAAAAAAAACTGCGATTATAGCAAAAAAGGTTCGTGGCGGCCCAGCGCTCCGTTGGCCACCGGGGTCCGCCAGATATTTCCACTTGGGATTGCTGTAACAACCTGCATTTAAATTTCCTTCGTCACTCTCTACAAAAAAGATCTTGATTTCTAAACTCACCCAATTATTTGTATTTTCTTCTTTTTTTTAATATATGTATATACATATGTACATAGGTATCGGCGTCGATTGACCTTTAGAGGTTTTAAGGTGAGTCCCACAAAAACCAAAGGATGGTTTGAATTTCCACCACACAAAATCTTAAATAACGCAAAAAAAAATTATTCACTAAAATATACCAAAAAAAACAAACTTAGACAACACACCCGGTTTGAAATTATCGAAACTCAATATTTTGGCCTTACGATACAACTTCATTTAATTTATACGATTATTACAATTATCGTGAAGCAGCATACGGAACGCGCTCTTCCAAATTTCCACCGAATATAGGCTGAATCGCGTTCAACTTTCCGAAATATTTTTGATGAACACGCCACTCTTCCTTTTTTTTTGTATTTCCATTCCTCCTTACACTCTATTTGTATCATCCGATCGACAATATTCTCACACGTAATTCCTATCTTCTATCCATTAGTTTGGCGAAATGTACATGTATTTGTATAAAAATAATTTTTCAATCAACTCGCTGACATTTTGCCAAGCCTCAGCTACTACTTTTTTTCACCTCGACCCCGTATCGGTGACTCCGGCACATAGATGTCACTAGGTTAGTTAATTGGAATTAATACCCCTTTTCTACTTGGTCATGCAATAATTTAAGCGCTGATTTCCAATTTCACCCACTAATCCATAACCATAAACAGCCATTGCTGATTTTGTCTTAGGACGGCAATAAAACGATGACAACACCAAGCTAACAAGAACAATATACGTCCAAAGTGACAGGTGAAAACTGACAGATGAAAGTCCACACGGAAGTGTAAGACTCGAAATAATTTGTTTTAGTCATCATCGTGCCTTTTTTTTTTGTTTTCAATTTTAGTTTCAGATGTTATTTTTTTATCGTGGACGTTTTATTTTCACTGACTGAACACAGTAGGCGTGTGTCCTCTAAGCTCAGCCAGTCACTTCAGAAAAAAAAATTAACAAGAATTATAAAGAGAAGAGAGAATGACAGATCGAACATGAAATGAATGGTCGCCATTTTTCCTTACAGTGACGTCATCTCCTAACTTTTTCTATTCTCTTGTCTCTATATTTATGATATTCGGTGGCTTATCTGACAATTGTCAACAAATCGATAAATTAACCAAAAAAAATGCCGGCAATGGGCATGAATCGTAATTCGTAAGTGTTTTTCATTTTTTTCTGTTTATTTAGTTCTTTTTATTCCATTAAATTTATTTCTAAAAAAAATCTATAATTATTTTGCTTTTCTTTTCCAGGGTTTATCTTGTCCCAGCAAGGGTTGTTCGGATTTGTACGCCTAAAGGTAAAATTTCCTTACAGAGGGATGTTTTTATTTTCAATTTTTTTGTTTTTCTTTTCTAATCCACTTATCCTAGGTCCAGAGCAGAGCACATTCATGTGGATGAGATAACCAGGCGTCCGCAACAAAATTTGATGTTTATTGGGATATATTCCCAATAAGCAACAAAAAAGAAACATCGGTCGCCTGGGAAAAGTGTGTTGTGGGAATTTAAAAGCAGAACAAAAAACAGGCTAACGGGACCACTAAATGGACGCCGTGCACGAAAGTAGGTATCAAGTAACATATTTTCCAAATTCTTTTTTCATAATTATTTTTGTTTTAATTTCAGAGTACTTCCATGTAGATAGCTGCGGAACAATGTATGTCGACGAAAAAAATGTGGGGAAAAACCCACGTTCAGCCGGGCTAAAAGCAAGTTCCTGCAAAATTCCTTTTTTTTTTTTGTTTTTTTTTTTTTTTGAAGCCACCGACGCCTACGCCTAACAGTACAGGTAAATAACGTACGCATCTTTTCTATACTCTATTCCTACTTTTTTTCCTTCTTTGAAGTTTCAGAATTCACTTCTCAGAGCGAGGTCAACGACCTCTGAAGCTAATTCACCCCAGCCATATAAAAAAAACAGCTGTGGAATTATACCCGAACCTGACCTATTACAACTCATAGGATTATTTCATCACTTTTTTTTTTGTTTCTATCGAAAGGGTGAGTGGTTTCATTTGGTTTATATATTTAAAGTGTGTAGAAAGTGAAAGTGTTAGGTTAATAATCTAAGTTAAAATAAATAGATAGCATTATACATGCAAAAAACTAAACTGCTGGTATAAATAAATAAATAAAAATTAAAGCTAGTATCACAGTTTAAAAGTCAATTAGATAAAAATAAATAAATGAAAATGTAAATATCAGTTAGTTATTAGTTCTAATATCACAGCTAAAAGTCAATCGAATAAAAAAATATATAAATAAAATAAATAATAGAAGTAAATATCACAGTAGTTTTAAATCGTTACGGATTATTTATCACAGTTAAGTTAATAAAAAAAATAAAGAAAATATCACAGGTTGTTAAGAATTAATTACTAAAATTATCAGACTTATAAAAAAAATTAAAAATTAATAAAAATGTCACAAACAGCAGAGTGATTAATAAAACTTATATCTAGAAATCACAGATGCTTGTTTATCACAGTTAGAAAAATATAATATTAAATAACTAAATAACTAAAATTAAGTAAAATAAATAACATTTACTACTATAGTAAAACAAAACATGCAAATAATAAATAGAATAATTATAGTAAAACACTTTTTCTGTTTTCAATTAACAATTTTCAGGTACTTAGTGGACTTCGATAGGGCGTTTCGATTTTTAATCATTAAATTTTTTTTTTTCCAAAATTTAAATGAATTCTTTTTGAATTGGGGATTGAATCACAGTGTTTTGAAAACAGTGTGCTTCTTCAAAATTAATAAACTAATACAACGTGACAAAATAAATAAATAATTAAATAAATAACAGAAAACAAATAACAAATAAACAACGATTAAGGATAGCAATTCGATTATTAGCGAATAATTTTAAACATAAGTTCGGTGAATAAATTAACGTTTCTTGTCAATTTACTTATTGTTTTAAATCTTTTGCGTGGAAAATTCCTATTCGTTTTCCATTAAGGTTTTCAATTTCATACATATTATTTCCGATTTGTTTTATGATACGGCATTTAATGAATTTGGTGAAAGCTTGGCCGATATATTTTTCGAGTAATCACTCAACACAAAATTTTTTCGATAGACTTCTTGTCCGGGCAAATATTGAACTTTTTTAGTGCGAACATTATATATCCTAGCGGATTTTTCGTTCGCTTTCAGAATATGCTCCCGTATTTGATTCCGAATCAATTGCAATCGACCTTGTCGAGGTAGAGTTAACAACTCGTTATCATCTATCGCGTTCAACTTTTTCGCAAGTTCATTGCTACTACCGTGCATCATCATATTTGTACCAAATAAGGCAAAGTATGGAGATACACCAATAGAGCTATGAACTGCACTCCTCAACGCACATGCTATATCGCCCAGATGCGAATCCCAATTTCTTTGGTCATCCTTTAGGTATGATCGAATAGCTGCTAACAATGAGCGGTTAACCCTCTCTGATGCATTCGACTGTGGTGCATAAAAGGCCGTTTTAAAATGTCTAGCGCCATACTTAGCTATAAAATTTTCGAATTCTTTTGAAACAAATTGTTTTCCGTTATCGGAATGAATAATGTTCGGGACTCCGAACATATCAAAAACATCTTCTTTTAAAAATTGAATCACGCTCGAAGTATTCGCCTTTCGTAATGCTTTTAACAACACAAATTTGGACAAATGATCTAAAACCACGAACACATATACATTTCCTGATTTGGACCTCGGATAAGGCCCTAAAAAGTCAATGTATATTTTTTCAAAAGGACGATTGCTACAATAAGACGTTACGATAGGAGGACGAGATACTTGATTAGACGCTTTACATTCCTTACACACATTACAATTAGAGACATATTCACGTACATGCACAGTCATGTTAGGCCAATAGAAATAATTTCTAAGTCGATTTAATGTTTTAGCTATACCACCATGTGCAGACTTAGGGGGATCATGAGCCCTACTAATAATTTCTTGGGTTAAACCTGATGGTACCCAAAGTAGCCAAGAATGCTCACTCATTTCTTCTTCGCCTAACCTTTTAAAAGCTTTTTTATACACATATCTGCCTTCGACTTTTAAGTCGGGCAGTTCTTCTTTGCATTCAATTACCGTCTCGATAAGATCTAAATATTCATCAGATAGGAATTCCGCTGACTCTAAGTCAATCAACGGGGCAACATCTTCAAGAGTCAGAGAATCAACATGTACCCGAGAAAGAGTATCCGGTACTACATTTTGACTTCCTTTGCGGTGCTGTATGTCGAAGGCATAGGACTGTAACGAAAGACTCCACCTGGCGAGCTTGCCACTGAGGTCCTTCATGCTCATCAGCCATTTAAGGCTGGAATGGTCCGTAATGATCGTAAAGTCCATACCCTCGACATACGGCCGGAATTTCTTCACCGCCATCACCGCGGCCATACACTCTTTCTCGGTGACGCTGTAGTTTCTCTGACTTTTATTAAATTTTTGTGAGAAAAACGCGATCGGGACTTCCTCTCCTTTATCGTCCAGCTGAACCAGTACAGCACCGATACCCGCGTCAGAAGCATCACATTGGATGTAAAACCTTTTTGTGAACTCCGGACGCGAAAGAACCGGCGCTGAGATCAACGCTTTCTTCAGATTCTCAAATGCCACCAGCGCTTCATCCGTCATGAAGAACTTCTCGCTTCTCTTCTTCAACAGGTCAGTCAATGGAGCGGTCAAAGTCGAGAAATCTTTTATAAACTTCCGATACCAGCCTGCCATTCCAAGTAGCCTACGGATCTGCCTAGGAGTTTTCGGAATCGGGAACTCCACGATTGCTTCAACTTTCGCCGGATCCGTTTTAAATTTCCCACCACCAACAATGAAGCCCAAGTATTTCAACTCTTTAAAGCAAAACCTTGATTTCTTCATGTTGATGGTGAGATTGGCTTTCCGTAAACATTCGGCTACTTCGCTTAGCAGACCGATATGGGTATCAAAATCGGGAGCCATGATAAGCAAGTCATCGAGGTACACAAAAACGCGCTCCCTAAGTCGTGCAGGAATCACCTTGTCCATCAACTGGCTCAACCGTTGAGCTGCATTGCACAACCCAAACGGCATCACTGTGAACTGGTACAAGGGTCTTCCCGGTACCGCAAAGGCAGTCTTTTCCCTACTCTGTTTCTCCAGGGGAATTTGCCAAAAAGCTTCTTTCAGATCGATGCTGCTCATATAAATCGCGTCGGGGAATCGGCTGGTAAGTCCTTCAATATGTGGCAGGGGATTGGCATTCTTCTTCGTCAGTGCGTTCACCTTACGGGAATCCAAACAGAGTCGGTTTTTGCCGGGTTTCCGTAAGAGAACCACTGGCGAACACCACGGACTTTCACTTTCTTCGATTACCCCGAGCTTCAGCATCCGATCTAATTCATCGTATAATAGTGTTTGTATGGCTGGAGAGACAGGGTAGTGACGCTGTTTCACAGGAAGGGCATCTCCTGTATCGATGACGTGCTCCATCATGGCTGTCTTTCCAAGACCATCGCGCTCAAAACATAAAAATTTATTTCTGACCGCATCCAACCTGGCCTGTTGATCAGAGGTTAACTGGTGAGCATTTGGAGAATCCGATTGTTCGTCAACCGAGATACTACTTATAATTCCTGGAGCCAACTGGAACACTCTCCAAAAATCAACTCCAAGATAGAACTCCTGATCCAAACTGGGAACGAGGAAGAAGGTTAACATTTCTTCTTTTTCTTTATATTTAACTTTAATTTCCACTTTGCCCACAATTGATTGACTTTTGCCGTCAGCGGTCCTAACTCCTGAACTAAATGGAATTATAGGACAGCCGAGTTCCTGAACCAATTGTTTGCAATTTTTACCTAAAATACTAACGCTGGCTCCGCTATCCAGCAAACCTAAAAATTCTCTCGAACCTATTTTAATTTTGGCATAAGGCCGAGGATCGGATTCCAAATTCAAAATGGTAGAAGATATTTTCTTCTTCGTATCCTTCCTTGCTTTAAATCTGGTTCTTGCCTTCAAAATATTTTTGGAAGGGGTGCTAATTGCACTATTAAAAATTCTTGTTTTTGCTTCTTCATACTCTTTAAGACGGATATGGAGGGGCTTTATTTCGTATAACTTTTTCTCCTTTACTTCATCTTTTAAAATTCTATCTTTTTCTTCGCGCTTTAAAATTATAATTTTTTTCTCTTTCTCTTCTGGAAAAATTTCTAAAATTACTTCTTTTCTATTTTTGCTGTTTTCTTCTTCTTCTTCTTTTAACTTTAATGGGGGTTCTGTTTCAGGGCGGTACGCGATTCCCCCAGAGCCTTCGCGTCCCTCGACCGGTTTTCCGGGTGACATCGCGGACAACTCGGTGTCTTCACACCCTCCTGACCACACTTGTAGCAGAACAAGTTTCTTACGTCCGACTCACAGTCAAAGTATGTGTGGCCTTGAACTTTACAGTTCCAACATATGAGTTTGGTGGAGTCGGCATATTGCCGTGGAGGATTTTTAGAACGCGCTCCACCGAACTGGTAAGCGGCCAGTTGTTCATCAGCTGGTTGGTATTCTTCTTCACATTCTATCTCACTCGCACCAAACTTATGTGGAGGCCTCCCAGCTGGTCTGGGTAGGTCCCGCTCTCTTTTTGGAAAAGCAGCTTCTGCTTCCTTGCAAACAAAACGAAGCTGATCCAAGGAAAAAATCGCCTGCGGAAATACTAAGTTCCTGATCTTGTCGTTCAAATTACGTTTCAAAATTTTAACCATATCGGCCTCTGGAATTGGCATTCTGAGTTGGTATCTCATTTTATTGATAGCAACGAAAAACTCTTCACTACTTTCATAGGAATACTGTTTGCGATCTAAGATATTACGCACTATCTCTAGATCCGTCATAGGGTTTTGGTATCGGCTTAATAACGCTTCTTTTAACGTTGGCCAATCGAAGTCTTTGTCCACTTGGAACTGCCAGAACCAATCATAAGCTGGACCTGAGAGCAATTGGTGAAAATCTCTTAAAATTTCATTCCACGAGCAACCATATCTACTCTGCAGTTTTTCCAGTCTAAAAACGAAGTCTTCTACCGTGAGCTTGTCTGAAATTCCGTCGAATTTCAGACCCCACTTGTCAATGTTAACTGGGATTTTGTATCCTGATGGTACGTATGGATTTACCAACGGAGGTGGGAAAGGAATCGGGGTGTAAGGGGTCTGATAACCACCAAACACTGGTTGGCTGACCTGTGGTCGAAAAGGCTGTTCAGTAGTTGTTGGAGGTGGATTTGATCTACGATGTCCCACTGGAACAAACGCGCTTCTGCTCTGGTTGCCAGAACGATTCGGCAACCTTGGAGGAGGACCCATAGGCACTGGATTCGGTGCCGGCGGTGGCACTACTGGATCGCGAGACGGCGGTGGGTTATTTGAGGCCGTAGCTGGAAGAGTTAACGACAGCTTTTCAAGGAACGCATTGAGCTGCCGTTCTATTTGAGCGCTTACTTGGGCCGTCACGTCTCTCTCCAACTCTTTTCTACAGGTAGATATACCTTGAGCTATTCCTCTATTTATTATGCCTTCCAAATCCTCTGGTAAAATCGCATTTTGATTAATTCTAGGTAACGTCCGAACGATGCTCTCCAGAATTCCCCTAGAACCCTGGTTGGAGGGAACACTCTGTGGCCTGACCTCATTTTCCCTACCAAAGTTTTGTCTCACGGTGTGGTCGAAGGTTCCAAACATTTCTTGTTGGGGCTGTGCTCCTGGACCTCCAGCACCGCTAAGATCACTATATGAAGGAGCAGATAAGGAACTCGTATGGATACTAGCGGTTAATACATTGGGAACCAACGACGAATCAACTTGGCGTGAGGCGGATCGGATGAGCCTGTCAGAGATCAAAGGAGAATGTAATACCTTTTGCCTTCCTTTAATATCTAAGTTTTGCGTGACCGACCTAGTAACCCTATTCTGTTCTTCTATTTCAGCATCCCGGATCATTTTACTGATGCGATCTTGCTCATCCTTACTGGAATGCGCCATATTCAACTTTAAATCCAACGAATAGAACAACAATAAAAAACAGGAATTCAATGACAACAAAAAAAGTGGTGAGTTTTGACTAATATATGTTTTTTTTTCTTTCTTAACCAAAAATCTTTTTTTTTTCAGACTATCCAGAAAACTAGTTATAAGAATAAATTAAATTTTTCAAAAACTCAATTGTGACAAAAAAAAAATGTAATAAATAACAAAAAAAGTATCCAAACACGAAAAAAAATATAAATAAATAATGTAAATTTAACGAAATTTGAAATTATTAAGGCAAAAAAAATTAATTATTCAAAAACTTTTAACTTTGAACAGAAAAGTAAAAATTATTACAAAAAAATTAAATAAATAACGAATAATAAATAACAAAAAAAATTAAAAGATGAATAAATAAGAAACAAACAAAAAAAAATAGAAAACTTGAACCAAAAAAATGTAAAATTAACAAAAAAGGAATAAATTAATAACGAAAAGGTTTATTTAACAAAACAAATTAACGAAAACCGTAACCAAGTAACAAAAAGAATTGTAAATAATTCTAATTGAAAAGTTTTCAAAAAAAAATTGTATTTAAATTTAAAAAGTTTCAAATTTCGTAAAAAAAAATTTAATGAATAAGAAATTTAATAAATATAAAAAAAAATCAAAAATTTATGTAACTTCGAACAAAAACAAACAAAATTTGCAAACCGAAAATTAATAAATAACAAAGATTAATAAATAATAAGAAAATGTATGTAGACTCGAATAAAAAAACTATATGTAAAGCAAAAAAAAATTAATAAATAACGAAAAAAATTAATAAATAACAAAAAAACGAATCTTATAAATTATTTAATAAAACGAAAAAGAAACGAAATTGAAAAACAAAAAAAAATTATCAAAAATATTTATTCTAACTGCTAGTTTTTGAGAAATTTAAAGTATTTTTTTTCTTAAGAAAAAGAACCCAAATCTAACGAAAAAACAATTAGAATATTTTTGAGATTGGTCTTTAATATCAGAATTTAAGATTATAAAATTCTGAATTAAAGACTAGAGAAAACAAAAATTTGACAAATAATTAAATAAATAAGAAACTGGATAAAAATTTCAAACACCCAACAAAAAAGTAAAACTAGAAAAAAAAAAAAATAGTTTGTCAAACGAAAAGAAAAAACCTATTTTGCATATCAAAAAAAAACCTTAATTTAAAGAAAAACTAAACTGAAACTTTTAACTAAAAAAAAACACCTTACAAGAAAACTTTGAATTGAACAACAAGAATTGTTTGCAACGATCAACAATAACGAATACAATAAACACTTAGTTTTTAAGAAACTTTAGTTTTAAGATTTTATAGATATCTATAATTATATATCTTTATGTATTTATTTCTAGAGTAGTCTTTATTTTAATAATTAAATCTTTAGAACTAATCCCACTTTAGAATAGTTATTTATGATTAGGGAATATTTTAAACTAGATATAAAGTTACTTTTAATCTTTAAAACCAAAAAAAACGAATAATGTTCTTTTCAATTTGAAACGAATTTTATGTTTTGTTTGTATCATAAGCTTACGGGGTGCTTCAAGTAGCTTCTACTCGGTGGTTTCTTAGCGACATGGCATGATCCTACTTACGACATCACTAAAAAACAGACATCAGACGGACGAACGACTCCCTGATGTGACAATAATAGAAGAGGAAAACTACTAGAAACACTAACGATTTACATTACAAAGTTTTCCCTTACCGTTCCCGCAATCCTAGACAGTCTCAAGGACTTTGCTAGAAGACATGAAACGATAAGGTAAAACTTACAAAAAATTTGGAACGACGATGTTGGACTAAACGTCACGCACAACAATCGTCCAAGTAAATGACAAGACTAGGGATAAGAAATTGAAAATTTAGAATTGAAAGAAAAGTAAAAAAAAAGTTAGGATGGGAATAGGTAAAGACAATACAAAAATGCACTGGCTGACATTACTAAAGCTTTCGCAAAGGAACGTCGCGATACACCTAGGTTCGCCTGTGGCCTTCCTGGTGCAGACATACGCCCTTTGCAAAAACTCCAGTAACCCCCGACAGGAACATAACACTTACTAACCGCAGTCACTGTGAATTTTCAAACACTCGTCGCGATACGACTAGGTACGCCTGTGGCCTTCCTGACGCAGACATACGAGGTTTAAAAATTCACAGCAAGTTTGGTTGGGGACTATACAACACAAACGAACTGAAACATAGACAACATAAACTAAATTGTCAAAAAAACGGTCCAACTAGGTTGGACAAACGTTTTAGCGACGTTGGGCGCCATTTTGTTGCGAGGCAAGAGGAGAGAAGGGCGTCGGTGAAGTGGAAAGGGTAGGAAAAAGGAAGAGGTAGGAAAGAGAGAAAGGAAGAGTGGAAAAGGGAAAGGTGGAATGTTGAGCTCCGGGAACGCGGCCTGCTTGCATATCGCACGGCGTCAGCTCGTCGGACGGGGGGGATCTTGTCCCCAGAAACTCAACCTCGCCTGCAGACAAAAACATAAATCAGGCCAAGGAAAACTAGGGATAAAAAAAAGAATCGGACTAGTGAAGATGCGGACGGACTATTGGCACATCAGGGCACTGCGGATGTTGGTGCAGTGAGGCCATTACCCACCCAACCGTAGGAATCCGCGGCCATTTTTGGATTCCCCCAAGATGGTGGATGATCGGTTTCAGATCATACCATCTTCACCGAATCTCAGCTACCCTTGACACCCCTGAAATTTGGTCTTCAGCAAAACATTGTTTCACTCACGTGAAACATAAAAACAACTATATTTTTCGACCATGGGCGTTTTGAAGTTTATTTCACATTAAGACAATAAAATAAAACAAGATTGAACAACAAAAAAAAAGTCAACTAAATTCCGTTCGTGGTAGTGCCTCTGAACTTAAAAAAAAAAAATCAAATACCCTTTGCGGTATTTTTCTTGAACGAACACCAAACGCTTCCCTGGTTTCCCTACCCCTAGAGAGCTCTTTAAAGGTACCCGAAACCCCAGGACAAAACAAAAATAATTTAACTCGCGACGACACTCCTAACGAAACAGATTTTTGGCCACCTTGCACAAAAGAACTTTAACAAGAAAATAGTGAATTTAAAGTTATTTTAAGTATGTATATATAAATTGCTAACTTCAACGCCGTTAAATTTTCAATATAACCATAAATAGATAAATATAAAATAATAAATAATAAACAATCACAAACACAAATTTTTATATATGAAAATATATATATATATGTATTTTCTTCCTTTGAAGAAAGAAAAACGGCAATTTTCTTTAAATTAGGATATCAATATCTTCCTTCGATTATTTTTCCTTTTTTTTTTTTTTTTGCTTTACAGGACTCACTCATATGGTGTGGGGAAGTCCTTGAAAGATTCCTGAGGGTCACAAGTAAGAGTGTCAGATTAGCCAGGACGTCAAAAAAAAAACTGGATCAAATATTCGAGTCCTTCTCAGGATCACCCAAAAACCAAAAAAAAACTGCGATTATAGCAAAAAAGGTTCGTGGCGGCCCAGCGCTCCGTTGGCCACCGGGGTCCGCCAGATATTTCCACTTGGGATTGCTGTAACAACCTGCATTTAAATTTCCTTCGTCACTCTCTACAAAAAAGATCTTGATTTCTAAACTCACCCAATTATTTGTATTTTCTTCTTTTTTTTAATATATGTATATACATATGTGCATAGGTATCGGCGTCGATTGACCTTTAGAGGTTTTAAGGTGAGTCCCACAAAAACCAAAGGATGGTTTGAATTTCCACCACACAAAATCTTAAATAACGCAAAAAAAAATTATTCACTAAAATATACCAAAAAAAACAAACTTAGACAACACACCCGGTTTGAAATTATCGAAACTCAATATTTTGGCCTTACGATACAACTTCATTTAATTTATACGATTATTACAATTATCGTGAAGCAGCATACGGAACGCGCTCTTCCAAATTTCCACCGAATATAGGCTGAATCGCGTTCAACTTTCCGAAATATTTTTGATGAACACGCCACTCTTCCTTTTTTTTTGTATTTCCATTCCTCCTTACACTCTATTTGTATCATCCGATCGACAATATTCTCACACGTAATTCCTATCTTCTATCCATTAGTTTGGCGAAATGTACATGTATTTGTATAAAAATAATTTTTCAATCAACTCGCTGACATTTTGCCAAGCCTCAGCTACTACTTTTTTTCACCTCGACCCCGTATCGGTGACTCCGGCACATAGATGTCACTAGGTTAGTTAATTGGAATTAATACCCCTTTTCTACTTGGTCATGCAATAATTTAAGCGCTGATTTCCAATTTCACCCACTAATCCATAACCATAAACAGCCATTGCTGATTTTGTCTTAGGACGGCAATAAAACGATGACAACACCAAGCTAACAAGAACAATATACGTCCAAAGTGACAGGTGAAAACTGACAGATGAAAGTCCACACGGAAGTGTAAGACTCGAAATAATTTGTTTTAGTCATCATCGTGCCTTTTTTTTTTGTTTTCAATTTTAGTTTCAGATGTTATTTTTTTATCGTGGACGTTTTATTTTCACTGACTGAACACAGTAGGCGTGTGTCCTCTAAGCTCAGCCAGTCACTTCAGAAAAAAAAATTAACAAGAATTATAAAGAGAAGAGAGAATGACAGATCGAACATGAAATGAATGGTCGCCATTTTTCCTTACAGTGACGTCATCTCCTAACTTTTTCTATTCTCTTGTCTCTATATTTATGATATTCGGTGGCTTATCTGACAATTGTCAACAAATCGATAAATTAACCAAAAAAAATGCCGGCAATGGGCATGAATCGTAATTCGTAAGTGTTTTTCATTTTTTTCTGTTTATTTAGTTCTTTTTATTCCATTAAATTTATTTCTAAAAAAAATCTATAATTATTTTGCTTTTCTTTTCCAGGGTTTATCTTGTCCCAGCAAGGGTTGTTCGGATTTGTACGCCTAAAGGTAAAATTTCCTTACAGAGGGATGTTTTTATTTTCAATTTTTTTGTTTTTCTTTTCTAATCCACTTATCCTAGGTCCAGAGCAGAGCACATTCATGTGGATGAGATAACCAGGCGTCCGCAACATGGTACATACCTTGATTTTGATGGGGAATAATATTTGTGGTGTCGTGCGATGACGATGACGGCGAGCTTTTGTTGAATGATGATGAAACTGTGGATGTGACGGCGGCAAGAGCATTATTCCTATTTAAAGTGGCCTGCAGCTGGTGTTGTAGAGCAGCTTTTTCCACTTCTGCCTGGGCGAGGCTCAGCATGAGATGATCGATTCTGCTTTTTAGTTGTTCATCTGATGAGGGTTGCATTTGCTGCACCACGGTGAGGTTACCTTCACTCTCGGTCTCCATTAATTCCTCTGGCAAAGGTGATGGTGAAGTTTTCGATTCTTTTGTGTTGTTTTCTGGCGGCATAACAGTTTATCAACAGAATCGATTTTGTGGCGGCAATATGACTCATATGTCATATAATATGATTAACATATACTTTGGAGCAAATATAAAAATTGTTGGCTACGAGCCAGGAAGAAATATAAAACTACTTTTTTTTGTATATTTTCGAATGTTTTATTTTCGAATGTTTATTTTAGTTCGCTTAATTTTGACGGAGGGTTTTATATCTTAAAAAAGAAAACAAATTTAGTTAAATTATGAAATACATTTAACAATTTAAAGTAAAAAAAAAAAAAAACTTACTTGCTCTTCTTGGCGGCGGTGTGGTTCATGAAATTAAAATGAGGTTAAGTTCTTGATTAATTAAGTTGGCTATAATTTGAATTTTAGTTTAAACGACGGCCGCTCACCAATATCGCCAAGAAGAACACTTAAGGTACGATAACATTTTTAATATATTTAAAAGGTACGAAAGGTACGATAACATTTTAATACTTTTAAGTTACCTACTATAGCATTTTCCTCAATATTTAATATTCAATATTTTTATTTTGTTTGAGTTGATAACATTAGGTATGTGATCATTCCACAAAAGATGGTTTGTGATACAAGCAAGCTAATTAGTTTCTTCGATGCAAGTGCCACTCATATTTAATGGCAGGGGGGTACGTCTCGCTTTAACGATAGAAGGCAGCATTGATTTTTCGAAGCATTAAATTCAGATGGAGTCAGACAGTGTCTCAAATTCACGAGAAGTTGAAACTCTGTTCAAATTAGAGCTTCGATAGAAGAAACAATAATGTATGATGTATCTGTTTATCGAGAATTTAGACCACAAGAAGTTAGAGAAGGGGTTGGTACTAGGACAATACTGTGGTTGAAATTAGTAAGTAACATCATTTCTTATGTAGACGGCAAACCAAAGTGGGAAAAGAATAATGACACTAATTTATACCAATGCATTTAAAATTCAGCTGGATCAATAGTTTCACCCACTTGGATTTCACCATAGAGTAAGAATATAACAAGAGTCCGAATCTGAAAAATCAGCCTTGCGTATTTCATGAGCTGCGGGACGAAGGCACAAAGGGGCACATCAGTCATTAAAATCTCTCTCTCTCACGCTTTTTTTCTGCTTGTGTTTTGTTCTGCTTGTGCTCTCTGTGCGTATTATTTATGCTTGTCCTTGTTGTCAAAGAACAACAAAAATACCAAATAACAACAAACGAATATTTTTTAATTTTGTCGTTGTATTCGGCAAGTCTTATGTGTGCTATATTTTTTGTTTTACTTTTTTTTTTCTTTAAGAAAGAAAAGAAAAAAATTCTGTGCATTGGATAGATAAAAAAAATAATTCGATTTATTTCTCTTATTTCAAATATTTACATAGTTTACATAAAAAAAATTAGAAGCTATAATAATAATAAGGTCATCGCCTAAACAGAAAATTTAGTATATTCTACGTAAATTTTTTTTTATTAAATAAAGTAGTAATATGAAAACGATTTCGTATGAAAAAATGACTGATTTTTTTTTCTTATTTATTTCATAGCTTCTACATTTATCGTTTAATTTTAATGAATTTGGTCTTCAATTTTTTATTATAAAAATATATTTTATTTGAGTCCAAAAAAATATTTTTTCTATTTTTTTTCTATCCACACGGTTCAATTGAAAATGATAAATTTTCAAAAAAGCTGGAAAAAAAAATTTATAATTTTTGATCGCTTATAACTTAGCGAATTCGCATCCGATTATAACAAACAGTATACCGTTAGAAAGCAAGTTATATCTTTTCAAAAATATTTACTTTATGTAAATTAAAAAGATCACTTAAGAGATATAAGCTAGTGTTGGAAAAAGCCTTTTTTTGAATTTATTTTAATTTTTTTTTAAAGCCAAGGCTGATTGAGTTTAAACTGTAGTAACTTTTGATTTATAGCTTGCATTGGATAGATTTATACTTTTTTGGAAAGTCAAAAAGCAAGGCAATTTTTTAAAAGTAAGGGCCAGTATTGTGTCACACAATTTTTTTTCAGGGCGGTCTTTCAAATATTGAAGTAAAAAATTAATTTTGATGAAACTATGTCTTTATCTAGTAATTTTTTTAAAATGGTGGACTAAAATCAATATTTTTTGGATGCATAAAAAAAGTTTTATTACTGGTCAATATTTTGGTGAAAAAAAAAAAAAATCAATTATGGACAGGGTGAGCAAAACAGTGGTCCGAAGTAGGGGTTCGGGCAAATTTCAAAAAAACAGCTGTTACTCGAAAACCGTTATGATTTGCGATGAACAAGTTACCAAATTCCGAATGTTTATGTCCTGGCCTATCACCATATTTAGTTTGGACCATCCTTTACGGGACACCCCGTATAATACACAATGTAAATTTTAAGCGAGATGATACTGTACTCAAAATTCATAAAGAATCAAAACGTCTGGCGCCTAAGTTGGCGCAATTATTATATATAATAATAAAACACGTTTAGGTTTATGTTTTTTATTCACCGAACTTCAGCGTTCTGTTCGTTGGAGATATTAATACAATCTGCGCTGATTATGGATTTGTCTAGAGCTTAAATAGTATGCGGATTCTTTCTTGCAGATGCACATGCATAGTGCACTAGGTGTATGATAGAGAATTGGCTTAGACAATTCTCTAGAACGAAATTTGATCGTTTTGTTTGTCGAAGAATTGTTGAAGACAATTCTTCGGAAATTAAAATTAAATTTGAGAAGTTTGTTTTTCTAAATGATTTGACTTTAAAAGAATTGGAGACAATTCTTTAGAAATTATATTTGACTGATTGTTTTCAAAGAATTGTTGATGACAATTCTTTGGAAGTAGAATTAAGAGTGTGGGAAACTATGTGGCGTATCATAATTGTATGACACCTCCCCCCTTTCAAAGTGTGCAGTCCCTGCAATTCACTTACTTAAACTCAAGACAGTTCCATTGTTACAATATGACATTAAAGTTTTACATACTGTTATTTTTCATTATTTAGGTTATTACAATATAACTTTTAAATTTTTCATTATTTACACATATTTTCTTATTCTATTTTACACAGTTGTGGAATTTACTTCATTTTTTGAAATAGAAAAAGGATCTTTTAAATTTGTTAATTGAATTTTTGTTGTTACAACATTTTTCTTTTCTTTGAGTTTACAACAAAGTATAAATAAAATTCCAACAATTATTATTATTACAGATAAACTGAAAAAACTTGTAGTGACATTATTTTGAAATTGTATGTACTCGATTTTATCTCTATTTTTTATGTTTTCCATTTGAATATTTTTTAAAGATATTTCATTAATAAAGTTCTTAGTAAAATTTACATGAACAATTGGAGCAATAACATTATTTGTAAAATTTCGCTCTCTGTTTTCAAAATTTAAGTTTTTTATTTTCAAGTTACAATTTGCGAATTTAATTATGTTGTTATTTTTTATAAACATTTTTTCTGAATGACAATTTTGAATTATTTCTGTAAATTCTATATTTTTGGTAACCACAAGCCCTTCTGTAATTTCTTCTATAGCAATCATTTTATTAGTTCTTAGATTACAAATATTACTTTCTTTAAAAGCGTTTCTAATGCATTCATTTTTGTGTTCACGTATTTTTTCACTTGAAATTGATTATTAGCTTCGTATACTTTATTCCCCTGTAATATTACTTCTTCTATTGGATGATCTAATTCTTGAAATTGTTCATTAGGGAATGGAATTACTAAAGCCTTTTCAAAAATAAGGGAAGAGAAATTAGGAACAAAAATTACTAAAATTAGAGTTTCTGAAGAGAACAAAACGCTTGTTTTCATGTACGATAAATGCTCTAATGTTATGTTGTAGGCATCTTTCTCTTGTTCAGTTAGGATATCATGAGGTAAGACGTTAAGTCTGCTTGCTAGTAAAACATCGATTAGTTTTTCTAATTGCCTATTTATTAGATTTATATCAGCGTATAGTTGAAATGTCAATTGAAATTTTTCCGGAAAAGAAACTACTTTGTTAATTTTGTTTGTTATTTGGTCGAGATAGTTTTTCAAATTCGATTGTTGGTTGTTAACGTGATCCACGACCATTTTCAAGTTTTTTATCAAATCATTATTTATTTGAACTTGAGCATTGGATTCTTTTATTAAAAGTTTGTTATTTGATTCAAGGTTCCTTAAATGATTATAAATTTCTTCGGCGTCATCGCTGTCCATATTCCCAAATAAAAATTTCAAGGCTTTGCCTCCGATATTTATTAGACCCCGCTTAAGTCTTTTGTCTTTGTAAATGGAAGGAATAATAAGACTTAACTTGTGTTTAGCTAATATTATTTCCTGATATAAAAAGTCATAATCACTACTTTTAACCTTATTTAAAACATTCAAATTATTTTCTAATTTTATCAAAATATTCTTATATTCCGTTAAATTACAAACATGAAGAATTTTAGTGTAGTCCTTAACAATATTTACTCTTTGTTGTTTTAAAATGGTGAACCCATACTCCGTGTTGATTGGTGTGATGGTTATTTCCTGTGTTTGTGTTTTCTGAATCAAAAAGGCCAGAAAAATTACCCACATAATCAACATTCTGGAATGTAAATTAATTATTTTGATAAGCATTTTTTCTTTTCATTTGATTTCGTGAGTATTTTGTATTTCTTTTATTACTAGTATCTATAACGTAATTATCTTCTACTCTAAACTGATTTAACTTTTTATATTTAGGTTTAATTTTGGCGATTTCCCTATTTCTAACTATGTTATTGGTCAACTCATAATTTCTATCCTTTGATTGATTAATTTTATTAATTCGATTGATTTTGTCTTGCTTATATTTTTCGAATAAAGTTTCAATATCCCTACGGTCATAATTTTTTGTTATAAAATCACTAGGTCTTAATTTTGTTGTTGTATGTATAGTGTTATTGTAAATTGTTATGACGTTATGTATTTTATCGTCTAAACTCTGAGTTTTGTTAATTTTATCTATTTCCATTATTCGCAGGTGTTCATTCAAAGTACCGTGTAGTCTTTCAATATCTGCATTCCCGGTTTTATTATGAGCTGTTGTCCTATGAATAATAATTTTATTTTCTTTTAAGAAAAGTTCTACCGCACTATGCAGCATACATCTTTCATTGTCAAATATTATTTTACTCATTTTCCCTAAGAATCTAATTCTCTCTTTAATAGAATCTAAAATAGATATCCATGTTCTATCATTTAGCTTGTGTATAGTTGCATATTTTGAGAACTTATCTATTGTTGTAAGATACATTATATTTCTGCATGGAAACCAAATATCCATGTGGACAATTTCGTTAAATTTAGAAGCAGTCTCACTTATATCGAAAGGAATTTTAACTGGATGCCTGTCATATTTAGCAAGTTGACATGTTTCGCAATTATTTATTAACTTTGTAACAAGTTTAAAGAGATTTGGATAGAAGTATTGCTGCTTTAGTTCAAGAAACACTTCGTTTATACCACGATGGTTCTTATTAAGATGTTCACTCTTAATTATATTTAGTATTTCATTTTTATCTGAAATATCAATTAATCTAGTATTAGATTTAATAAGTGTTAAAGTAGTATTTGGAAAATATTTGACGTAATTATCTTGAAATTTAAGAAAAATTTCATCTTCTTCACAGTAAATACACATTATTCCTTTATCTATTATGACCCGCTTCATTATTTCAAGTAAGTTTGAATCTTTAGTAAGTGTTATATGGTTTTGACATTTTTTATTTATAATTTTTGTCACTACTTTCTCTTTTCCGCCATACTTTAAGTATATTTGATTTTTATAAAGATTAATACATTTTTCGGTTATACCTATGTAATTAATAGAGTCTTCAACTCCGCTATGAATTGTATCATCAGTAGACATGACTTCGACGTCCATGCTAGTATTATCGCCATCGTTATAAAAGATTGCATTAAAACTTTTATTATCTTTTTGCCTTTCGGTATTAATGTACCTACTAAGTCCATCCGCTACGATGTTTTCCTTGCCTTTTAAATAATTAATTTCGAAATCATATTCGTTTAACACTATCTTCCATCTCTGAAGCTTCATATTTGGCTCCTTCAGGTTGTGTAGCCATACGAGTGGTTTATGGTCAGTGCGTATTAGAAACTTCCTACCGTAAAGATATGTACGGAAGTACTTAACAGACCAAACTATCGCCAGGAGTTCTTGTTCAATAGTAGCGTATTTCTGTTCATGGTCGTTGAGTGTGCGAGACGCATAACACACTGGGTGACCATTTTGGCTTAAAACTGCTCCGATTGCAAATTTTGATGCGTCGGTTGTAAGCACGAATGGTTTCGTAAAATCAGGCGATTTTAAAATGGGATCACTTATTAGCAAGTGCTTAAGTTTTTCAAAAGCTTCGATATATTCCTTATCTTTTAAATTGATCTTTGTATTTTTTTTCAAATATTTAACCATAGGATAGACTACTTTTGCGTAGTCCCTTACGAATTTTCTATAATAACCACTGATACCTAAAAATTGTTTTATCTCTTTGGTATTAGTGGGAATTTTCATTTCACTTATAGCTTTTATTTTGTCACCATCTGGCTTTGTCCCATTATTTGTTATAATGTGCCCTAAAAATCTTGTGGACAGATCGGCAAAGCTACATTTTTCAGTTTGAATTTTTAAATTGGACTCCCTTAATTTGCTCAAAACTTTCTTAATGGAAAGTAGATGTTCTTCGAAGCTAGTCGAAAATATTAATATGTCGTCCAAATAAACTACGCATATTTTATTTATTAATTCCTTAAGGACTTCGTTAACTAGCCGCTGGAAGGTGGCTGGGGCATTTTTAAGCCCAAATGGCATTCTTGTAAATTCAAAATGCCCATGTCTAGTCGAGAACGCAGTTTTCGCCTGGTCTCTTGGATCCACTTGTATTTGGTGGAATCCTTTTACAAGATCTAATGTGGTAAAATAGTTACATTTACCCAGTTTGTCAAAAAGTTCTTCCATGTTAGGAAGAGGGAACTTGTCATCAATCGTTTGTTCATTTAATTTACGATAATCAATGACTAGCCGCCATTTTTTATTACCATCACCACTTTTTTTCGGCACCACCCAAAGTGGAGAGTTGAACGGACTATTGCTAGGTTTTATTATTCCTTGATGAAGCATTTCTTCAACTTGTTTGTCTACTTCTTCGCGAAATGCCTCGGGATACCTATACAATTTGCTATATACTGGTGATTCGTTTTTCAGTACAATCCTATGTTTGGTTAGATTTGTACATGTCAAAATATCACCCTCCTCATAAAATAAATCTTTGAATGAATTGATTAAATTTTTCAGTTTGAAGGTGTCCTCAGAATTAAGATGAGAAGCAAAAGTGTCATTAAAATGCTTGTGTTCTTCATTGATTAGTAATTCTACAGAATAATGTGTCAAAAGGTTTTCTAGATAAGATTCTTCATCTTTATTTAAAAATATTGAAATATTAGATTCTTTTGTGATTAGCGATCTATTTTTGTAATCTATAACGGCTTCTAAGGCTACTAAAATGTTGTTTCCTATAATGCCATCGAAATATTCATGGAAATTGAATTCTAAGAAATTAATTAAAAAGTTTGGTTTTTTGAATTCTTTAAATAAAGGAAATCTATATTGGATATTTGTTTGAACATTTCGATTTAAAACTCTTAGCGTACGCGTATCGTTATTTGTTTTCCATTTTGGATTGCAAATATTAGGGTTTATTATACTAAATTCAGCTCCTGAATCTATAATAAACCTAAGTTTTCTTACTGGAGTGTCAATTATTATATAGGGTAGTTGTTTGGGCCTGATATATGAAAATTTGGTTGATTTTCTTCTGCATTTACTGATATATCCATAGGTTCAGGATAAGAATTACTAACGTTTTGGGAGTTGGTTGAGTTATAACCCCCTCTTTGTGTATTTCGTGAAGTTCCTGAGTTAGTATTACTTTGGTTAAATTGTTTATTTCTAAAATTATTCCTTGAATTATTTGAGTTTAGATTCGTCTGTCTAGAATTTTCATAGTTATAAGAATTCTGGTTATATGGTCGGCTTGAATGTTGTTGGTTCACAAAATTCCTGTTCTGCCTGTATTCATTTTTTGAAAATGAATTCGTATTTTGATTTTGGGGCCCAGGTTTATAGTAGTTAGTTGTTGAAAAATTGTTTTTGGTTATATTTTTATGAGTGTAATTCAAATAACCGTTTGTTCTAATGATTTCATATGCGTCGTGCAAATTTGAAGGGTTTCGACTAACAATTACACTACGTACAGGTTCTGGTAATCCGTATTTAAAGGTATGAAGAGCAATTCTTATGTTGCTTGCAACTTCGTTACTTACGTTTGGTCCTATCAAATGAGCACAGTTTAGTCTACAAAGCAAATCATTTAATTTTTTATAAAAATTATTTATAGTCGTGTCGCACCGACAAGCCCTTATTTTATCTATAATTTCATCAACCGATTCTTTTTCCCCATGAGTTTTGATCAGAACAAGTTTAATATCTTCCCACGTTGTGAGATGACTATGTATCAATAGGGTTTTTCTCGCGTTACCAATTATTTTGTCTTTGATGGTTGACATTATTAATTGCTTGTAGATATTATCGAAGGTATTGAAAATTGGTAAAAATATTTCTACCTGACTGATGAAATTTGCTAAAGCATCCCTATCGCCGTCAAATGGTGTCATTCGACTTAGGGTATTAGTAACTAATTTGAATCTTGCATTTATTTCTAGCTGCTCCATTTTGTTAAAATAAAACAGATTTAAAAAAAATTTTATGTAAACAGAACTTTACAAAACGATGAACACGCGAATTTTGATTGATTTTAGGTTTTAAAAGCAATATTGCGATATTAAAAATTTTTTTTTCAGAAGTGCTTGTTACAATATGTGAAAGTTTTTGATTTCTTATTATCTTTTTAAAAATTTTTTTTTTGTAGAACACAAAAAGTTTCGTATAAATTTAATAGTATAAAATGTAATTTTTATAAATAAAATAAAAGATTAATAATAATTAAAAAACTTATCTTCCATCAGAACAATGTTCATAGTATTTTTGGATTTGGATCTTTTTCCGATGATGATTCTCTTCGGATGTTGTAAAGAAGTCCACTGTGTCGTCGTTGTCCAATGTGTTGATAAGGTTCTTTCGATTTCGATATAACTCTTGCCACATTAATTAAGAAGGACGTAACACTTATTTTCTTTACACTTATATTGGTTTACCGGTGTAATTATTATTTAAGTGTTGTCATTTACGTATAATTTTTTTTTCGATTCCGACTTGTCCACGTCTGCGATCTTTATTCGTAAGACGCGATACTTATTTATTTGGGTTTTTTAATAAAAATTTTTTTTATAAAAATTTTTTTTTATAATTTGGTATAAGGTTGTTAAAATTATTTTTTTCAAAGACCACAGTAAGTAGTCACTTATCACTTAACAAGGAAACGGAAATTATTTATTTCGATTTTTTTTCGAATTTCCTTCAAAATTTTTTTTTCTGAATTTTCTTAAAAAATTTTTTTTTTTTTTTTTTAACTCATTGCCTTTACTAACGGGAACGAGTACCGACTGCGCCAATAATAAAACACGTTTAGGTTTATGTTTTTTATTCACCGAACTTCAGCGTTCTGTTCGTTGGAGATATTAATACAATCTGCGCTGATTATGGATTTGTCTAGAGCTTAAATAGTATGCGGATTCTTTCTTGCAGATGCACATGCATAGTGCACTAGGTGTATGATAGAGAATTGGCTTAGACAATTCTCTAGAACGAAATTTGATCGTTTTGTTTGTCGAAGAATTGTTGAAGACAATTCTTCGGAAATTAAAATTAAATTTGAGAAGTTTGTTTTTCTAAATGATTTGACTTTAAAAGAATTGGAGACAATTCTTTAGAAATTATATTTGACTGATTGTTTTCAAAGAATTGTTGATGACAATTCTTTGGAAGTAGAATTAAGAGTGTGGGAAACTATGTGGCGTATCATAATTGTATGACAATATAATAAATAAATAACTTATTTAGATTTTGGAAATAATTTTATTTCATAACATTAAAAAGATTTTTTCCCATTAAAAAAATGGTATATAAATTCAATATTATGACTTTGTGTTTTGAATAAAAAGTTCGAATTAAGAACTTTTCTTATCGAAATCATTATGATATCAATGATAAGAATATTTTCTTTTCAACATGTTAATTTTTCTTGCATAAAACAACAATGTGTGGAAGAAAGATCGTACAAAAACAAATAACAACATAATTGTATTGATAAAGCAATAATGCAATAATATTACAAAAACAAAACAAAAAATAAACATACAGCACAAAGCAAATACAATAATATTGCTCTCTCGAGTGTGACAAAAAAACCACCACCTTTTCATTGTTTTGTTGCCTGCTTATTTTTATTTCTCTCATTCATGGGCATTCATTCATGTTGAAAGGGATCAGCACTCAATTGACTGTTGAACAAGTGGGACGGAAATATTTAATTTAAGAAAAAATGTGCAGCAGTCCTGCCTGATCAACAGTCAAACGAATACTGAAGCTCTGATCGGGTTTTCGTTACTTGCTTGGGTTTCGCTGCTTGCTTGGGTGTTCCACAAACACCCAGCATATAAAAATTTCTTTGCATGAGATTCGGACTCTTGTTATATTCTTACTTAAAGGTTTCACTTAATACCAAAACAACAAAGGAAATTTGCTCCAAGCCCACGAATATTAAAATAGTCAACTCTGAAATTTCCAATCATCGATATAAAAAAGAAAAAAAAAACAGACTGAAACAGACGAAATCTAAGAAGAAAACTGGATATGATTATAAAATTCTATTCAATACACAACACTACTAGTGTTATGCCTTAGCAGTTATGTGAATCGATCCGAACGCTAACATCAAACAGTATTTCCCTATGCATCTGTTGTTATTCGCTCAGCCAGTACATCAATTGAGAGAGCTTAGACAACGTCAATACAATTTATGCACTTGCTAAGCCAAGTGGCCGTGGTGCGATGGTATGCGTGGTCGCCTGTCAACCTCACAGGTCACAGTTTCGATCCCTGCCGTAGTTCTATGTCATCTTTTTATTCCATTATCATTGATCATTTTTGGGCCGCTGGTTTACTCATTACATGTTGTTCAGGCATAAAACTAACAACATGTGATTGAGTAAATACTAGTATGCCCAACAAATATGATAATGAACAAATAATGCGAATTATAAAGGGACATTGATATAAGACACGGCATTTCTCCGCTTTAGCCCAGCCGCCAACCCTGGAGATAAAATCTGAGACAACCACCACCTTCAGTCTCAGTACCTCGCGCCACATACACCTTTCCCTTCCCATCCCTATCCATCACGCCCGAGTTAAGTTTGTGATCGAAGCGGAGCTTAAAAAAAATACACTTGTTTCACGTTTGAAGGTTCTAATCAGAATGCATTTTTATTCAACTTATAAAATGAAAACTGTTATGGAAAGAAGTTAACTCGTCAGTTGTTAGAGTAAGACTGATCTTTATTACAGGAATGTAAATTACGTGTACATAGACAAATTATGATGAAATATGATAAATACATAGTAGATCATTTACAGGGTGTTCATAACTAGTTAACATCCCCCTTTTTTAATTCTAATTTAATTCTGGATTAACTTCTATTTCAAAACTTGATATACATAAGTGAACATAAGTGTAATATTGTTAAATATAATAAAATCTATTTATAAAAGCAAAGTATATTTTTTTTAGCAAAGTATATTATTTATTTTAATTACAAGTTACTTTTTATAATTTCAAAGTTTATTCATTAGTTGTTATTCGTTTTTGTTTTATTTATTATTATTTTTTATTTTTTTTTTATATATAATTTCACTATTTGTTATTTTTTTTTTTTTTTTATTCATCTTTTGAATATATTCTAAAAGAAAACATATTTATTACTCGTATAATTATGATTCATTAGCCTGGCTGATATTTGCTTACAGGTTTCACAACACGACCATATCTAGTGGTATATGTCGAGGCTGTACGATCATTGTTGACGTTCGTTGTTTCTGGATTGGAAACACTTTTAGTTTGTGGATTGATGATGGTTTTGTTCGTTTCTGCTGAGTTTTGTGGTGTTTGACTGTGAGGATTAACTGCAATACTTTTGTCTGAAAATATACGAGCATTAGTTTTGTTTATATGAATTGAATTTCGACGAATATTTTTTCCATCATCCGTACGGATGATGTATGAACGAGGTGTTTCAGCTTTTGCTTGGATTTCTCCAGAAGTCCAATTGCGTATGCCTTTTTGAACGCATACTCTATATCTCCTGGACTAAACGTTGGAGAAGGTTTTGTCTTGACATCAGAATAATATTTTCCGATTAGCCTAGACTGTAACATATTCTGTTTGACGTTTTCGACTACGTTTGGTTTGAGTTGATTTTTTGTGAGTGGTATTGTTGATCTTGTAGAACGGCTCATTAACCTTTGATTTGGAGACTGCATTTCGTTGTCCCTTGGCGTATTCCTCCAGTTGAGCAAGGCTAAATCCACGTCAGAACCATCAAAAGAACATCTTTTTAAGATCTTTTTTGCTTCTTGAACATATGTCTCAGCAAGACCATTTGAACGAGGATAGTACGGGCTGGAGGTTTGATGAACAAATTCCCAAGACTTCACAAAATCTTTAAATTCTCTGGACGAAAACTGAGGTCTATTATCGCTTTCGAGCGAAATCGGAATGCCAAAAGTTCGAAACCATATTTTAAGCATTTGAATTACTTCAAATGATGTTGACTTTTTTAAACGATTGAAATCGAAAAAGCTAGAGTAGCTGTCAACAATAAGCAAGTATTCTTGACTTTTATAAGTGAAAATGTCAGTAGCTACTATTTCCCAAGGAAGATCTGGAACGGCTTTAGCTATGAGTGGTTCCTTTGCTTTGGAAGATTGGTTGGCTTGGCAAATACTACAATTCTTCACAAATTTTGTTACGTCATCTGCCATACCAGGCCAGAAAAGAGCACTTCTTGCACGGCTGAGTGATCTCTGTATACCTTGATGACCAGCGTGGATTTTTTTTATCATAGTCTTTCTCATACTTGTGGGTACTACTACTTTCTCACCCTTCATCAAAATATCTGTGTCAAGTCCTAATTCATCTCTAAACGTCCAAAATTTCTTGGCATTTTCTGAAACTTGTGAAATGTTTTGCGGCCATCCATTTGAGACGTATTTCATAACTTCTTTTAAACAGTGGTCATTTTTCGTCTCTTCCGCCAAAATACTTCTTGTTTTATCAGATACTTGAACCAAGGAATTAATTTGCAATTCATCGTCAGAAGACGTCTCTTGTTTTACTTTTGATTCGGCACAATCACGACTGAGTGCATCAGCTAGAGCTATTTCCTTACCTTTTCTGTAAGTTATGTTCGGTGCGTATTAGAGCTCTTGATTTCGACCGGGTACCCGGTACACTGACCGGGTACCCGGGTACCCGGTACACTGACCGGGTACCCGGGTACCCGGGTAACTAAATTTCCGGGTATTACGTGTCGGGTACCCTAATATTTTGTATTAGGGTGGTGCAAAAAATTTTTTTTTGTCGTTTTCAAAAAAATATTTTGTGTTAAGGTTAAAAAAAAAAAAATATTAGGGTGGTGCAAAAAAATTTTTTTTTCGTTTTCAATATAAATTCAAAGTGTAACTTTACACAAGCTGAAAAACACATTTTTCACATATGTGACACGTTTTATTTGACCGCCATTGACCAAACTTTTAAAACAATAAATTTTCTACAAAAAATGTTAAATAACTTTTTTCGATAACTGCTTTTGTTTAAGAGTTACAGTACATTTTGTACTGAGGAAGCGTCAAAAAATTGAATTTTCAACAAAATGTACTATAACTCTTAAAAAAAGCAGTTATCGAAATAAGTTATTTAACATTTTTTGTAGAAAATTTATTGTTTTAAAAGTTTTGTCTATAACTTTTTCTTCTAGAATCAAAACTACGCGAGTTATATGCGAAAATCTAAATTTTCATAAAAAACAAGATGGCGGCCAAATAAAACGTGTCACATATGTGAAAAATTTGTTTTTCAGCTTGTGTAAAGTTACACTTTGAATTTATATTGAAAACGAAAAAAAAATTTTTTTTGCACCACCCTAATATTTTTTTTTTTTTGAAAACGACAAAAAAATTTTGCACCACCCTAATACAAAATATTTTTTTTGAAAACGACAAAAAAATTTTTTTTGCACCACCCTAATACAAAATATTTTTTTGACAACGACAAAAAAAAATTTTGCACCACCCTAATAGAAAATAATTTTGTGAAAACGACTTTTTTTATTTCTACCTGTACTTCAAGAAGCACCCTGTTGTTATTGTTATTTTTTCATCTCCCATCTGAGTTATGATGGTTCATTGGGACCAATTACACAAATTCCCGGGTACCCGACACCTGACGGGTACCCGACACGTGCGGGTACCCGGGTACCCGGTCAATGTACCGGGTACCCGGGTATCAAGAGCTCTAGTGCGTATGGCATTACTTCAAATAATATTCTTTGAAGTCTATTTGGTGCGCAATGTAGCGGACGTTTTCCAAAAACGTATTCATGGAATCTTTTACATGCAAACTGAATAGCCAGCGCTTCTTTCTCTATCTGAGGAAAATTCTGTTGAGAAGTTGATAGCGCTTTTGATGCATATGCGATTGGCTGATCTTTTTGCATCAGCACCGCTCCCAAGCTATGCTTACTTGCATCCACTTGCAGTTTGACATCCAAATTTGCATCATAGTAGCGTAAAACAGGTGTAGTTGAAAGACTTTCCTTAAGTGTCTGGAAGGATTTATCGTGATGCTGATTCCAATCCCATGCTACATCCTTTTTTATTAACTCTCGCAGAGGCTGTGTGATTTCAGATAGATTCTCTATAAATTTGCCAAGATAGGTGACCATACCCAGAAACCTCTGCAGTTCCAGAACATTGGTTGGTTTTTTTATTCTTTGAATCGCCTCAACTTTTTCTTGGTCTACTTGAATGCCATTTGACGTCAAGATATGTATGTCCGAGGAACCTAACGGACGTGGAACAGAAAGTGCATTTTTCTTTGTTTAATTTCAACCGTTGCTGATAGTTTGGATATAACTTTTTCTGTTTTCGATTGAAGCTCTTTTTTAGAGGAAGCATGAATGAGTATGTCGTCTATAGAAACCTCAACATTTTCATCATCCTCCAACAGACTGGACATTATGACTTGGAATACCTCTGAAGCAGATGCAAGGCCAAATAGAAGACGGGTATACGAGAAACGACCCCATGGTGTTGCCATTGTGAGTAATTTTTGACTACGCTCTGACAGTTTTACCTGCCAAAAACCCTTTTTACAGTCTAACAACGTGAAATATTTTGATTTTCTTATTCGGCTTGCTATCTCTTCAAGTGTTCTTAAGGGGTGATATCTTCTTATTATATTTTTATTGATATCGGAAGGGTCGATACACACTCGCAGTTTCCCATTTTTCTTTGCAATGACCATCGGGGACACTGATTGTGTAGCCTCTTTTGTTTTGACTAAAACTCCTAATTTCGTCATTTTGTCTATTTCATTTTTGACAGTTTCTCTCAGAGCATATGGAATCTTTCTTGCTGGATGGACACGCAAAACCGGATTTTCTACTAAATCTATGCCATAGATAAAATCCTTGACGCAACCCAAACCATCGAAAATGGAGTCATCGATTTGTATTTCATTGACGCGTAGTACTAGGTTGAGAATTTCACATGCTTTTTTTAATAATATGGGGTAGACTTTTCCTGCTACAACCTTGAAATTAATTTTTGCATCTTGCTTGCGTACCTTGCAACAAGCATTTACTTCTCCTATGACTTCAACTTTGTTATTTGCAAATCCTACTAAGCTTTTAGTTTTTGAAGGAAGTAATTTAAGTTCTAATCTGTTCACAATGCTTTCTGGCAGAACATTGTATTGCACTCCAGTATCCAACTTCATTTTTATTTTGTTCCCCATAACTGTGACCTCTTCTAACCAATTTTCTTTGTCATCATCTTCAAAGTTACTAACTGCATCTATACAGGGTGAGTCATGAGCAATGCGACAAAATGCTAGGGCGTGTAGGTTGCGTTGAGACAAGAAAAAAATCGTATGGGAGGGGTGGTCTATTCCCCTCCGTTTAGCCGGGAGGGGCAATTTTCGAAAAAACTGACTTAAAATGGGGAAAAAATTATTTAAAATCAACGGCTTCATTCACAATGCTGTGCGATACGTTTTTGAAAAGCCAATAACTTTTTCTTTCATTCTGTGTTTAAATAAATCTATTCTAAGAAACAGTTTTTGAAATATTAATTTTCAAAGTCAAAATTTTGAAAAAAAAAAATTGAAAAAAAAATTTCAAGTTCATTTTTTTCAAAATTTTACGTAATTAAGTGCTAATTTTAATTTCAAAATTCAATGCTGTTATTAATTTTAAGTCTAAATAAGAAAACCGGATGCAAAAATTTTATGTCGTTCTCAAGAAATTAAAAAAAAACCAAAACCACCTTTTTCTAAGAAAAACATTTATTTTTATTGTAACGAAGCAATTTAAGAAGCATTAATCTTAGTTTTTTTAGTTTTTTTTATTCCTTTTATTTTTACTATGTTTTTTTATTGGAAGTACTTATAAAAAATTCTCGATACGATCTCCATTGTTTAGAAGGCATAGATTATATCTCCTTGTAATGGCTTCACATAAGTTTATGCTTGACAAATTTTCCTGCAATTTGACTCCAGCGACTTCAATTCGTTCCTTCAGTTGTTCCAATGATACTATTTCCACTTCGTAAACATAATTCTTCATAAATCCCCATGCATAGAAATCTAGGGGAGTTAAATCTGGTGACCTAGGCGGCCATTCCGTGGGGCCCCTTCTTCCGATCCAAAATGAAATTAAAATTAGCACTTAATTACGTAAATTTTTGAAAAAAATGAATTTGAAATTTTTTTTTCAATTTTTTTTTTCAAAATTTTGACTTTGAAAATTAATATTTCAAAAACTATTTCTTAGAATAGAAAAAGTTATTGGCTTTCAAAAACGCATCGCACAGCATTGTGAATGAAGCCGTTGATTTTAAATAATTTTTTTCCCATTTTAAGTCAGTTTTTTTTCGAAAATTGCCCCTCCCGGCTAAACGGAGGGGAATAGACCCCCCCTCCCATACGATTTTTGTCTTGTCTCAACGCAACCTACACGCCCTAGCATTTTGTTGCATTGCTCATGACTCACCCTGTATATAGGAGATCATCGCTACTAATACTTTCATTGTCCAAAGCATTTACGACATTTATATGTGTATTCTTTCTATTACGACAGTATTTCGCATAATGACCCGTCTTTTTACATAATCTACATATTGCATTATATGCCTTACATTGCTGCTTGCTATGACGAGAGCCGCAACGTGAACAATCGTATACTTCATTGTTCTTTTCACCTCGTGGTGCTTTTATATGTTTTTTTTTTATGAGCTTGCCTGCTCCCCTCATAAGATTTCTTACCCTGACGAATTATGTTAACTTCTTGTTCTTTATGAATTTGCTTTAGCTGTTTTGTTGCAATTTCGCTCGCTCGTTGGTTAATCCGAATGAGTTGAAGATTTCAGTGGTGTCAGGACCGATAGCCAACATAAATTGTGCCACCTGTTGTTCTGGAGACTTTTTATCCAATTCCATGGCAACAGAGTACCATTTGTATCGTTGCAGCCAGATTTTCCATTTAGATGACATATTGGAGTCACTCAGCTCTAAGTACCCAGGTGGTTTAATACAGCTACCGCCAGCCGCGCCACGGTTATCATTGATTTGACGAGAAGGAGGGTCAGTCATTTTTACGTATCGGTAATTTTAATTTTTCATTTTTAACTTCCCATAGGGAGTTATTGTAATCGGTCCGATTTGTCAAATTTAAATTTTTGACATTTCTCGACGTTTTAAGGTCCCTAGAGCCTATATCAATCATTTTTAGAGAGATGTCTGTGTGTGCGTGTGTACGTACGTTCGTACGTTCGTACGTCCGTACGTCCGTACGTTCTGGTACCATTTTTCGTCGTCGATATCTCAAGAACGAGTAGAGATATCGACTTGAAATAAATTTTGTTTTACAGATAATAACTTCGAAAGAAGCTGAAAGGGCGTTTATTAATATTCAATCAGTTGTTTTTTTACTATAGCAGTTTAAAAAAGAAGTGAAAATTTTGGTTGGGCTCAAATATCTCACGAACAAATAATGCTATTGACTTGAAATAAATTTTATTCGACACATTATGACGTCATACAAATTTGATATGAATTTGGAAAAAAATCAATATACCGTTATTTTTTAAAATCAAAAAAATTAAAAAAAAAATTTTTATAACTCGAATATCCTTAGATGGAAAAACGATATTAACTTTAAAATAATTTTATTTTACGAAAAAAGTTGTTTTTGACTACTGGTGAAAATTTCAAAAAAATTCAATGGGCAGTTTTTTTACAAAAAATTAAAAACTACAAAAAATTCTACCAAAAATTGGTATAAATTGTCTTTCGACTTAAATTTCTCAAAAACGGGTAACGATATCGACTTCTTATTTGTTTTATTTTCTACATAACATAATTGTTAGCAACTGATACAATGTTGACAAATATTGAATGGCAGTTTTTTAACAAAAAATCAAAACCTGTTAAAAATTCTAAAGAACAGTAGTTACAATTGTATTTCAGCTCGAATATCCTGAGAACGAACAATGATTGTGCCTTCTAAAATATTTTATATTATACATAGTACAATTTTTTATGAAAGGTTTAATTTTGACAAATATCTAATTGACAGTTTTTGACAAAAAATATAAAAAAAATAAACTAAAAAGTGGTAAATTTGGTTTTTCGACTCGAATATCTTGAGAACGAGCAATGATATTGACTTTGCCAATAGGTATTTAATTTTATACATAATAATTTTTTTTATTTGACCTCCTGGGTCACGTGGAAACAACTTATGCATCAACAATCTCTATAATATGTGTGCATTTCGTAAAGCTTTTTAAATATTTAAAATGCTTTTCAATCTTATAATAATGATTGTTTGAATTTAACAGTTAAAGTTTGTTTCGCAGAAAATTTGGTTATTTGAAAAAAAAAATAAATATAAAGTTTTCAAGTTCACATATGGGAAGTTATCAGTGTGGGTCGCACCCAGCCTCTTTTTTTTTAGTTTTAAATGCAATATATAGATTTTTCTTCTTTTTTTTCGAGAACATAATCTACATATTGCATTATATGACACCATGTTATGGAAAGAAGTTAACTCGTCAGTTGTTAGAGTAAGACTGATCTTTATTACAGGAATGTAAATTACGTGTACATAGACAAATTATGATGATATATGATAAATACATAGTAGATCATTTACGGGGTGTTCATAACTCGTTTACAAAAACTTAATTCTATTTACAATAATATATTTCTAGGAAAATGCAATGCATTTAATGCTTTATTTACGAAAGAATACAAAATGCTTAATTGACAAAAATAAGTTTAGCGGATATTGGCAAAAAAGAATACTTGGAAAATGTTTGTTTAAGATAATAATTTAAAGTTGAATACTGCTCGCACAATTCCTGGAATTGGGTCGATGACATCTATTGCATGGGTTAAAATTGGTTGTTGGCCGGAAATGGGAGAGGGCAAGTTAGGTTGACGTCATTGGGGATGGAGCGAAAGATTGTAGTGTAAGTTGTTGATCCTTGATGCGATGGGTTTTTCTCTTTCTTTCTATGATGGTGAAGGGGTGATAATCATGATGGTTAAGAAGACGTAGACTGCTGTTGATGCTGATATTAGATGAAGGACTTCAGTTTTTGCATAGAATTTTGAAAGATTTGAGTTGATGATAAAGTTGTATTCCTTTAGTTTTTCCAGGTTCAGAACTTCTTTAATTATTGTAGCTTTGATATCACTACTTGGGGGTGGTGGAATATGGATTTCGTCCCAAAAAGTTTCAGGACTGTCTTCATATGTGAGACCGTTGATTTCTATGTTGCAATTCTGGAAGTGGATAAGTGCTGTGCCTTCTATGACAGATGTCTTTGTGCTGCAAGTAGAGTTTATTAGAGATTTTGGTGCATTTAATATTAAAATATAGTTTTTCTCTGGTTGAGAAATTTCGTATGATTTTCCTTCATCAGTGAAAGGGCAGTTAGCTGCTTCGTTCTTCATTAATTTCCCCATGCATTCAGAGTTATTGATGTCTACTTCGCGGTGTGAATTTATGCAGTAGTACGTTCCTTCTATCTTGGGGCAAGGTGTTGTAAAGTGCTGTATTTTATTTTCATTAATGTTTACATATGGTTGGATTGTAAGGAATTTTGTTCCATTTATTGGAAGGGGAATGACATGGTAAAAAAAAGGAATGCGTACGTTAAATATAATGTTAGAATTATTGTAGTATGCCTGTAGTCCAAGAAATTCGTATATTTGTTCATTACTTTCAATTTTGACATTTTGATTTGTAAATCTGATTTCTATATGATTTAGTTTTTTTTTTTTTTTAATAATTAGCGCGCACTCAAGGGGTTTTTTTGTACCCTTTATATGTCGGAAACACAGTGTGAGCTTCAGGTAAGTGGGAGGGGATTTGAAAGGAGCTGTCGGTGCACATTAGTTTTGAATTTCGTCACATCACAATGAGAGGGAAAGACAGAGTGTGGAAGGGCATTCCACATTCGCGTAGTATGGCAAAAAAACGAATCCCTGTACTTGACGGTACGACCGAAATTGGGTTCCAGAGTAAACTGATGAGCATTCCTAGAAGCGCGAGTATTACGGTTGAATCGTTTAAGGGGAGGAATGCAATTGGCTTTTAGATCACTTACCGTAAAAGTAACGATAAAAAAATGAGAGACAGGAAACGTTACGTCGGTGTTGGAGTGACGTAAAAGTATCCATGATGTTCCTGTCTCCGATCATTCTGAAGGCTCGTCTCTGTATACTGTCCAAGAGACTTAAGTAAGTTGCTGGAGCACCAGCCCAGAGATGGGAGCTATACTCGAGTTTTGGACGTACATAACTTTTATAGATAATAGCCAGATCAGAAGGGGAAAAGAATTTCTTGCATCTCCAAAGGAAACCTAAACATCTTGCGGCATTTTTGGCGACGCTAAGTATGTGATCATTCCACAAAAGATGGTTTATGATACACATACCTAAAATCGCAAGCTGATTAGTTTCTTCGATGCAAGTGCCATTCATAGATAATGGCAGGGGGTGAACGTCTCGCTTTAATGACAGAAGGCAGCATTGGGTTTTCGAAGCATTAAATTCTACGCGATTTTTAATCCCCATTGTACAATGCTGTCTACGTCAGAATTTAATGTACTTATCATATTTAGCCGTTTCAGTTCCACGTCCGAAGAGCAGGGATGTGAATCTGGAAACGAATATGAAAAGCTAAGAGTACTATCGTCAGCGAAACAATTTAATGGATGAAAATGAGAAAGAGAGTCGGAGACAAAACGGAACCCTGTGGCACACCAGCATTTATTTTGTGTGTTTCAGACTTGAATCCGTCTAATACTACTTGTACAGAGCGATTCGAAAGAAAGTTACTAATCCAACGAAGAAAAGTTCCATCGATACCAAAAGCACGCATTTTCGATAAAAGAGCAGGATGCCAAACTTTATCAAATGCTTTAGAAATATCAAGTGCAATAATCTTACTTTCTCCAAAACGATGTAAAGATTTGTTCCACTGCTCGGTGAGATAAACCATCAAGTCACCAGTGGATCTATTGCTACGAAAGCCGTATTGCCGGTCATTAAGAAGCTTTCGATCTTCGAGATATTTCTTGAGCTGATAATTTATCAGCGTTTCCATGACCTTGGAAAGAAGGGACGTAAGTGCAATTGGTCGGTAATTTGAGGGTGAAGAAGATTCGCCATTATAGGCTCGACAAATGCTGTTTTCCAACTGCTCGGAACAAGCCCAGAAGAATAGGATAGATGGAAAAGCTTACGCAGGGGTCTTGCCAGCGAGGAAGAACACCTCTTCAGAACAATAGCGGGGATACCATCCGGACCAGCGGATTTATGTGTGTTAAGATCTTTTAGGACTCTCGCCACAGCTCGAGTACGAAAGAAGATTTGTCCCATAGAATCATTTACGCACTCAAGAACTGGGGGAGTCATGACACTATCAGACAGCGTAGAGTTGGCGGCGAACTGCCTAACAAATAAGTTAGCTTTCTCGAGAGAGCTAACGAAAGGAGTGTCATTGACAACGAGTGTTGGGACCGAGGAAGATGTTCTGTTCGTTATGTTTTTTACAAATGACCAAAAATTTTTACTACCTGTGGGACATTGCAGTATTTTTTGCCTTAATTTTTGGTCATGCAAAAATTTGGTCCTTCGAATATGGGCGTTGCAGGCCTTCCTGGCTTGTTTGAACTTTTTTTTTTATAGCTTTAGACCACTTTAGTAAGTACGTTTTCCTAAAACCATTAAAAAAAGCAACAGCAGCTGAGGTAGTGAAATATCTTGAAGCGAGCGTTTTTCACATGTTTGGAGTTCCAGAATACATCCACTCTGACAATGGAAAACAATTCGTATCAGAACTGTTTTCCAGATTTTTAGCTAAATATGGCGTTAAACAGATACGCACAGCCTTTTATTCACCACAAGCGAATGCTTCAGAACGAGTAAATCGTTCGGTTTTAGCCAAAATTCGGTCCTATATAGATAGTGACCAACGAAACTGGGACCTACATGTGAGCAGTACCGCCTTCTCAATCCGCAGCGTCTTACATGATGCTATAAAATATGAACCATATTTTGCCGTTTTTGGTTCTCAAATGGTCCAAAACGGAGAAACCTACGAGCTGTTAAGAAAGCTTGATATGTTAAAAGATACGAATATCGAAATTATTGAAAAGGTAGATAAGCAAGCCTTATTGAGAAAACAGATCTTCGAAAACTTGAAACTGGCATATCAAAGGTCGACGAAAACTTATAACAGAAGAAGCAAAAACATATCCTATAAAGTAGGACAAATTGTTTATAGGAGAAATTTTAAACAAAGTAACCGTGCAGACAAGTATAATGCTAAATTAGGACCTAAATTCTTACAATCAATCGTCCTTAAAACAGTAGGAAATTCTCTCTACGAGCTAGGGAATTTGAAAGGCGAAAAGTTAGGAGTGTACCATGCCAAGGACATTCATACCTAATGACGCACTCGGCTGCTGTTGCAACCTACTATCTGTGATATATGTGTTGTATAGTTACCTACGTATTTATATATTTATTTATCTATATAAATATATTGATTTATCTATTTATACATTTATTTAATTAGTTACCTATATCTTTATTTATTTATTTATTTATTTACTTATTTACTTGACTATTTATTCACCTAATACTTGGTGTACAATCTGTGATATTAATGTTTGTGATATCGATACACATACGTATATGAACTATTTATTTATTTAATAATTTATTTCATATTATTGATTTATTTATTAGTTATTTATTTATTTATTTATTTATTTATCCATTTATTTATTTATTCCGTTATGTAATTATTTATTTGTTTATTTATGTAGTTCTTTTTTAGTTTACCTATTTGTTTATGTATCATCTACCTTTTGTATATATTTAACAATTATTTATTCACAAGACTGTAAATATTATATAAATACATACATATATCACATCTATTTACCTACATACCTATTTTCCCGATATACTATTTAATTGTCTTATCCTATCTAACTTATTCCCTTATCTTCATCCTTTTACCTTCAAATTTCAAACTCATATCTATCTGTCATTCACTCCTAGTGTTGCAGAATCCTAATTTTAAGATTTTTAAAATAGGAAAGAACAATGAGAATCGACTGAACCTAGTATAGATAACTGAAAACACAAGACTGATAGATAGTTTAAGCACAACGAAAGTAAGCCCGAACTCTTCATACTAAAAGTATCTCAGGGAGTGAGACGTGCCACACGATGAGAACGGCTTATAAAAGAAAGACAAAATAGGTAAACAAAGATCGTTCTCCTTTTTTTTACGAGGCCGGTTTTCTCACGACCACTCGTAAACCGTCGTCGAGCCTGTGACGTCACCGATCTTTCGTTTGAATAGAAAAAAAAAATAAAAATAAAAAAAAAAACAAACAAACCCCAGTCGATTCCGAACCAAACTTTTTACACTTAAATCACAGATGCAAACTATCAAAAAAAAAAGAAACCATCACCTGAAAAGAAAAAAAAATGATAAAAAATTGATTTTGGGCGGGAGATTGTCACCAGAGTCTGTTCTAAAAGCCGACTTCAAAGAAGTAGTTTTGGAGGCAATCTCTGGTGACCAAAAATCGCTTATCTTGTAAAAAGTCCACGCCATATAGATTGGTATCCTTGAGGAAGCATCCGACAGGGCAATCCTGGAAAAGAACGATATAGTAAAGATAAGAGATAAAATAAGGATTTTCAATCCAACATACACATGTTGACATATTTTACTTACCGAGTAGTTAAGTTCCTGACTGGCTGGAATTATCGAACTCTTTTACTTTTATATCCTTTGAAATGATCCATGATGAAGCACGATCAGCTAAATATTCTTAAAAATTCGTTAAGTACGAATATTTCCTTTTTAGAGTAATTAATAAAAAAAAAACTTTGAAATAATAAACTTTTACCACTGAACTTCCACGAGAAATTAAACTTGTGTCAAAAATTTTGACAGTTTGCAGACAACTAAGAAAGTTAAGAAGAAGAAAGAAAAGAAGGAGAAAGGATAGGAAGGAAAAATATAAATTTCGGAACAAAAATGGAGTTACTCCGAAATTGATCAACTTAAGTGTCCGTTACGTTTGAATTATTAAATTATTTTTATTTTTATGTCTAATAAGTGCAATATAGGATTAAGTAGGGATTATTAGTTAAGTTTAAAGTTACTGTGATAATATTTATTAAGATTTATAGTCATTTAGTTAGATTTAAGGAATGAGCTATAAGTGTTTCCGCAACATTAGGAGTAATCTTAGATTCCACACCCACACAGACCAGAGAGAGAAAGACTGACATAGGAAACAGACGAAAGAAAATTTTATATTTGTATTTGTACTTTCTCAAATCTTCCAGTCTGCACACTGCAGCGAAAGAGGTGAAGAAACTTTAAGATAGGGCAATGAACTGCGAACTTTCAAAGGCAATTGAATTGCAATTACCACTGCAAAGAAGCAAAAAAAAAAAAGAAAGAAAGTCACTGAGAAGCGGGCTATAGATTGTAACAGTCGTATAAGAAAATGATAATCTCTCCGCGAAGTTAAGATTTTTTTTTCTCAAGTCTGAATAATAAAAATCCAGAACTATAGATTTTGTTTTACTTACCAAATCTTGAATTCTCCTAAAAAAAAAAAAACCTAAGACTTTTAAACTTTTAAATAAAAATAAAAAGCAAACAAAAATAAAGAATAAAGACATTCGTTCTTTTATTCAAAGATTCAGAGAATCGATCCTCTGAAGATTTTTATATAAAAGTGAAATCACATACATATTGTAACGAAAATTAGTTAACTACTTTTGAATCATAATATAACGACTTTTACATTCGAACTACATCGATTCTCGAATGCGATGACAGCGCCATCTAGTACCATTGCGATTTAAAACTACCTGCTATGAGCTTTGAATGAGCTTTGAATGAGCTTTTTCGAATATTGGTAAATGTCGAAGTCCGAAGGGGAATTATTCCATCTATCTGTCAGAATAGAAAGATCGAGATACAGGTTCTAAAGATTTCTATTGCTTTCGAGATTAGACCAGAACCAGATATTTCCCTATATAAGGTTGATGGCGCTACCGATTGGACACAGTTTATTTTTAAAAGTGAAAGAATAAAGTTCGTGTAAAGTGTTGTGCCAGTGATTAATAAAAGTGATTTCAATTGAAGTAAAGTGTGTTTTATTTTAAATGTAATAAGAAGAAGTTAAGAAATAAAGTAAATAAGTTTTTATTGCGAACCCTTAGCAGAATATTACAATATGTATATAGACAGTGATTAGCATATTAACTAAAGAAGTCTATAAAGTTGTTCTGTTACCAAATACATATATAAAAAAAAAAATTACTTTAACAAAACTAAAAATAAGAAAGACTACAAATTAAAGAAAAAACCCTGAAGGAATCGACGGCAGAGAAAAAAAATCCTCGAGTCTCACAGAGGACATCTGAAGGACAAGACAACCCTTGGCTGGGTGTTTCACAATCCAGCATATAGTGCCTTTGTCCTCATGAGAAGTGGAGTTCTTCATTAATCTCAACGAAAATATATTAGAAGCAGTTTTAATTACCTTTTTGTTTATATCCTTTTTTTATAATTGTGGATTTTTAATAATTTTTTTTTAATAACTGATAATTGAAAAGTGTAAAAGTGGTGAAGGACAATTAAATTTCCGTGTAATTCATTTTTTTTAAACCTTAACCTATGAATATATATAGGTATAAATATACATATATTTATATTACATACATAATAGAGGTCTGCATGAATACATTCATTTGCCTTCTCTGACCAAGCACAGTACTTCAGTGTATTCTGTTCGTTGCATTCATAGAAAGTAGTGTACACTAAAAATGAATACACTATTCTTGAAAACAAACACTGCACACGCTTCGATCCCTTTATAACAGAACGAATACAGTATTTGGTTTCTATCCTAGGCTTGAATGCTTGAATCAAATAGAACAGAACAAGCCTAACATATTATAAACACATCGAATACACCGAATGTACCGAGTATAAAATCAAATACACTAGTTTTTTTTCTCTTCTAAGCTTTACTTCTAAAATGGTAGTTCGTCTCAGCGACGAACCGGGAAAAAATTTCTAATTCAATTCTAGTGTATTCATAATTTAAACTTATTTTATGATTATGACGCTTGTATGGCACGTAAAATTACAAATGAGATATCAAAAAATAGGATTTTTTACACAGATGCGATATATGAAAAATTTAACACACTACATTCAAGCAATAAAGAGTTGTGTGGTTTTTAATCGATTCTATGCAAATAACGGTACTTGGTGATTTTTTATAATTTTAATTATTTTTTTTATTATTTTTTATAGACTAAATTACATGTTGTGTTAAAATTTCAGATTTTTATGTCAACATGTTTAGAAAATAAATTAAATTAATTTGTTGTATTTGATTCGGTGTATTCGATGTGTTCGATATAAACTCGCTGTATTCGATGCATTTGAGAAAAAAATCAAATGGTGTATTCGTTTCAAGTAAATACACGATTCTATTGTTTTGGTTTGGGTTGATGATTCATTTGATTTGTTTTGAAAGATGTGAATGCAGTGAATAGTGTATTTGAAAAAATATAGAACGGCTTGGAAGTGGTTTCAAGCCATTCGTTGCAGATATTTAATATATAATCTATATAAAAAAAATATATTTAAATACGCAACAGAAGCGGATTCCTACAAAGCTTGCCGGCAGGACTGCGAGGGATGGAGCCAAGTAAGTCGTTCCATTTTTTTCTTTACTTTTTTATGAAATAAGGTTAAAAATATAAAATAAGTTTTAACTTTTTTTTTCATAACGTATATATATATGTATATATGTATATGTGAATATATATTTATATGATATAGGTGAAAAGAAGAAGGTTTCAAGAAGTAAATAGTACACTCCGGGCAATAGTATTAAAGCCATACAAAAGTGAATTTAATTTTCTTTCCCCCTTCTTTTATTCAAACATTTTAATTTTTTTATTTTTATTTAATTCTTTTGTTTATAAAATTTTCATTTCATTTTTTAATTTTTATTTTCATTTTTAATTTCCATTTTTTATTTTCATTTTTTATTTTCAATTTTAATTTTTAATTTTCATTTTTTGATTTTTTCATTCTTGATTGCAATTTTTTTTTTATATTGAATTATTCATTTGTGGTGGTTCTACTGGGAATGCCCTATGTTTGCTAGATAAAGCGCAGCTCGCTATGTAATTTGGCTAATGAGCCGCAATTATAAAATTAAAGTTTTAGGTATGTTGGTAGTTTTAGAACTGTTTTTTATTATCCAATATTTCACCGCTATTTATACTACTTAAAATCAATGGGTTATCCCCACTTATGCTTAAGAACTATCTTACAAATACTTTTGTGCTGCATCAGCATTCTATTTTTAATATATACAATATGTTGGGGCAGTCTAATAATTATGACTCAATGAAATTTTGAATCTGGAACATAGTGTAACAAAATACTTCTACGACACTTCATGTGCATAGTCACCCAAGTGGTGGCAATGCCCTGAGCACAACACTCAGTTTCGTTTGGTAAAAAGAAACAAAAAAATAAATTTGATATTAAACTTTATAGTTTCGAATATCAATGAAATTTACTATTTCAATTGTGTCGATCGAATACTACATGTGGCTTTGTTTACGTTTGAGAAATGAGAAATGATTTTACGTTAATGAAATGAAAGAATGCTTTCATTACACTACATCCTTCCCCTTTGAAAAAATGATATTTGTTTACATTTCTAAAATTTAAATAAATATCATTTGACTTTTTTGTGATATTATTATTTTGAGTTTATGTATTTCTTGCTTTAATTAAGTTATTATTATGTATTTCATATTTCTTATCATCTAATAAAATAGTACTATTTACACTGTTTTGAGATATAATTTTATATGGTCCTCCAAAAGGTTTATCGAATTTTCTTGTGTTTTGATTTTTTAAATATACATAATCTCCTACGGTAAAGTTTGATTTGTTTACATTTTTCTGAGAACTTTGTCTTTTATATTTGTCTTTAATTGAGTGATTTTTTGCTTGTTCATGAGCATTGAGCATGTCTTAATTTGCATTTCAATTCATTCAAGTAATTGTCAATATTATAAATTGTATCTTTATTTTCTATTACTTCACATGGAAGTGTACATAATTTTCCAAATACAAGTTCAAATGGTGAATATAAAGTGCTACTGTGTGGTGTAGAGTTATAACAATAAGTATAATATGGTAACCATTCTTCCCAGTTATTTTTATCCCCTACGCTCATAATATATTCATTGAATACCCTATGATTTCTTTCTATTGATCCCATTGTTTCATGGTGAAAAGGTGTGGAAACTATCTTTTCTATCTTTAAAAGTGTACAAATATTCTTTAGCAATTCATTAGTAAATTCTGTTCCTTTATCTGTTTTAAGTTTCTTAAAGCATCCATATTTAAGAATAAATTTTTCTACTATTGCTTTTGCTACAGTATTCGCTTCTTTAGTTTCTATCGGGAATGCTTCTACAAATTTCGTTAAATCACATTGTACCGTTAATATGTATCTATAACCATTTGATGGTCTAAGTGGTCCTACAGTATCAATTGTTATTGTTTCAAATGACGAACTGGGTGTATCTGTAAATACAATATTTTCTTTTGTGTATCTTGTTATCTTTGTTTCATTGCATGTTTTGCAATTGTTAACAAATTTCTTAACCATTTTATTCATATTCTTCCAAACATATCTTTGTTTTAACTTATTGACGCATCTTCTGGTACCGCAATGTCCTCCTATTTTGGAATTAGGATATTCTTCTATCAATTTGTGCATTTCTTTCTCATCTATTATCTGCTTTGGAGGTTCAAATAATATTATGTCTAGACATTTGTCCTCATTTATATTTTCTTGCAGCTTATTAAATATTTCTTTAAATTCTTGTATGCATACTTCATTAAATATTAGACTATTTCTTGCTAGCGCTAGTCTTTTAACACCGGCATTGTTCATTTTGAATATTAGCTTCCTCAGAATCAATTTTATCTCTGATAAAGATTTATCGCTATATTCTACAACTACAGTGTTTGCTGCTATTATTATTTCATTTATTTTCCTCTTTGTAACGTTACTTTCTTTAAATTCTATCTTTTTTAATCGCCTTATGTCCGATATTGATGTACAGTCCCAAATATGAAGGTAGCTAGTCTCCACAATTGAGTCCAAGGCTATTGCACAATTTTCTTTTTCCTTTGGTATCTTCTCTTTATTTTTATTCATTGCTCTAGTTAAAACTTCTATGTTGTATTTTGGTATCATTTCTTTTAATTCATCAGAATCAATTTTTATTCTTGATAAAGCATCTGCATTGGTATTCATCTTGCCCTTTTTAAAAATTATTTCAAAATCATAATCCATCAAGTCAACTCGTATTCTAGTTAATTTAGATGATGGGTTTTTGTGAGTAAATAAACTGACTAATGGTCTGTGGTCTGTGTAAACTTTGAATTTTCTACCGAAAAGATATGGTCTAAAATAATTTATTCCCCAATGTATTGCTAACAATTCCTTCTCTATAATGGGTTTATTTAATTCGTGTTTATTTAGGGATCTACTGGCATATGCTATAGGTTTATCTGTTCCAATTTCTCCCTGTGACAAAACTGCTCCTAAAGCAAGATTCGAAGCGTCTGTAGTTAGAATGAAAGGTTTTTTGAAATCAGGATAGCTAAGTATGGGAGGAGTTATTAAATTTTGCTTAAGTGTGTTAAAAGATTTTTCACAGTCTTCTGTCCAAGAAAATATTTTTTTTTTTTTTAAAGTTGGTTGAGAGGCTTTGCTATTTCTGCAAAATCTTTTATGAATTTTCTATAAAAGTTGCAAAAAGCTACAAATCTTCTAACATCATCTGCATTTTTAGGCAGTGGATAAGTTTTAATTGTTTCATATTTTTTTGGATCTGGTTTTATTCCATTTGCTGTTATCAAATGCCCCAAATAAATTACCTCTGGCTTCAAGAAATTACATTTTTCTATATTTAATTTCAAATTATATTTACGAAGTCTTCCTAAAACTTTTGTCAAGTTTTCGTTGTGATCTTTCAAATTCTTATCAAAAACTATCACATCATCTACATATAGAAAAGCTGAGGCTTGTAAACCACTAAGAGCTATCGACAACATCCTCTATTTGTTGAAATTTTCAATCCGAAAGGAAGTCTCTTGAATTGGTAATGACCCTCATTAGTTGAAAATGCCGTCAATGGTCTAGAATTTTTGTTTAGTGAAATTTGATGAAATGAGCTTGTCATATCTAGAGTGGAAAAATATATAGCATTACCTAACTTATCTAATACATCTTCTAATCTCGTGAGTGGAAATTTGTCATCTACAACTTTTTTATTTAAAGACCTAAAATCTACTACTAATCTCCATTTAGTTTGTCCGTTTAGCGTCTTTTTTGGAACTATAAGTAATGGTGAGTTATATGGACTAACAGACTCTTCTATTATGTCATTTTTTAATAAATCAGATATTTCGTCTAATTGCGTGTTTGGTAGTCTATAGTTTTTTATGTATACTGGATTTTTGTCAGTTAATGCGATGTTTTGTTCGTAGAAATTGTTTGTTGTTAGTTTTTCATCAACATCATGGAAGACATCCTGAAATTCTTCACAAATACTTAGTATAGTGTGAGCAGAAGATTTATCTAAGTTGTCTATTTGAATTTTCTCTATTAAGTTTTTAAATTTTTGCTTGTCTTTAAATCTTGTATTATTCGATAATATTCTATATTTGCTCAAGGGTTCTATTCCTATCATGGAATTTTCTATTGTTTCCTCTTTATCTGTAGTATTCAGTATCTTGATATGCTTTATTCCTTTTGCAGGCAATATTGAATTGGCTAAGAAAATTCCCTTTTGATTTCATTCCCGATGAGAACACTATCTTCATTCAAATCTAGTTTGATACTTTTTACTATTTCTGTTCTTGGTGGAATTGTTAATTTTCCTAAATTCTTCATTGTCATATTTAATGGTAGTATTATTTCTTCATCTTGTACTAATACTACAAGCACACAAGTTTCATAGTCTATTTTACAGTTATAAGCTTTAAGAAAATCTCTTCCTAGTATTGCATCGGTAGTTTTATTTATTTCTTCATTGACAACGTGAAATTGATGTTCTACATTAGCTTCTCCTATTATGAGTTCTAGATTTGATACACCCCTAGAAAATATTATTTTGTTTGTAATGCCGTTTATTTGACATGCCGAATTTTCATTTAATTCTTTCGCCAGATATTTTTTACAGACAGAAATATCTGCACCCGTGTCAATTAAAAATTTGAAAGTTTTGTTTAAATGTTTTATTCTTATGCTTACGAAATTTGTGTCATATTCCCCATAGAAATTTAAAACCTTCTTTGATTCCCCCGATTCTGCTGACCGGGGATACCTATGTTTTCCGACCTAGTGTTATTATGGTATCCTCTTGCAGTACCTCTACCTCTAGCACTACCTCTATTATAACTGTTATTTCTTTCATAGCTATTGCTATAAATATTGTTATTGTATTGTCTATCTTTATTGTATCTATTATTGTTATTGAATCTAGGGTAAGAATTGTTATATTGCTGTCTACCTCTAAAATTTGTTCTAAATTGCATGACATTGTTTTGTCGCGATGAAACTTCAACTTCAGTAGCTATCTTTATAGCTTCATTGAATGTCGTAATTCTAGATGCTTGTATGACATGTCTTGTAGCTTCGTTCAATCCGTTTTTAAAAGCATTTAGTCCTAACTGATCATTTAAATTTATTATAACTTTTCTATTTGATTCACCTTGTTCAGCTATTTGTATCTCATTTAATTGAGCTATCAGTAATTCTATTCTTTCAGCAAATCTATTTACTTCTTGAGTTCCTTGGTGTGATCTTGCTAACTCACTATGTATTTTCAATGGATTTGTTTTTGGTTTGTAAATTTCTGTTAAAGCCTTTTTAAGATCAGGAAAAAGTTGTGGTTGATTTTCTTATGTAAGAAGCCTGTTTCTAACTTTGTCAATTACTTTTGTTGCTATTACAAATTTGATTAACTTTTTCTTTTCTAATTCCTCACCTAATGTATCAGTATAAAACTCAATTAGTCCTAAAAAATTTGATAAATTTTTTGAATCACCATTGAATTCTGGTATTAGCTTTGTAGCTACCAATATTTCAAATTTTGCCATTTCTTTTGAAATTGACTTTTCTAGTTTTGGTATTAATAGTTCTGTTATTTTATTTCTTATTTCTAAGTATAAAATTTGTATCTTATTTTTTTGTATTTGAAATGTACTCTTCTGAGTATTGTCTACCTGGGCTTTTCTTTAAATTTTTCAATATACTTTTTAATTCTTCTATTTTATCCATTGAAAGGAAATTAATAGTTTTTTTTTTTTTTTTTTGTTTTTTTATCAATTTATATATATTTTATCTTCAAACACTTTGTTTAAACATGGTTGACTCTATTTCTCAACACTTGTTTTCTAACATACTTTTTATAATAAGAGTGTATTTTTGCAAATAACAGAATTATTATTATAAAAAAAGTGTATATATTTATGTTGCTGCTGTTAAAAATTTGGTTGGTTTGACTGCTATTCAGGTTGTTATTAATTACTTCCTTTGACTGCGGCTGTCCCATTTTTGTAGTTCACAAATCAATTTATTCTTTAAAGTCTTGTCAATTGTAATTGCGATTATTCTGTGGAGTTCAGCTTTTCGTTGTCGTTCCTTTACCGCTTTGCCGGCTCTCGGTCTTCTGGTTTTTACAGGGGTTTTGGAGATTTGTGTTGCTTTATTTCTTTGTGTTGTTTTATTTCTTCTTAGGTATTCTTCAATCGTCAAGGGTTGCGGCCCCGCTGTTTTGGGAGTGGGTATATACACAGGTGGTGTAAACTTTAGTGAGTGTATATTCCTCGACCTCGACCGATGATCTTCTTGGTGTGTTCAGCTCTTCAAAAAGCTCATCGAGTTGTTGCTCGTTGTAGTTCATTTGTTTATGGTCGCTACTGGTGGTAAAACAAAATATATTTTTTTTTGTATACCTAACAGTTTGGCAAGATCGCCATGTGGTGGTTCTACTGGGAATGCCCTATGTTTGCTAGATAAAGCGCAGCTCGCTATATAATTTGGCTAATGAGCCGCAATTATAAAATTAAAGTTTTAGGTATGTTGGTAGTTTTAGAACTGTTTTTTATTATCCAATATTTCACCGCTATTTATACTACTTAAAATCAATGGGTTATCCCCACTTATGCTTAAGAACTATCTTACAAATACTTTTGTGCTGCATCAGCATTCTATTTTTAATATATACAATATGTTGGGGCAGTCTAATAATTATGACTCAATGAAATTATGAATCTGGAACATAGTGTAACAAAATACTTCTACGACACTTCATGTGCATAGTCACCCAAGTGGTGGCAATGCCCTGAGCACAACACTCAGTTTCGTTTGGTAAAAAGAAACAAAAAAATAAATTTGATATTAAACTTTATAGTTTCGAATATCAATGAAATTTACTATTTCAATTGTGTCGATCGAATACTACATGTGGCTTTGTTTACGTTTGAGAAATGAGAAATGATTTTACGTTAATGAAATGAAAGAATGCTTTCATTACACTACACATTTTTAAATTTAATTTTCCTTTTTATTTAACATATCCACAAATTCCTTAAAAATGTTATAGTTATTTAAGTTCAAGAGAATAAAGAAAAGATTATAATTATTATAAATGAATTTTCTAGTTTCTTTAAAATCTCATATGACAAGGTATAATAAAAACAAAATGTTTTGCTGAAATTCCCGTTAATAGGTGTGTGGAGGCTCGGCTGAGCCGGCGGCGGTAAGGGATGTTTCACCCAGTGGGCTGTAGTTAGACAGGATCACCGACATGTTACACTACTAACTGACAAAACGAACTTTACACAACTGCAGATTTACGTAAAGACGGATATACTGACATGGATTCACTGAATCGACAAAACATGACTTTTATAAATTACGACTATAGACAGCTATACATTCTACTTGCTCTACAGACATACAGCACATACTCATACTTACCTACTACTCTCGACGAATCTGACTTTAAACTAAACATTACAAAAACTGACTAATGTCTTTTCTGCAAAGACACATTCCACATATACAGACATTCACTAACTTACGATCCACCCACTAACTAACATATGAGGACATGACAGATACAGACAACACTTTTACACACGTACTGACAATACTAGAATAGTAACGAAAGAGCGACTGGAAGCGATCTTTTGGGGGTATCTTCATTAGAAATATGGCCAAGAAGATACCGATGGTTGTATCTTAACGATACAAGGCCTTTGTGGATTCGGCGAGCCACTGTGCTGGTGCAATGGTGAATTCGACTCCAATCGTGACTGGAGTTGGAATAAAGTTTCACTTGTTAGATTTAGTTTAGAATAGGTTTAGCTTTAGTCTTATATCAAATATTTGATATAATGAATTTAGAGTATAGTTTAGCATAGTTTAGGATTAGTTTAAACTTATTCCAATTTCCATCTGAATTGATAGTGGAGATTCTCCCTTTCACCAATGCAGTGGTATAGGTAACCAAATTTGATTTTCCTTCATTGTCCTTTCTCTATTCCTATTGCGATCCCGGTAATTCCATTCCTTTTCCCATCCTTTAATCCTAGGCACGAGATTTTTGTTTGCTGTGTAGGAGTAGTGTTGGAGAAGAGCAAGAACCACCCCAATCCTTCGAGCTGAGCCGAGCTAGAGCAAGTGTGCCGCAGCACTTTTCCAACACTCGAAGTTGCCCCATTGGCCTAAATCCTGACACACAACAATTTATCTTTGGGTCTGATGCTTTTAGCCCTATTCGGGATAAAAGTTCTCATTCCGTAGATAATCATATTAGTAATCATATCCGCGCTGGAGTCTACGTCACTACCGAGGAAGTATAGTGACCAGTTAAAGATCCTAAAAAAATTATTGAGACCGTCCCAGTTGGCTTTCTCGTAATGCCAAACGGTTCTCACAGGAGCTCTTTCTTTAACTGGATTTTTTTGGCACGAAAAATTTGCGGAAATGATACTATGGTCAGATGTGCCTAGAGGCGTTAATACACTGATTGTGTTCTTGCGCATTTAATAAAAATTTTGGAATAATGTTTAGTTTACTAAGGATAACTGCTTCAGCAATGTATGATATATGGTTTGTTAGTAGGTCGATGTTAAAGTTTATTTCATTCAAATATTGCGTTTCGAGAAAGATATGATTTTCTCTTTTTACAGCATTATATGTTTCCGAAAGGAATTCTTCTATTTTATTTTGTTGATTATTAATGTGTGATGTAATGTTCTTAAATCTTTCTATTGTTTGAAAATTAATGGCATTTTGGGATAAAATTTTATTGGTAATGTTAGTAAGATTTGAGTTAAGATATTCTATTTGTTCTTTAATAGCTTGTGCGTCTTCCGCATCCATATTTCCGGTTATAAATTTAATAACTGATCCAAGTCCATTGGCAAGGCCTCTTTTATTTCTTTTTAACGGATATAGTGTATCAAATTTATTTTTTAATTCTTTTAGTTTAAGTTTTGTTACGTGAATTGGGTTAATAAATGTAGCTCTTTTTTCAAAAAGATTGAGCGTGTTAGTTATCTGTTGGATGTTATACTGATAATCTTCTAAGTTAACGATGTGGATTAGATTATTGTAGTTAGTAATAGTTCTTGAGGGTCCTAGTCGGATGGTTAGTATGCCGCGATCTTTCGGAAAATTGAAGATTTCTATTAATTGGGTTATTACTAGTGGAATGCTGTAAAAAGGGATTACAAGTAATAGAATCAATATATTTTTTTTATATTTTTTTTTTTTTTTTTTTATTATATTGTTTGGATAGCCTCTAATCATATGCCGTGATTTCGCTACCATGTTATATGCCGTGAATATATTTATTTATTATTGTTTATATGTTTTAAAGGGATTATAAGTAATAGAGTCAAAAAATTTTCTTTAAATATTATGTATACAGAAATTTTTTTTTTTTTTTGTAGATAATCTCTAACCATATGCCTTGGCTAGGAGATATTCTATAAGTTAATGCACTAATTTCTTCATTAAGTCATTATGCGATTATACCTCTTATACCACGATTCAGGCAAGGTAGGTTGAGACAAAGAAGGGAGAGGAAAAGAGAGATGAGTTTTAAGGGAATAGTTTAATTGTTTCTATTGTTTGTGTTTCTTCTGATTCTAGCTTTGTGTAATTTTTTGTTGTTGTAAGTGATTATAGTGAATTTATTGTTTTGTTTTACTTTTTGTTTAGAAAATCTAGGTGTGAGCTTATTTCGTCTACATTCTTTGCGAAAGATGGTTTCTTCACGTCCGTCAAGTTAGCACTACATTTTTGGAAATTACCAATAGTAAGTATGCAGTTAATTGTAGCTTTTTTGTAGTAAATTAGTTGTGGAAAAAAAAAATTTGTAGTTCTGGTGGTTTTTAAGAACATGGGGTGTAGTGCTAGGTTGATATCAAGTTAGCATTACATCTTCAAAACTTTGAAGAACTGAGTATGCAGTTAATTGTAGCTTTTTTGTAGTAAATTAGTTGTGGAAACAAAAAAATTCCAAAAAAATTTTTTCACCTAAAAAAAAAAAAAAATTGGGTATGTAGTGCTAAGTTGATATCAAGTTAGCACTACATCTTCAAAACTTTCAAGAACTGAGTATGCAGTTAATTGTAGCTTTTTTGTAGTAAATTAGTTGTGAAAACAAAAAAAATTAAAAAAAATTTTTTCCTTACTTTTTTGACCAAACAAATTTTATAGAGTCTTAACTTGAAATCGTCATATCACCCATTAGAAAGCCAAATTTGAAAATCTAATGATGCAATCAATTGTAGCTTGGGGCTTTAAAATTAGTTGTGAAAAGAAAAAAATTCTAAAAATTTTTTTTCCTTACTTTTTTGAACAAAAACAATATGAAAAAAGCTCAATTTTTCAATATTGCCAAAACACCCATTAAAAAGCTAAATTTGAAAATACAAATATGCAATTAATTGTAGCTTGGGCTTTTAAAATTAGTTGTGAAAAGAAAAAAATTCTAAAAATTGTTTTGGCTAAGTTTTTTGAAAAAATTAAATTCGTAGTAGTGCTAACTTGACGTTTTGAAAACAGGCATTAGGAAGCCAAATTTGAAAATCTAATGATGCAATCAATTGTAGCTTGGGGCTTTAAAATTAGTTGTGAAAAGAAAAAAAATTTTAAAAAATTTTTTCCTTACTTTTTTGAACAAAAACAATATGAAAAAAGCTCAATTTTTCAATATTGCCAAAACACCCATTAAAAAGCTAAATTTGAAAATCCAAATATGCAATGAATTGTAGCTTGGGCTTTTAAAATTAGTTGTGAAAAGAAAAAAATTCTAAAAATTGTTTTGGCTAAGTTTTTTGAAAAAATTAAATTCGTAGTAGTGCTAACTTGACGTTTTGAAAACAGGCATTAGGAAGCCAAATTTGAAAATCTAATGATGCAATCAATTGTAGCGTGGGGCTTTAAATTAGTTGTCAAAAGAAAAAAATTCCAAAAATATATTTTCTCAAAAAAACTATAAATTCCACAAAAAAAATCTTTAGTGAATTATATAGGTATGTATGTATAGGTTTAAGTAGTAGGTACTATTTAAAAAAATAATAAATAAATCTGCAATTAATTATTTCGTACATGTTCGTTCCCATCTGACCTCTACAAAAATTCCACGTTAGTTCTATAGTTCCTGATAGTTTTCCAAAATATTGCATTTTCTGTGAACAACAACTATAACTTTAGCGTTTTTATAAACGCCTTAAAGTATGCTACCTTGTTGTGTCTCCATTTTTTTAGGCCTTGTTCTATAGACTACATTTCATAGTATGTATCGAAGGGGGAGAGGTAGGAAGAGCGGTTTTAACCTGACTTGCTATTAAGTTATTATTATTTTTATTGTTTTATTCATACTTTAGAATGTCAATTTTATGAAACTTGACCATTTTTTATATTGCACTTCTTTAGACCACTGACGGTAGATACGTGTCGAGATGTGATACTTGTTCATTAAATGCATTTGCAGTCACAGCATTTAAGTGCCTGAAAGTATGCTAATTTGTTCAGCCTCCATTTTCTCCAGACCTTGTTCAATAGACTACAATTCGTAGTACGTATCGAAGGGGCAGAGGTAGGAAGATCGGTTTTACAATAAACGGATTTTCAAAATGGGATGCTAACTTAACATAGAATATTAATTATTGAAATGTCAAAAGAAATATTTTTTTCTTATGATAGAGACATATCCAAAGAGTTCCTCATACCTAAAAAAGGGTTTAATTACATAACGGCATAAAAACAATTATATTAAAATCAATTTTTTAATAAAAAACCAAAGAGTTATATGAAACAGAAAAACATCTGGATTACAAACATTATACCTAATAAATTGAAACATAAAATCGACTGAATAGCATAAAAACGAGTATAGGTAATGTGTCCAATGTAAAATTAAAAGAAATTTAGTTTCTAACACTTTTCTAATAAAAATTATGATATTTTTTCTGTTATCAATTCATATAGTCACTTCCGTTAAACAAAGACATTACTTTACTGACAATTATAAATACTCATAGCAAATAAATCAGACACCCATTCAACCCAAAATTTTTTTAAGAAAAAAAATTTAACCTGGTAATCTTAACAGAGAAAAAGTAAAAAAGAATTAGAATTACAACTCCTTTTTTTTAAGGACAAAAACATATTTATGCATACAAATCCACCCATAGGATTGTTTCTGTTTACATGTTCTTGGAGATGCAAGCCAACGGTAAAAAAAAAACATTCAATACAAATACACACATAAAGAAGAAAAACAAGCAAAAGTTGGTAGGTAGTGCTACCGCATTTCATTTAAATGTTGCCTTATTTTTATTTATAAATCTGAATGATAAGTTATTAACTTTGTAACTATTGTTATCCATATGTACGTATATTATGAAATAAGAAAGCCTTCATTTAGAAACATAAATTCATGCAAACTATGTACCTACCCACTGTGACATTTAAATCACAAAAAAAGCTGAATGAAGTTTAACAAAGTCGATAACAACAACGAAATATCCTTTTGTTAAACCAAAATGATTAAAATAATTGAATACATTTCTTACTGTAAGAGTCTAGTGACATTATAAAGAGTTGAATGAAATTTAACAAAATAGAAAACAAAAATTAAAGATTTTTTTTTGGTTGTAAAAATTTGTTGAATTTACATGCCACACTAGTGACACTTAAAACAAAGACAATTCTATGTTGATGTTCTATGGATGA
>OY288108.1:73193029-73294136 GCA_958431115.1 Syrphus vitripennis | reverse complement strand
ACTAATCGCCTGTCCTTTAGGTTTTGGTCCTTCGATAAGAAAAGAGCAATCTTAGCTCTTTGTTCTTCCCAATTATCCAAAAGCGAAATGGCATTTGGTTGCAGAACTTTAAAGTCCATATCGACCTGTAGTTAATAAAAATCAATTTATAATTAAATGCAAAAAGTTGATTTAAATTTTTTATTACCAAGCGAAAACCAAGAGGCTTTTTATACTCCGACAGTAGGATATGGGACGGTTCAGACTGGGAACCAAATTATGCAAATGAGTAAATTGGGGTTTTATTAATGACTTTTATTACACTGACTTTTACGCGGGTGTGCCCTTTGATGTAAAAAGGTGTGAATTAATTTTATTACACCGATGAGCTGAGCTGGTGATCCTTTTTTCGGGGGTGATCTTTGATGTAAAAAAGGTGTCATGAATATGAGGAAAACAGAAATAAAAGATTTTTCAAAAGAGGAATTTGAATTTAAATCTGATAAGAGTAGGTAACTGTTGCGTTTTATTTTTTATTTTTTTTTTTTTTTTTGAAAATAAATTTTGCTCATGAATATGAGGAAAACAGAAATAAAAGTTTTTCCAAAAGAGGAATTTGAATTTAAATCTCATAAGAGTAACTATTGCATTTTATTTTTTTTTTTTGAAATGTGAATGTGGTTGTGGATTTTGGTGGTGTTTTTTATTTAATTGTTTTATATTGTTTGTGCCTATAGTGAGTAGGTATCATTATGTGTATTGATTGCACTGCTTTGGGGGGTTGGAATAGAAAAGATACAAATGTGTAGGTACATAAATCCAAGTCTGATAATGAAGTGTTGGATTTTTAAACGATGAAAACGCCATAAATAGGGTGATGGGGTTTTGTAATTAATTCTGTTTCGATTTATAGGGTTTGTGCCTTGTGAGTATCGATAAGTGTATTATGTTCGTTGCACAAATTTGATAAGGGAACTGCTGCAGTTTATTACACTGAAGCGGACATTTAAAAAATTTTTTTTAATAATTGAAGTGAACCATGGTGATGGACCTAGGTGGTAATTTTTTTTTTTATTTCTAATAGGTTTGTCGTTTGTAAGTATTGTTATGGGTGCTGTTTTCATTGTTTTGGAAAGCAGAATAGAAAAACTTACAAATGTGTAGAAGGAAATTTCTTTGATCAATTAAAACAATTTCTTTTGAACGTTCTTAAACCAAAACGTAAATTACGTTCTTAACACAAGACATAAATTACGTTCTTAACCCAAAATATAAATTACGTTCTTAACCCAAAACGTAAATTACGTTCTTAACCCAAAACGTAAATCACGTTCTTAACCCAAAACGTAAATTACGTTCTTAACCCAAAACGTAAATTACGTTCATAACCCAAAACGTAAATTACGTTCTTAACCCAAAACGTAAATCACGTTTTTAACCCAAAACGTTAATTAGGTTCTTAACCCAAAACGTAAATTACGTTCATAACCCAAAACGTAAATTACGTTCTTAACCCAAAACAAATTACGTTCTTAACCCAAAACGTAAATTACGTTCTTAACCCCAAAACGTAAATTACGTTTAAGTTCTAATCCAAAATGAGAGAAGGGAGGCTTCCATAAAAGGAAGATATGTGATTATGGTGAGCACAGTTGGTTTCAAGAAATTATCAAGAGAAAACATTATTCCTCATTATCATCGTCAAGCTGAATATTCTATCTTTACCCTGGATGATTTTGCTGTAAGAGAGGCAAACTCAATAAACGAGAACGCCGGTTTCAAGCCAACGAAAAAACTGTCTGATTTACAAATGAATTTTAGATATAATATTTTTTTACTACAAAAAGTAAAAACACGGTGGGGCGATCGGATTGTAGCAGATCTTGGAGAATATAAGGTAATAGTTTTTTTTTTTTTTTTATTATTTATTATAAATTAAATTGTTTTATAGGTTTTCTTACCGACCAGATATTCAGATCTTTCAGCAAGCTGCATAGCAGCAATTGGTGGAGGAGGATATGTCTTCGAAATAACTAAACAACTTGGAGCAACTTATGAGCTTAAGTTTATGAAAATGAAATAACGTGTAATGCTAATGTATAGAAATACATGCTTAGAAAATATGAACATACTGTATAAATAAAATTACAAATTTTAATGTTTTAAAATCAGATTTATTTTTATTATAACCCTTCTATTTTACAGAATTTCGTTTTTATTGATCCATGAGTTATGTTCTGGGGAGAATCCCAACCATTTCACTAAAACTTTATTTCCCCTCGCTTGTAGAACTTTTTCAACTAGGAATACATCTGCGCATCTAGTTTTCATCAGTTCTGCTTCGTAAAAACCACCTTAAACTGGTTTTCCTTGATAGTCTTCAAGAAGATATGTGACTGGTTTTGTTAATTGGACTTTTCTTATTTTAAAAACCTCAGTACACTCAGAAAACATATTGTTATTTTAACCGTATTTTCACGTGTTATTCAACAATATTTATAGGTGAAATCGTGACTTCAACTTTTTATTGTTAAAAATACAATAAATTGTATTGGATATATGCTATAACTATATTGGTATAGTTTTGGATCGTATTGGTATAATTATCAATTCCATTCCATTCCATTCCATTCAATTTCTAGTTCATTTACTAAAAGTAAAGGTGAAATAACAATCTGTTTCTTAATGTAGCCTATATTTTATGGAGACCTTAACAATACTTTATAGTTTATCTCCAATTCATTATAGTGGTATTTAATAAACGAAATGAAATTTTAACCATATTTATTGTTGGAAGGACCAAATAGTATTTATTTTATGATATTGTGGAAGTAATCAAACAAAACATAAAGGGATAACTGCAATAATTACAGTTTCAATTACTTTCCAAAATGGATTTTTAACTATAATTATTGTTATTTGACCTGCTTTTTTTTAATTTAAATTTTTCGTGAGGACAAAGCTCCAATACATATAGCTATTTGAACTATTTAGGATGACATTTTAACAAAGACGATTGTTGGAATACCTTTCTTTATTGCGATATTATTTATAATTTGTGAGATTGCAACTAATTTTAATGGGAAATTTCCAATAATATAAGTTTCATTTACATTCCAGAATGCCTTTTTAACAAATGCTATTATTGGAATACCTTTATTTATTGTAACATAACCTATAATTTATGAGTTTGCAACTATATTAAATGTGTAAATTCCAATAATTATATAGGTTAATCTACTATACAGAATGGCACTTGAACTTTAACTATGGCTTGAATGACTTAGCTGTATTGTGAAATTCCCATTAAATAATGTGATTATTCACTCGTACATTAAATTTTTGCCTAAAAATTATAGGTTATAACTCTTTCTGCATAGTAATACTTTGAAATTTTTAATATATAATTTATAGTTATCACAGCAAAATAGAAATGGGAAATTTCCAATAATATAAGTTTCATTTTCATTCCAGAATGCCTTTTTAACAAATGCTATTGTTGGAATGCCTTTATTTATTGTGCCATTACCTATAATTTATGAGATTGCAACTAATTTTAATGGGAAATTTCCAATAATATAAGTTTCATTTACATTCCAGAATGCCCTTTTAACAAATGCTATTGTTGGAATACCTTTATTTATTGTGCCATTACCTATAATTTATGAGATTGCAACTAATTTTAATGGGAAATTTCCAATAATATAAGTTTCATTTACATTCCAGAATGCCCTTTTAACAAATGCTATTGTTGGAATACCTTTATTTATTGTGCCATTACCTATAATTTATGAGATTGCAACTAATTTTAATGGGAAATTTCCAATAATATAAGTTTCATTTTCATTCCAGAATGCCTTTTTAACAAATGCTATTGTTGGAATACCTTTATTTATTGTAACTTTACCTATAATTTATGAGATTGCAACTAATTTTAATGGGAAATTTCCAATAATATAAGTTTCATTTTCATTCCAGAATGCCTTTTTAACAAATGCTTTTGTTGGAATACCTTTATTTATTGTAACTTTACCTATAATTTATGAGATTGCAACTAATTTTAATGGGAAATTTCCAATAATATAAGTTTCATTTTCATTCCAGAATGCCTTTTTAACAAATGCTATTGTTGGAATACCTTTATTTATTGTAACTTTACCTATAATTTATGAGATTGCAACTAATTTTAATGGGAAATTTCCAATAATATAAGTTTCATTTACATTCCAGAATGCCTTTTTAACAAATGCTATTGTTGGAATACCTTTATTTATTGTAACTTTACCTATAATTTAGGAGATTGCAACTAATTTTAATGGGAAATTTCCAATAATATAAGTTTCATTTTCATTCCAGAATGCCTTTTTAACAAATGCTATTGTTGGAATACCTTTATTTATAGTAACATTACCTATAATTTATGAGATTGCAACTAATTTTAATGGGAAATTTCCAATAATATAAGTTTCATTTTCATTCCAGAATGCCTTTTTAACAAATGCTATTGTTGGAATACCTTTATTTATTGTAACTTTACCTATAATTTATGAGATTGCAACTAATTTTAATGGGAAATTTCCAATAATATAAGTTTCATTTTCATTCCAGAATGCCTTTTTAACAAATGCTATTGTTGGAATACCTTTATTTATTGTAACTTTACCTATAATTTATGAGATTGCAACTAATTTTAATGGGAAATTTCCAATAATATAAGTTTCATTTACATTCCAGAATGCCCTTTTAACAAATGTTATTGTTGGAATACCTTTATTTATTGTGCCATTACCTATAATTTATGAGATTGCAACTAATTTTAATGGGAAATTTCCAATAATATAAGTTTCATTTACATTCCAGAATGCCCTTTTAACAAATGCTATTGTTGGAATACCTTTATTTATTGTGCCATTACCTATAATTTATGAGATTGCAACTAATTTTAATGGGAAATTTCCAATAATATAAGTTTCATTTACATTCCAGAATGCCCTTTTAACAAATGCTATTGTTGGAATACCTTTATTTATTGTGCCATTACCTATAATTTATGAGATTGCAACTAATTTTAATGGGAAATTTCCAATAATATAAGTTTCATTTTCATTCCAGAATGCCTTTTTAACAAATGCTATTGTTGGAATACCTTTATTTATTGTAACTTTACCTATAATTTATGAGATTGCAACTAATTTTAATGGGAAATTTCCAATAATATAAGTTTCATTTTCATTCCAGAATGCCTTTTTAACAAATGCTATTGTTGGAATACCTTTATTTATTGTAACTTTACCTATAATTTATGAGATTGCAACTAATTTTAATGGGAAATTTCCAATAATATAAGTTTCATTTTCATTCCAGAATGCCTTTTTAACAAATGCTATTGTTGGAATACCTTTATTTATTGTAACTTTACCTATAATTTATGAGATTGCAACTAATTTTAATGGGAAATTTCCAATAATATAAGTTTCATTTTCATTCCAGAATGCCTTTTTAACAAATGCTATTGTTGGAATACCTTTATTTATTGTAACTTTACCTATAATTTATGAGATTGCAACTAATTTTAATGGGAAATTTCCAATAATATAAGTTTCATTTTCATTCCAGAATGCCTTTTTAACAAATGCTATTGTTGGAATACCTTTATTTATAGTAACATTACCTATAATTTATGAGATTGCAACTAATTTTAATGGGAAATTTCCAATAATATAAGTTTCATTTTCATTCCAGAATGCCTTTTTAACAAATGCTATTGTTGGAATACCTTTATTTATTGTAACTTTACCTATAATTTATGAGATTGCAACTAATTTTAATGGGAAATTTCCAATAATATAAGTTTCATTTTCATTCCAGAATGCCTTTTTAACAAATGCTATTGTTGGAATACCTTTATTTATTGTAACTTTACCTATAATTTATGAGATTGCAACTAATTTTAATGGGAAATTTCCAATAATATAAGTTTCATTTACATTCCAGAATGCCCTTTTAACAAATGTTATTGTTGGAATACCTTTATTTATTGTGCCATTACCTATAATTTATGAGATTGCAACTAATTTTAATGGGAAATTTCCAATAATATAAGTTTCATTTACATTCCAGAATGCCCTTTTAACAAATGCTATTGTTGGAATACCTTTATTTATTGTGCCATTACCTATAATTTATGAGATTGCAACTAATTTTAATGGGAAATTTCCAATAATATAAGTTTCATTTACATTCCAGAATGCCCTTTTAACAAATGCTATTGTTGGAATACCTTTATTTATTGTGCCATTACCTATAATTTATGAGATTGCAACTAATTTTAATGGGAAATTTCCAATAATATAAGTTTCATTTTCATTCCAGAATGCCTTTTTAACAAATGCTATTGTTGGAATACCTTTATTTATTGTAACTTTACCTATAATTTATGAGATTGCAACTAATTTTAATGGGAAATTTCAATAAGTTATAGCTATTCATACTGAAATTATTGTAGCATAATAAACTAATTAAATTTAACTTCTGTATACCTACTTACCTTACTTTTAATGTTATACTTACTTTCTTTTATTTGTGGTAACCCAAACGCAAATGATTAGTTTTTATTTAAACTGTTTGACATCCATTTACTTCAAAATGGAGCTCGATTTTAAAATACCAGCTGAAAATCCAGAAAACCTTAACAGCAAAGGATCAATCCGAAGTGGAATACAAAATTTTATGTGGAATCCAAAAGTTTTAAGATGAAATTACTGGAAACCAAATTATTCTTTGGTTTCTACTAAGTTTATTATATTATCAGTTTTTAAAGTTAAGATTAAGTAATATTAACTTAAGTTAATAATTAACTTAAGTTATAATTTGGTAATTATAAACATAAATTATTAATACGAACGTAAAATAAAGGCAATGACAATGCCACTCTTTTTTCATTTTGCAAATTATGAACCCTTTAATGAACCGAATATGAATAGGATGTAGCTCTATATTCAATATTAAAAGAAAAACTTGTCTACAAAAGCTAAGGACACTGTAACAGCATAAATCATTTATTTTTTACGCTACAATACACTTTTAAAATAGTAACATAAGGCTCTTCATTAAAAAAGAGCATGGATAGTTATTCCATTATATTTGAAAGCATGAAAATGATATTGTTCTTTTTAATGTTTTAATAAAAAATAAATGCATTTAAATGTATGTTTGTATGCACGTGGCCATAGTTAAGATAAGTATATATTTGTATCTTTCAAATTGCCATAAAATGTATCTATGTATAGTTTATTCTTGTTCAATGTTTGTTAAAATAAATAAGTTTAAATAAGCGAGTTCAGTTTGAAGGATACTTTGAAAACATGAAAATCATGAAGCAATTTAACAGCAAACATGAAAGTTGCTGAAATAATTAAAAATACACTAGTCACGGAAATTTGATTAGAGTATAGCATAGTGTGTTACAGAGGTATTATTTTTGTTCCATTCAATGATGATTTTATATATTATGTATATATATCAGATACAAAAGTCAGGAAGGACACAAGGTATGTAAGCTAAGAGGAAGTATTTATGGACTTAAACAAGCTGCGAAGGTTTGGAACAAAACCCTGGACGATGCACTAAAACAAAATCATTTCATAAAACTTGCTGAAACCTAGAGTTTCTATGTAGTTACATAAAATTCTTCATTCGAAAAGATCAAGGAATGAATAGTTGTTACATTTAATTTAAATTCAATTAGCTTAGCAGTATCAGTTTTCTCTACAGCATACCCATAACTGTGTCTATCAAAATAAAGAGTTTTAAGTAATTTGCAGATACAAAAAATGCTTGAATTAGAAGTAACACTAATCAATTCTATGAGTCCGAAACATGGAAAATTATCAATATTTTCAAATTCCAATACCATTCCAGTTTTGACTTTAACATCACAAATTGTTGCCCATCTGCAAAACTTTGCATCAAAATCAACATTTTTTAGCTGAACATGAAGAGAAAATTCTTTAAAAGCGTTAATGTTTTTAATTTCTTTCCCAGAAAATATTTTATTCTCAAAATCGTTTTGAAATTTATTTTGGAAAAAAGATAATTGAATCCGTTCAGCAATTGTATGGCAAATGTTTATTCGAGATCTTGTAGAACTTGCAATTTGTTTTAATTCTTTATGCTTTGCTTCATGTCGCATTACCCAAAACTGTTTCAGTGGTCCAAATTTTCGCATTAAGAAAGGATAATGCGTGAGAAAATGATGCTTTGGTTTAAGGGGCATTTGAAAATGGGTTAAATATAAAGTATGATGTTGTTCTATTAAGTATTCTAACTGAATAATAATACTTTCGTCAATACTTTCTAAAAAGAGTAATTCTATTATTTCTTTCAAAGTTAATAAAATCTCCCAAATGATGTCAGTTTCAGGTACCAGATCAGAAATAATAAGAGGAAGATATCTTATTAGCCATATTAGTTCTGAAGCCGAATATCTTAGCTTATTATTTTTTAAACTATCCATGCTGAGCTCTTGAGGTTTATTTAAACCTTCAAACCGGCCATAAAAGAAACCTAAAATTCTATTGTTTAATGTTTGTAACGAAAACAATTTATTTACAATAAAGGAATGCAATATGAAAGATACTTCGAAACCACAAATTCCTTCATAAAGATCATGAAGAAGGTCAACACTAAAATTTCGACAAACATGAAAGCTACTTAACTCATTAAAAATACAGGGTGATAAAATGCCAGTTTTTTTCACATCGTTTATCCTTAAATCAACTGCGTAGTTGTATGGATTTCTAATTAAGAAAGGGTCTTGTGTGGAAGCAGTTTGTGCTACGTTTTTGTGCATTTTACATATTCTGCAAAAAAAATTGCAAGAAAAGCTTTCAGTGAACCCTAGCATGGAATTGAGCCCCAGGTTATCACCTATACACGAAACAAGAACAAAGTAAATCTGTTTATCAAATATGTTTATAGGACTACTTTCAAGTTGTTTCAATTCATCAACTAGGGGACGAAATACGCTATTTCCATATGTTTTTTTGTCTAATGTATGAAACAACAATGTAACAAAAATGTTTTCCAATTTAGACCTGTAAAGTGGTGAAAGAAATGGAAATGATATATAAACGCCACCTAATTTTTGGTAGCCCGTTCTTGATCCCAAGGGATTATTAACCTCGAAGTCATCAAAGTACACAAGCAAGGGTAAAATAATACCTTGAGAAGGGTATTTAGAGCATATATCCTTCCAAAATAAGGTTTGCATGATATTACTAATGGAATTTGTTTCAAGCTCAAGTGTCTTCATATAATTTATGACATGATCGAAAACTGAACTATTTTCTAAAAACACAATAAGACTACTCTTAAGAGATATATATTTCTCCTTAACTGTTATATTTTGAAGTACTGTACGATTTTCAAGGTTAATATAGTCCAAGCGGTTACCGATAGTGGTTGACAAAGAAGGAAAGTACAACGAATTTTCTTTTAATATTTTAATTCTTTGATATTGCGTCGAGATATCTTTAAAAGGGTCGTTCATAATCTGCACGTATTCTTCATCAATATTTTTAAGCACTGTGCTAATAAAATCACTTTTGAAGTATGAGTTGAATGCAGTTATTATATACTGCACATCTTTTTTACAAATACTATTTTTTTTGTAAAGCTCAGAAACAAGTTGTAAATTTGCTTCATTCCTAAGCGAATTTATGTCCAATTTGACAACATCTTTATACTCATTTTCAATTTGTTGTGTGTTTGTTTCATTAACATATAGTTTTTTAGAATCTAAATTAATATTTTTAATACCAGCTTGTTTGGCATATACTCTTAAAGGGTTCATAAAATGCTTGCTAATGTGCTTTTTGAAACTATTAAAAAAACTGAAGGTCCTTTCTTCTGAACAGATTGTACATTTATATATATTAACATATTTGTGTTTAGTTTTTAAATGGTAAATATATGTTTTAATGTTTTCCTGAAACATATTACATTTAAAGCAATCCATCTCAAAAATAAAGGGAGTTAAAGAGTGGAAACTCATAAAATATACTTTATAATATATATGTATATTAAATACATAATAAATACTTATATATTATTTATTGATTTAAACTTACAAGATCGCTTATTAAAGCATTTACTGTTGTAAAATTTTTGTCATATTCTGTGGTTATGTCATATATATGTTTTTGGATCAGCATCCAAATATGATGTGACGACTCCGGAAATTTAGCGTTCAACGCCGAGTAGCTTTTAAAGCATACATCCACAGCTTCAATCGGACCTTCGCATTTATAAATAGAATCATCTATAGCTAGATAGGCATCCGTAATATCAGCTTTACTTTCCCCGACAAGAAGGACGGTCGGTTGCAATGTCTGTTTGTTTTTTTTAAGTTGTTCCCTCAACTCTCCCAATTTCTCCTTGATTTGACTTGAACTCTGAAAAAGATAATTTATTTTATAGGTTTTTAATAAAAACAATCGTTTAATGATTTACAGTAAAATCCGCTAATATAAAATGCTTTTTTCGTCCCCGAGTATTTGTCAACCAACTATCTAGTAAACACTCCGCTTAAGCGAAACTTGCTCAAGAAACCCGGAAACTTCTTGCATTTACTAAAGCAAGAAGTCTCAGCTGCTTTCTTAAGGCTTAAAATTTTTTTAGATATTTATATACTTAAATAAAAAAGTTGGCAAATACTCATTGCACTTCAAGTTTGTAAAACTGAAAAAAATAGACATACCGAAACATGAATGATAAACGAATTGGCGCTTTCAAGCTTGGTGTTTCGTTTGGTCTGTGAAAGTTTTCTCTTCCCTAAAACTGGTGTAGATAGGAGGTGTGGAAGAAGGAAGAACCCAATGATGTTACTTTTTTGTGTTAAAAGTTCTCTTATTTCAGGTTTATTTTTCCTTTCAGCAATGCTTATTAGTTTAGTGTTTGTTTCGGTCCACTTATGTAATAAATTATTGCATTTGTCTCTGTAGTGATGCTCAAAGTCTATTTAATATAGCTTGTAGCCCTCAGCACTTTTTAAAAAAGGAAACTTTTCCACATACAAATTTATTGTGAGATTTGGATCCTGTTTAAAAAGCTGAGATCTTGCTTCTACAGTATCTTTCCAGAACTCTAAAATCTTATCATATGGTTCTAAGTAATTAAAGAGGAACTGTAATTTGTCATTTATTTTTTCAGTATCAATATTAGTATTTTTAACAATGGTTGTAGTGGTAATGTTTACTGGCGTTTTAGATCGTCTCAATGTTCTTTTAAAAGTTTGGAATCTTTCCCAAAGCTTTCCAGATGCCTTTCGTTTTGTTTCTCTTATGTAGGGGTTAAAATAAGTCGATGATGATTCAGTTGGAAAAGCATCAATGATTTGTTGGGTTAGTTGTGTGAATCTTTCTGTTGATATTCTAAAGTCGTTGATATTTGAAAAATTCCCGGATTCAAACTCTTTAGCAATAATTATAGAAACTAAACGGTTTCTATGAAAGTCGTCTAGTCTTCCATGCGTTTTAAAAAATGTTGTGAGAACTTTTCCTTCACCATGGGATAAGTATTCCTCAACTGTTTGTTTTAGATTTGATTGATCTTCAAGGACCTTTTTATCATATTTAGAAGATGAGGAAATGAAATAATACTTTTATTGGTTGTCAGTGAAATGTTTTTAAAAAAAATTTTCAAAATGCGTTACAGTAGATGACGGATGTAAGAAAATCTCATATAAGAAAAACTCGCTTATAAGACAGACATTCTGAAATACAATGCACATTTCCATAAAGATACGTGTAAAATAAATACTAATTTAAGAAATTTATGCTGGTACAAAATTTCTCTCACTGCCTGGAAAATTAAACGCCTTTAAGAAACCACCCCGTGATAATGTGAAAGAAATTCATAGTTTAATGATTGTTTTTGGTAAATTATGAGCGATATTTATAAATGAATGCAAATCCTTTGGAAACTTGTTTGAAATGACTTAGTGATATTTAAAAGAACTTTTCTTTCTTATATAAAATGTCCGTCATCTACTGTATTTTTACGAAATATTTTCAATTATTTTATTTAAATAAAAGAAAAAGATATTTTGCTATGGTCAAAGCTGGATTTAACTGAACGGAACTGTTAAAACTTAAAAATGTACTTACAAATTGAATGGTTTTTTCAAAATCCTCGTCCAACGTTTGTTGAAGTCCAAGGGGAAGATTGTTGAGTTATGTCGGATAGTGTACTTCTGGTTGATAAATTATCAATCTAGTAAAAGAAACGCAATTTAAATCTTTTTAAAAAGATATTTTAATTCAAATATAATATATGAATAGTAAGTATTTATATGCTTTTAGAATACAGCTTGCTTTAAGCTCACTACAACAAAGAATTCTGAAGTGTAAAAAAAATACTTTCTTAGAATTAAAAGATTTAGAAAAGTAGATCAAAATATTTTTTTTTCCAAATATAAGTATAAATTGATCAGTTGTTCAAGGTAGAATAAACACCTTATATCGTATCGCCTTATGGTACTAAACTTCGGTTAAAGAATCAACAAAATCACGCATATACTTTTAATAAATCTAAGAAAATAGTTGTAATTTTTATATCTAATTTATTATGAAGATAATCGAAACTTAAGCCCAAAACAAACAATCGCTTTGAAATAAATTTCAGACCGCTAGACTTTGTAAAATTTGTTTTAAATGATCGTAATTGCTTTCTATGATTTTTTTGCCAACATTTATGCTAATCAGAGAAATATGTTTTAAGTGAAAAAGAAATATGCTGACGTTTTCTTTTTGCATTGAAATTTATGCAGTTTTTTGACAATTATAAGAACATGTTCAATTAATCTTACGTTTTCGTTCTTCTTATATTCAGCTTCATATTTATTCCAAAACTTAATTCTTGGGCCGGTTTTCTTCATAATTTCACAAACATTTACATATTCTAATTGAATAAATGCTTCATCGTCGATTTCTTCATCTAGCAGTAGAAGTGAAATGATAAATATACTGAAATTTTGCATACTAATTATTAAGTTCAACTAATCGAAAAAATAATAAAAATAGACAGAAAAGGATGTAGCGTAGGAAAAAAATGTTATTAATTACTTTTAATTTCTAATGTAAAATTGTGCATAGGTGCATTAAAAATTAACGCTTTCATAAACTTAACTATTACATTGAGTTTGCTCAGCAAAGAAATAAAAATAAGTAAATTGGTTTATTTTCTCCATTTGAACTTATAAATTAACTTGGCCCTCATTTTTTACAATGTGAATAACATCTGAGTAATTTTTCAATGTAATATCTTTTTCTAGAAACTTTGTTGATAAACATGATTAAAACTTCCAATCAAAATTCAATTAAATTTTTTGTTTAAAAATTTATTACAAATAAAAAAATCTAAAGGCTTGGCAAATGTTTAGGCACGGTCACTCCCAAAAGTATTCGGAATAAAATGTTTCTTTTTTAGTATGAGTTTTTTTTTTATTGCTAAGAAAACTTATTGAAAGAAAACTTAAAATACATAAACTTTTTATTTTTTTATATTTTGTAACAAAATGACCCTAGAATACATAATAATGAATACAACATAATGAATACATTTTAAGTTTATCTAATTTTAAGTTTTCTTCCAATAAGTTTTCTTAACGATAAAAAAAAACTCATACTAAAAAAGATACATTTTTTTTTTCTGATAAGCCTTAAGGTGTTGTTGTTTTAAAAAATAAATATTCAATGAATGTTTATATATTTACAAACATAAGTAAGAAAATTTTGCAAGCGTTAGTAAAAAAAAGGTTTATGTAGTAGTATTGAAGTGAATCGCGTTAAACATACAATTTACTCACTTTTAAAAACATCAATTAAATGCTCCATATTCCAGGATATTAATTTTTCTTTGACCAGCTCCATTATATTTGCTTTCAATTAATACTGCAATTTAAAAAAAATACTTTTGAAATTACCGCATTTTAAGTTGTACAAAGGAAACAAAATCTTAAAATAAGTAAACTTGTGTGAAAATTTTGTTTTATATTAATTTAAATTGAAAATTCTTTTCAAAACTAGTAAGAATATTTAAATAAAGACTCAGAATCGTATAAATCTTGTAATTCCAAAAAAAAGTTTTGAAATAAAAGCAATTTAAGTTTTCTAATTTGGAGATTTTTTTTCATTGGTGCAACAAAATCTTAAAATAAGTAAACTTGTATGAAAATTTTGTTTAATATTAATTTAAATTGAAAATTCTTTTCAAAACTAGTAAGAATATTTAAATGAAGACTCAGAATCGTATAAATCTTGCAATTCCAAAAAACAGTTTTGAAATAAAAGCAATTTAAGTTTTCTAATTTGGAGATTTTTTTTCATTGGTGCAACTTAAAATGCGGTAACTTCAAAAGTGTTTTTTTGAATTGCATGATTTAAACGTTAATGAGGGTTTATTAAAGTATTCTTACTAGTTGTGAAAAGAATTTTCAATTTATATTAATATTAAAAAAAAATTTCATACAAGAACCTCTCGTCAGGCTTATGATCAATTTTAATGAACCGGACGAGAGGTTCTTGTATGAAATTTTTTGTTGATATTAATTTAAATTGAAAATTCTTTTCACATCTAGCAAGAATACTTAAAGAAAGACTCGTTATCATTTAAATCATGCAATTAAAAAAAATTCTTTTGAAGTTACCGCATTTTAAGTTTTAGGTATCATTGAAAAAAAAAATCTTAAAATAAATAAACTTGAGAAGTTCTTCTATAAATTTTTTTTTAATATTAATTTAAAGTAAATAAAGGCCAAAATAGTTAGGTACTTACCGACAAAATAGAAAAAAAGTTGAGAAATTAATTTTATTGATACGCACGACGACGAAACAATCCACTGCAAAACAGCAAAAGACGTATAAGCAACGGTTAATATAGTGATGTGTGTGTGGACTACGCTGGTTGCTGACGGGCATCTCTTTTTCACAGCAAAAAAGTTGACACATACATTGCTCTTTTCTTTTGTGCATATAGCAATGTAAAATGAGAATACATTTTGCACTGGGATATGTATGTACCTTGTACCTATGTACATAGGAATGCACCCTTCTGATATTGGCGTGTAAAGATAGCAATATTTTAATATTATTTTAACATCTTGAACAATTGATTTTGATATTCTTTTTTTTTAGTATTAATGGGAAATAATTTTGGTTTCTCTGAACAATTTTTAATTAAAATAAATGTGCGCATATGTAAGTATATATATAACAATGTGCGCATATCATTGTTCTATTATTATTGCGCAGTATGAAAATATTATAAGCACATTGAAAATTTTTCAGAAACCAAAATTATTTTCAAATAAGAAAAAAACACACATCAAACTGATATATTTACTCAAACACAAAATTAGAGTTTATTTACCGACTTGATATTAAATGAAATACAATTTTTGGATATCGATGAATAAGTACTCACATAATAGAACAACGAAGACTTTAAGATGCTTGTAGACTGACGATGTAAAACGAACTGAAGAAGGTTAGCGTTAGGCAATAGGTATCGACTGCAATGAAGGCAACTTAAAATGCGGTAACTTCAAAAGTATTTTTTTGAATTGCATGATTTAAACGTTAATGAGGGTTTATTTAAGTATTCTTACTAGCTGTGAAAAGAATTTTCAATTTATATTAATATTAAAAAAAAAATTCATACAAGAACCCCTCGTCAGGCTTATGATCAATTTTAATGAACCGTGCATATATGTAGCAATGTAAAATGAGAATACATTTTGCACTGGGATATGTATGTACCTTGTACCTATGTACATAAGAATGCACCCTTCTGATATTGGCGTGTAAAGATAGCAATATTTTAATGTTATTTTAAAATCTTGAACAATTGATTTTGATATTCTTTTTTTTCAGTATTAATGGGAAATAATTTTGGTTTCTCTGAACAATTTTCAATTAAAATAAATGTGCGAATATGTAAGTATATATATAACAATGTGCGCATATCATTGTTCTATTATTATTGAGCAGTATGAAAATATTATAAGCACATTGAAAATTTTTCAGAAACCAAAATTATTTTCAAATAAGAAAAAAACACACATCAAACTGATATATTTACTCAAACACAAAATTAGAGTTTATTTACCGACTTGATATTAAATGAAATACAATTTTTGGATATCGATGAATACTCACATAATAGAACAACGAAGACTTTAAGATGCTTGTAGACTGACGATGTAAAACGAACTGAAGAAGGTTAGCGTTAGGCAATAGGTATCGACTGCAATGAAGGCAAAGGCAAACAGAGACTGACTGCAGCTGTGCTCAATTTCAAAAGAATATTTAAATAAAGACTCATAATCGTATAAATCTTGCAATTCCAAAAAATAGTTTTGAAATAAAAGCAATTTAAGTTTTCTAATTTGGAGATTTTTTTTCATTGGTGCAACAAAATCTTAAAATAAGTAAACTTGTATGAAAATTTTGTTTAATATTAATTTAAATTGAAAATTCTTTTCCAAACTAGTAAGAATATTTAAATAAAGACTCATAGTCGTATAAATCTTGCAATTCTAAAAAACAGTTTTGAAATAAAAGCAATTTAAGTTTTCTAATTTGGAGATTTTTTTTTCATTGGTGCAACAAAATCTTAAAATAAGTAAACTTGTATGAAAATTTTGTTTAATATTAATTTAAATTGAAAATTCTTTTCCAAACTAGTAAGAATATTTAAATAAAGACTCACAATCGTATAAATCTTGCAATTCTAAAAAACAGTTTTGAAATAAAAGCAATTTAAGTTTTCTAATTTGGAGATTTTTTTTCATTGGTGCAACAAAATCTTAAAATAAGTAAACTTGTATGAAAATTTTGTTTAATATTAATTTAAATTGAAAATTCTTTTCAAAACTAGTAAGAATATTTAAATAAAGACTCATAATTGCATAAATCTTGCAATTCCAAAAAAAGTTTTGAAATAAAAGCAATTTAAGTTTTCTAATTTGGAGATTTTTTTTCATTGGTGTAACAAAATATTAAAATAAGTAAACTTGTATGAAAATCTTGTTTAATATTAATTTAAATTGAAAATTCTTTTCAAAACTAGTAAGAATATTTAAATAAAGACTCATAATCGTATAAATCTTGCAATTCCAAAAAACAGTTTTGAAATAAAAGCAATTTAAGTTTTCTAATTTGGAGATTTTTTTTCATTGGTGCAACTTAAAATGCCGTAACTTCAAAAGTATTTTTTTGAATTGCATGATTTAAACGTTAATGAGGGTTTATTTAAGTATTCTTACTAGTTGTGAAAAGAATTTTCAATTTATATTAATATTAAAAAAAAATTTCATACAAGAACCCCTCGTCAGGCTTATGATCAATTTTAATGAACCGGACGAGAGGTTCTTGCATGAAATTTTTTGTTGATATTAATTTAAATTGAAAATTCTTTTCAAAACTAGTAAGAATATTTAAATAAAGACTCATAATCGTATAAATCTTGCAATTCAAAAAAAAAGTTTTGAAATAAAAGCAATTTAAGTTTTCTAATTTGGAGATTTTTTTTTCATTGGTGTAACAAAATATTAAAATAAGTAAACTTGTATGAAAATTTTGTTTAATATTAATTTAAATTGAAAATTCTTTTCAAAACTAGTAAGAATATTTAAATAAAGACTCATAATCGTATAAATCTTGCAATTCCAAAAAATAGTTTTGAAATAAAAGTAATTTAAGTTTTCTAATTTGGAGATTTTTTTTCATTGGTGCAACTTAAAATGTGGTAACTTCAAAAGTGTTTTTTTGAATTGCATGATTTAAACGTTAATGAGGGTTTATTTAAGTATTCTTACTAGTTGTGAAAAGAATTTTCAATTTATATTAATATTAAAAAAAAATTTCATACAAGAACCCCTCGTCAGGCTTATGATCAATTTTAATGAACCGGACGAGAGGTTCTTGTATGAAATTTTTTGTTGATATTAATTTAAATTGAAAATTCTTTTCAAAACTAGTAAGAATATTTAAGTAAAGACTCATAATCGTATAAATCTTGCAATTCAAAAAAAAAGTTTTGAAATAAAAGCAATTTAAGTTTTCTAATTTGGAGATTTTTTTCATTGGTGCAACTTAAAATGCGGTAACTTCAAAAGTGTTTTTTTGAATTGCATGATTTAAACGTTAATGAGGGTTTATTTAAGTATTCTTACTAGTTGTGAAAAGAATTTTCAATTTATATTAATATTAAAAAAAAATTCATACAAGAACCCCTCGTCAGGCTTATGATCAATTTTAATGAACCGGACGAGAGGTTCTTGTATGAAATTTTTTGTTGATATTAATTTAAATTGAAAATTCTTTTCACATCTAGCAAGAATACTTAAAGAAAGACTCGTTATCATTTAAATCATGCAATTAAAAAAAATTCTTTTGAAGTTACCGCATTTTAAGTTTTAGGTATCATTGAAAAAAAAAATCTTAAAATAAATAAACTTGAGAGGTTCTTCTATAAATTTTTTTTTAATATTAATTTAAAGTAAATAAAGGCCAAAATAGTTAGGTACTTACCGACAAAAAAGAAAAAAAGTTGAGAAATTAATTTTATTGATACGCACGACGACGAAACAATCCACTGCAAAACAGCAAAAGACGTATAAGCAACGGTTAATATAGTGATGTGTGTGTGGACTACGCTGGTTGCTGACGGGCATCTCTTTTTCACAGCAAAAAAGTTGACACATACATTGCTCTTTTCTTTAGTGCATATAGCAATGTAAAATGAGAATACATTTTGCACTGGGATATGTATGTACCTTGTACCTATGTACATAGGAATGCACCCTTCTGATATTGGCGTGTAAAGATAGCAATATTTTAATATTATTTTAACATCTTGAACAATTGATTTTGATATTCTTTTTTTTAGTATTAATGGGAAATAATTTTGGTTTCTCTGAACAATTTTTAATTAAAATAAATGTGCGCATATGTAAGTATACATATAACAATGTGCGCATATCATTGTTCTATTATTATTGCGCAGTATGAAAATATTATAAGCACATTGAAAATTTTTCAGAAACCAAAATTATTTTCAAATAAGAAAAAAACACACATCAAACTGATATATTTACTCAAACACAAAATTAGAGTTTATTTACCGACTTGATATTAAATGAAATACAATTTTTGGATATCGATGAATAAGTACTCACATAATAGAACAACGAAGACTTTAAGATGCTTGTAGACTGACGATGTAAAACGAACTGAAGAAGGTTAGCGTTAGGCAATAGGTATCGACTGCAATGAAGGCAAAGGCAAACACAGACTGACTGCAGCTGTGCTCAATTTCAAAACTGTAAACTGTGATGTGTGTTAGTGCGATAGTTGCCGAAATACTTTGATAGGAGTTTTGTACGACTTCGAAGTTTTCACGGACCGAATCATAGAATCGATTTAGCAAAAAATACAACTTCAATTTTTTGTTTGCACATTTTGTAAATTAAAATGATTTTCAAAATCTTTACTTGTAGCAGCGAATGCGTCAGAATCAAAAGTGAAGTTTTAATTCAAATTTGTTCTGTGCTTTAAGTAGGTGGCATTTAGGTCTCAAAAAAAATTTTCTCCGAAAATTTGGCGTTCATAAAATTAATGTTCGTTAACGAACTGTCAATGACCTAGACACGTTCGGGTTGATTTTCTCAAGAAATTTTTGTTAGTATTTACTTTGTATATGAAAACTATAGTACTATCATGGCGAGTTTTTTTTAGGGTTGCAGAGGTCCTGGTGGTGGCGCTGCAAAATGTGAGGTGTAAAATTCGATTTGGGGAGTCTTTAAGCGTCGAAAATTGGTGGTAGGGGCAAGAGTAGACTATTTTTTGGATTATTGCATCCAAAAAATAATAATAAATATCATTTAAAACCTCCATAAGCTCTCCGCAAAAAAAAAAGAGTAAGGGTTGCATAGGTAAATTAGATGTCGCCCCATTCGAATTCCACCATGATAGTACTATAGTTTTCATATACAAAGGTATTTATAATTCAGCAACTACTGTTTGAAATTATAAAAATTTTAGTAAAGTGTTAAGCTTGAAACTCGCTTCAACTCTTTGTAAACCTGCTTGATTCGACTCGATCTCACTCGAAGAGCGGAGTTGAGCCAAAATTTGTGACGAAAAACCTGGGTGTATAGGAGTTGGTTTTACAGATAATGCATTATGATTTGCTTATTTGCTTGCTTGGGTACAATTAAATATTTTTTTTATAGATACATACGTGTTTTAAATACTCCACCTTTTTGGCTACTATTCTAGGTATCGTGTAAAAATTCTCTTCGGCAACACTGTGAATCTGGATTATGTCGTCTTGTAGGTTGTAGAATGTAGGTACCTACATCATGTCTTTTTTTCCTTAAAAATGTTACAAATAATAATTATATTGGAATTTTCACATAAATTATAGGCAATTTCACAATAAAGAAATGTATTCCAACAATAGTCTTCATTTAAAAGCCATTCTGGATTGTAAATGAAACCATAATTATTGGAATTTTCCCATTTTATTTTGCTGTAATAACTATAATTTTTATTGTGACATTACCAATAATTTATGAGTTTGCAACTTTATTAAATGAGTAAATTCCAATAATTATATAGCTTAATCTACTATACAGAATGGCACTTGAACTTCAACTATGGCTTGAATGACTTAGCTGTATTGTGAAATTCCCATTAAAGAATGTGATTATTCACACGTACATTAAATTTTTGCCTAAAAATTATAGGTTATAACTCTTTCTGCATAGTAATACTTTAAAATTTTTTATATATAATTTATAGTTATCACAGCAAAATGGAAATGGGAAATTTCCAATAATATAAGTTTCACTTTCATTCCAGAATGCCTTTTTAACAAATGCTATTGTTGGAATACCTTTATTTATTGTAACATAACCTATAATTTATGAGTTTGCAACTATATTAAATGTGTAAATTCCAATAATTATATAGGTTAATCTACTATACAGAATGGCACTTGAACTTTAACTATGGCTTGAATGACTTAGCTGTTTTGTGAAATTCCCATTAAATAATGTGATTATTCACTCGTACATTAAATTTTTGCCTAAAAATTATAGGTTATAACTCTTTCTGCATAGTAATACTTTGAAATTTTTTATATATAATTTATAGTTATCACAGCAAAATGGAAATGGGAAATTTCCAATAATATAAGTTTCATTTTCATTCCAGAATGCCTTTTTAACAAATGCTATTGTTGGAATACCTTTATTTATTGTAACATTACCTATAATTTATGAGATTGCAACTAATTTTAATGGGAAATTTCCAATAATATAAGTTTCATTTTCATTCCAGAATGCCTTTTTAACAAATGCTATTGTTGGAATACCTTTATTTATTGTAACATAACCTATAATTTATGAGTTTGCAACTATATTAAATGTGTAAATTCCAATAATTATATAGGTTAATCTACTATACAGAATGGCACTTGAACTTTAACTATGGCTTAAATGACTTAGCTGTATTGTGAAATTCCCATTAAATAATGTGATTATTCACTCGTACATTAAATTTTTGCCTAAAAATTATAGGTTATAACTCTTTCTGCATAGTAATACTTTGAAATTTTTTATATATAATTTATAGTTATCACAGCAAAATGGAAATGGGAAATTTCCAATAATATAAGTTTCATTTTCATTCCAGAATGCCTTTTTAACAAATGCTATTGTTGGAATACCTTTATTTATTGTAACATTACCTATAATTTATGAGATTGCAACTAATTTTAATGGGAAATTTCCAATAATATAAGTTTCATTTTCATTCCAGAATGCCTTTTTAACAAATGCTATTGTTGGAATACCTTTATTTATTGTAACATTACCTATAATTTATGAGATTGCAACTAATTTTAATAGGAAATTTCCAATAATATAAGTTTCATTTTCATTCCAGAATGCCTTTTTAACAAATGCTATTGTTGGAATACCTTTATTTATTGTAACATTACCTATAATTTATGAGATTGCAACTAATTTTAATGGGAAATTTCCAATAATATAAGTTTCATTTTCATTCCAGAATGCCTTTTTAACAAATGCTATTGTTGGAATACCTTTATTTATTGTAACATAACCTATAATTTATGAGTTTGCAACTATATTAAATGTGTAAATTCCAATAATTATATAGGTTAATCTACTATACAGAATGGCACTTGAACTTTAACTATGGCTTGAATGACTTAGCTGTATTGTGAAATTCCCATTAAATAATGTGATTATTCACTCGTACATTAAATTTTTGCCTAAAAATTATAGGTTATAACTCTTTCTGCATAGTAATACTTTGAAATTTTTTATATATAATTTATAGTTATCACAGCAAAATGGAAATGGGAAATTTCCAATAATATAAGTTTCATTTTCATTCCAGAATGCCTTTTTAACAAATGCTATTGTTGGAATACCTTTATTTATTGTAACATTACCTATAATTTATGAGATTGCAACTAATTTTAATGGGAAATTTCCAATAATATAAGTTTCATTTTCATTCCAGAATGCCTTTTTAACAAATGCTATTGTTGGAATACCTTTATTTATTGTAACATAACCTATAATTTATGAGTTTGCAACTATATTAAATGTGTAAATTCCAATAATTATAGTGTTATTTTAAATCCAGAATGCCCTTTTATAACAAAGACTATTGTTAAAATACCTATCTGAATTGTGATAAGAAATATGTTTTCCAACACAGTTTTGCCTATGTGTTATAGGTTACAACCCCATTCTACATAGTTTTATTATATGTATATACCTTATAGGAACTAAAAGATTATTATTTATTATTGGAACTTCAGGTTTATAATGTTTCCAATACGAAATTTTAAATTTACCATGAAATTATAAGATTGCCAAGTTATATTGTTGTATTGCCTTTACATTATAGGACAAGAGTCTTCTCAGCCTATCCTCTTCTTTATAGATTTTCTAGCAATAATTTAATGGAATTTCAACAAGAAAAATATGGTTTCCAACAATACTTTTTAGGAATATTAAATGAATTTTATAGTATTTCCATGTATTGGTAGTCATCCTAATTGTATTGGTACTTTTTCCTATATGTTATTGGAATTCTACCTTTCCAATATGTTATGATTTTGAATTCCAATAAATTAAGGTTATATTCCAATATGCATTTTTTTCTTGACAATCTGTTTAGGTATTATACCAAAATTTTATAGGAAAATGTGGTTTTTTATTATTCCTATAAATCAGAATAAAAATATAGGTAGAATATCAAATTTTGATTGGCATTTCAAAGGATTATTTTGTAATACTACCAATTCTATTGTTTTTTTTTCCAATATTTTCCGTAACAATACTTTATAGGCAAAATGCCCGTTCACTTTTTTCTGAGTGTAGTCCAATTGGGTGTATAGCCTTTTTCAAATACATGTTTGTACTTGCTGATTCTTACTTTGTCTCCAACTTCAAATTTTCGTGTGCTTAGTTTTTCTTTCTTGATTTTGAAAATTGGTAATAGTGACTTTGAATTTTGTTTGTTAACATCTGCAGGTTTACATTTAATTTTTCGATCTTATCGCATTACCAAGTAATGCATTCTTTTGATTTTTTTTTGTACATTTGATTTTGTATATGAACTCTTGCATAAAACACCAAAAGTTCGTACATTGAATTGGGTACTGTATCCCATCGAAATATATGAAGTACTCTTTTATCTCCTTAATGCTTTCTCCAATACCTATCAGGAACGGCTGGATGTTGACTGCTTTGTTCTTTAAGTTTAATATGTGGGCTTCAACTTCTTGAGGAAATTTGCCTACGAACAAGAAGGCCTCTTGGGAGTCTCTTATGGTGTACTCTATGGTAATTTTTTTACCATTGTTGTCTTTTGCTACGACTTTTTGCGTCGGTATCAAATACCCGTGCATTACATATAAAAGAACAGCATCTTTGGAGTCTGAAATAAAAAAAAAACTTTATTAATTTATAATAAAAAAATCAATCTTAAAATTATTGGAAAAAAAAAACAAAAAATAATAAAAACATGGTCTTGTAAATCAAGTGGCTGAAAATTACTAATTTTCATATTATTATAATTAGGGCTAGGATTCTCATGCACTTAAAAATGGAAAATATGCGCTTAAAATATGCATTTAAAAATGAAAAATAAACACTAAAAATATGCATTTAAAACTATAAACATGACCCCATACCTTCATATTTCTTTTCAATAAATAGCTACCTATCTACCAAAAAAAAAAAACTTTTTATTCAGTTTTAAACAATAAATTCAGTCTTTTATTATTATAACAGGAACAAGAAAAATAACATCAAGAAATTAACAAACATAAACAATAAATAAAAATAATGTCAATATCAACACAAACATGTCCATTTAAATAATACAAAAACTCAAAATAATTAATTGTTTATCTAATCTTCACAATTTTATATGTATTATTTGCATAAATCATGAAATTTTTCTTCACGTTTTTGAAAGTGAAGCTTTGGCGATTTAACCTTTGGAACGATTTATACATGGAAAAGGAACGTTCCACGTCAACTGACGTAAGCGGTGCATTTTTCATACCGGCAGTTAAATTTTCTAAATTATTTTCACCGCTGCAGCTTAATGTGAACACATTACTTATATTTTTCATTTTTTAAAATCCTTAATTTTTTTGCGGAGAGCTTATGGAGGTTTTAAATGATATATATTGATATTTTTGGATGCAATAATCCAAAAAATAGTCTACTCTTGCCCCTACCACCAATTTTCGACGCTTAAAGCCTCCCCAAATCGGATTTTACACCTCAAGTTTTGCAGCGCCACCGCCAGGATCCATGCAACCCTAAAAAATCTCGCCATGATAGTACTATAGTTTTCATATACAAAGGATGTATTCATTTCTTTTGGTTTGCTGTAGCTTTTGCGTATGTATGCGTTGAGTGTATAACTGGAATATGAATGATCTGCTCTGCTAGAGAAAGAGAAGAAATTTTCCTAAATGTCAAAAATTGGTCGCGTTCAATATTAAGAAACTGGCTTTTCACACGCGCGTCTTCAAGTGCGTATAGACTGCTAGAGAACGACGCAACGCTCGCAAACTAAATTGAATATAATGGAACGTGGGATGAGAGCTGTCACTCCAGAAGCTGATTGAAATAAAATCTTTAAAAACACTTCTAATAGGTACTATAATGGTGCATGTTAATTTTTTTTAAACCTATATTTTTTTTAATTATTTTGTTAAAATATGCACAAAAATATGCATTTATTATGAAAATATGCAAGAATATGCAAAATATGCATTTATTGTAAAATATGCAAAAATATGCACTAACGTTTGGATGCCATTTTAAAGGAAAATACATGATTCGTAAAGATAATTTGGTCTGATGCTTCTAAAGCTCATCAAAAAAAATATGCATTTGCATGGAAATCCTAGCCCTAATTATAATGTTTTCAACAATTTTGACGGTTTTTACAAGAAATAGTTTCCTTGCTTAAACCCGATTTAATTCTTTACAAAAGAGAAATATCCAATTAGGAGTAAGGTTATACCTTACACTTAAAAAATCGTTCAAATGAATTTAATTTAACTGAATTTTAATCGTTAGTATGGTTCGCAAATGGGCTTCAGTTCAAATGAAACAACATTTTGCAGTGTCACTTCGCTTCGTTCATATATATGGACATCATCAGCTACGAACACTGCTTTAATAACACTAACAAACAATCTGCATTCAAACGTCTAAACACAAGAAATGTGTAATTTGCTTATGTTAAGACTTCGGTTTGTGTGAACGAAAACTACTTATAGGTACTCATATTTAAATGCAATAAATAAATAAATAAATAAATTTAAAAGTGCATCAACTCCCTAAGACAAGATTTCAAAGAGTACTGTATCACATCGAAATAGATGAAGTACTAGATTTTATATGGGAGATACACATTTGAAAGATTCTCAAAAACTGAATTAAACAAGAAATAAACTTTTTGTGAGAATGAAATGTAAAACTTACATACACATGTGTGGAATTTTCAAGTGCATATAAGTTAAGTATTAAAGAGATAAAAACAAACTTACTTTCATGAACTCGGTCGCTCTTCCACTCCTCAAGAAGTTGAACTAATCGCCTGTCCTTTAGGTTTTGGTCCTTCGATAAGAAAAGAGCAATCTTAGCTCTTCGTTCTTCCCAATTATCCAAAAGCGAAATGGCATTTGGTTGCAGAACTTTAAAGTCCATATCGACCTGTAGTTAATAAAAATCAATTTATAATTAAATGCAAAAAGTTGATTTAAATTTTTTATTACCAAGCGAAAACCAAGAGGCTTTTTATACTCCGACAGTAGGATATGGGACGGTTCAGACTGGGAACCAAATTATGCAAATGAGTAAATTGGGGTTTTATTAATGACTTTTATTACACTGACTTTTACGCGGGTGTGCCCTTTGATGTAAAAAGGTGTGAATTAATTTTATTACACCGATGAGCTGAGCTGGTGATCCTTTTTTCGGGGGTGATCTTTGATGTAAAAAAGGTGTCATGAATATGAGGAAAACAGAAATAAAAGATTTTTCAAAAGAGGAATTTGAATTTAAATCTGATAAGAGTAGGTAACTGTTGCGTTTTATTTTTTTTTTTTTTTTTTTTTTGAAAATAAATTTTGTTCATGAATATGAGGAAAACAGAAATAAAAGATTTTCCAAAAGAGGAATTTGAATTTAAATCTCATAAGAGTAACTATTGCATTTTATTTTTTTTTTTTGAAATGTGAATGTGGTTGTGGATTTTGGTGGTGTTTTTTATTTAATTGTTTTATATTGTTTGTGCCTATAGTGAGTAGGTATCATTATGTGTATTGATTGCACTGCTTTGGGAGGGTTGGAATAGAAAAGATACAAATGTGTAGGTACATAAATCCAAGTCTGATAATGAAGTGTTGGATTTTTAAACGATGAAAACGCCATAAATAGGGTGATGGGGTTTTGTAATTAATTCTGTTTAGATTTATGGGGTTTGTGCCTTGTGAGTATCGATAAGTGTATTATGTTCGTTGCACAAATTTGATAAAGGAACTGCTGCAGTTTATTACACTGAAGCGGACATTTTTAATTTTTTTTTTAATAATTGAAGTGAACCATGGTGATGGACCTAGGTGGTAATTTTTTTTTTATTTCTAATAGGTTTGTCGTTTGTAAGTATTGTTATGGGTGCTGTTTTCATTGTTTTGGAAAGCAGAATAGAAAAACTTACAAATGTGTAGAAGGAAATTTCTTTGATCAATTAAAACAATTTCTTTTGAACGTTCTTAAACCAAAACGTAAATTACGTTCTTAACACAAGACATAAATTACGTTCTTAACCCAAAATATAAATTACGTTCTTAACCCAAAACGTAAATTACGTTCATAACCCAAAACGTAAATTACGTTCTTAACCCAAAACAAATTACGTTCTTAACCCAAAACGTAAATTACGTTCTTAACCCCAAAACGTAAATTACGTTTAAGTTCTAATCCAAAATGAGAGAAGGGAGGCTTCCATAAAAGGAAGATATGTGATTATGGTGAGCACAGTTGGTTTCAAGAGAAAACATTATTCCTCATTATCATCGTCAAGCTGAATATTCTATCTTTACCCTGGATGATTTTGCTGTAAGAGAGGCAAACTCAATAAACGAGAACGCCGGTTTCAAGCCAACGAAAAAACTGTCTGATTTACAAATGAATTTTAGATATAATATTTTTTTACTACAAAAAGTAAAAACACGGTGGGGCGATCGGATTGTAGCAGATCTTGGAGAATATAAGGTAATAGTTTTTTTTTTTTTTATTATTTATTATAAATTAAATTGTTTTATAGGTTTCCTTACCGACCAGATATTCAGATCTTTCAGCAAGCTGCATAGCAGCAATTGGTGGAGGAGGATATGTCTTCGAAATAACTAAACAACTTGGAGCAACTTATGAGCTTAAGTTTATGAAAATGAAATAACGTGTAATGCTAATGTATAGAAATACATGCTTAGAAAATATGAACATACTGTATAAATAAAATTACAAATTTTAATGTTTTAAAATCAGATTTATTTTTATTATAACCCTATTAAATCTTTCAACAATTGAAGCTTTTAATGAACTAAATGTGGAATAATGGTTAATTTTATATTTCTTCATTAAGCTTTTAAAGTTTGTATTGAAAAATTCTTTTCCATCATCCGTTTGTAAATTTTTAGGAATCCTAGAAGAATGGATAAATATTTCCTCCATTCCTTTAAAAATAGTGATACCTTTTTTGTTTTTCATTGGTATGACCCACGCGAATTTGGAGAAGGCATCAATGACTGTCATTAAATAATTGAACCCTCTGTTTTGTCCACTATAAGGTATCATTTCAACTAAGTCAGCTTGCCATAAATCATCAAAGCCCCTGATAATAACACGACGACGTTTAAAATTTCTACGTGCAGTCTTATGCAACTCTTCAACAACCTTTCGCTTGCTCATATTTGTAAAGAGTGAATTAAGCTTAATAAAAAAGAAGATTTATATGTTTTTTATTTTTTTTATTGCAATCTCTTATACAATAACATTAGTTTCTTAATTCTAGCTAAAAGTTTTTCTATAACCTTTGTATATGAAAACTATAGTACTATCATGGCGAGTTTTTTTTAATGTTGCCCTGACCCTTGTGGTGGCGCTGCAAAATGTGAGGTGTAAAATTGGATTTGGGAGTATATCAAAACTATAGTACTCTCATGGTAGAAGTCAAATGGGGCGACATCTAGTGTATGCCGGCAACCCTTACTCTTTTTTTTTTCGGAGAGCTTATGGAGGTTTTAAATGATATTTATTGATATTTTTTGGATGCAATTATCCAAAAAATAGTCTCCTCTTGCCCCTACCACCAATTTTCGACGCTAAAAGACTCACCAAATCGAATTTTACACCTCACATTTTGCAGCGCCACCACCAGGATCCGGGCAACCCTAAAAAAAAACTCGCCATGAGAGTACTATAGTTTTCATATACAAAGCATAGTACTCTCATGAACACGTTCCACACGTCGGCCACCTAGCGATCACACAACTAACTAATTTTCTGGTTGCTGTTTCTGTGTATATACAAGTGCGCCCCCAGACGACCACACAACACAACTCAAAAATCATCGTGATGATAGTACTATAAGTTTTATATACAATGCTAACCATTGAAATACAGGGTTTCAACGCAGCCTATCCCAAGACAACTGATACCAGCACAACCTATCCCCGACAACTGGTACCAAGCCACAACTCGTCCCAGGACAACTGGTCCCGGAAGTAAAACTCATCCCACAACGAAAGAAAATATTTAGAAACTGAAACTAATGGTTTGTGTATTTGATAACATTTGGTATCGTTCCGTTAATTTAAATTATTTTTGAAATGGTACGAAAATGTATGCAAGGGATTTTGAAAGGGATTTTTTGGGAAGCAAATGTCGGACTGAAAGAATATTCATCATCTGTTTAAAAATTGTTAATGAATTGAGTTATTATTGATTTCACGTTGATTAATTAAATTTTATGAATGAAATCGAAAAGACAGACAAAAAATGTGTAATCTCTGGGGGTCAAGGACGCACAGTGTAGCCGCCAATCGCGTTTAAGGATAAAATTGGGTTTTCGTTTCATGCGATACGTCGATTGAAACAAAATATGTCATATCAAAAAGAATATTCTCAGTGAAAATGACAGAGATTGAGAATGAAACATATACAACAATTCTCAAAGAAATAAAAATTGTTGTTGTGACGCCTTTTAAAAATACAAAAGCAAATAAAATTAAATTAATTTCAAAAGTCAAAGCTATCACTTTGTAAAATTGAGAAATCGAATCCAAAAATTTTCATTCTCAGAGTTTTAACAGTAGAATTGATAAATTTGTATGAGAATTTTTGTTTATATTTCTGGGAATACGAAGATCTCTGAAATCTTAGAAATATAAACTGGCCAAATGTCTAAAACGTGTCTAGTGTCTAAAAATATTTTTGAGGAATGAGGAATGGAAATATTTTGGCCAAACGTTCAAAAACAATGGGGATTCCTATGAAACACGAAAAAAAATTTGTAAATTGAGTTTTGTGTCGTATTCCTAAATGTTGCGGCTGTCTTTGTTGAAATTATTAAAAAATGAATAAGCTTCTTTGGCTTGTACAAGAAACTTTTGTTTCTATAAGATAGAGTAGGTATACATTTTACAATTATTATTGAGATATAAGTAATTCAATATAATAAGTTTAAATATAATAATAAGTTTAAGTATATTTCACTTACAAATAAGTTTTTTTTTTATTTCAACAAATCCATGTGCTTCCTTTAAGAGCTAATATAAAAATGAAAAATGGCGCTTAAGACTTCATTATTTGTCAAATGAAGCTAGCCGTGCGTCGTTTACATTGTAGGTATAAAATTAATTTTAATGAATTTAATTTTAATGAAAGTAAAATTTTTATAGAATGCCAAATGATATACCTGTCGACTTTTCCACTTTGCTTAAGAGGAGTTTTTGAAATTTTGCTGACAAAAATGATATGAAAAGATTGCATATTTTTTCGCTTACTACAAATACAAACCTTGTAAAATAGCTTTAGTCCTCAAATTTATTAAATTGTTTCTGAGCCCACAATAATCATATCTCTAGGCAGCCTTCGAACCCGCCTTGGTCCTTAGCTTTTTTTAAGTTTTTCTTTTTATTACGAAGTTACTTTATATACATTATGTATGTATTTACTTTTATCTTTAAAAGTGTAAGTCCACAAAACTATCCAGTTGTTAGTGTTTGGTACAAAATTGAAAATAAAAATGGTACTTACTGACGTATTATTTTGGAAAAATGGTTTGAACAAAATAAATTAATATTTTTTTCAGTTTCTATTTTTCCAAAACTACATATGCGCTAAAAAAAAACTTGAATTAAAAAATAAATAAAAGAATGGGGTTTTGGCTTGAAAAAAAACAATAGCATCACATTATTCTTCTTTTTTAATAATTTTTTTTCCATTATAAGTCATTTATTTACTTTTACTGTTTGGTAAATTTTTTCAAATTATTTGAATGGCAACAATATTAGTGTTCTAGTATTTTTTTTTATTTTGTCTATTTAAAAAAAAAAATTATCTTGAAGATCCGTTAAATGTTTGGAGTTATAAGTAATTGATTGGAGTTTATTGTATGAAAATCCATTTTTGTCTATTTAGCAATTTACTAACTATTCTCAAATTGGTGAAAATGGGCTTTTATTTAACTAAAACACTTTAACCAAGGCTAGTCTAAGTAAAGCAGCTGTTAGAGAACAAAAAAAAACAATGTTTAACATATTTTCAAAAGTTTGACAACTGTAACTCCTTTGAGTTTTGAAAATATGTAAGTAGCTTGAAAGTATAAAGTGTCAGGTACACCAATCATTGGCAATTTTTATTGTTAATTTTGAGACATTGATAAAGTGAAAAAGATAATTACTTTAATACAAAACTAAGGCTTCTTTTCATTTCAATTTTTAAAGAAATTTCATCTTATTCCCCAATTTCTCATAAAACTATTTTTTTTTTATATCAGTGATTGAACTTATATTACCATTTATTTTCATTTTTGTTGTTTTTTTCCTGTTTTTTTTTCATTTTTTTCTTATACTAATAAACTTAACTTAGATTTTTTTCTTTGATTTAGATTTTTTGTTTTTGAACTTTTTTAAGAAATTATTAAAAAAGAAGGGCATCATAAACAATGTGATGCTATTTTTTTTAAAGACAAAACCCCATTCTTTTATATATTTTTTAATTCAAGTTTTTTAAGCGCATAGTTTTGGAAAAATAAAAACTAAAAAAAATCATTTATATTGTTCAAACCATTTTTTTTTTTCAAAATTATAAGTCATTAAGTGCCATTTTTATTTTCAATATTTAATGCTTTTATCAATTTTTTACCAAACACTAAAAACTGGATAGTTTTTTGGACTTACACTTTCAAAGATAAAAGAAAATACATACATACATATTATATAAAGTAACTTCGTAATAAAAAGAAAAACTTAAAAAAAAAACGACCAAGGCGGGTTCGGACATAGTACCTCCGGGTCGTGAAGCCTACACTCTTGCACCAGACTACTAAGAGATGACTCAGAAACAATATAATAAACTTGAGGACTAATCTTCAATCTTTTTCACATCATTTTTGTCAAGAAAATTTCCCTCTTAAGCAAAGTGGAAAAGTCGACAGGTATCATAATTTGGCATTCTATCAAAATGTTAAATTCATTTACGAATACGAAACAAAACTCAATTTACTAATTTGTTTTGTGTTTCATAGGAAGCCCAATTGTTTTTCCACGTTTGGCCAAAATATTTCCATTCCGCAAAAATATTTTTAGGCACAACATTTTAGACATTCTTTTCAGAACATTTTTTTGACAATTCATTTTTTATGATTTCTTGTTTCGATAAATTTTTTGTTCCGATAAATTTGTATTTTTTTACAATACATACCTCTTTTTCAGCTTATTTGAAATCTAGGGAGTGCTACCTTTCAATCGACGTATCGATCCTTAAACGCGATTGGCGGCTAAACTGTGCGTCCTTGACCCCCAGAGATTACACATTTTTTGTCTGTCTTTTCGATTTCATTCATAAAATTTAATAAATCTACGAGAAATCAATCATAACACACAATCGAACGCTTTAATTTCCAAAAAAAAAATCCAAAGTACGCAACACTTTTATTATCATTTTGTGAGGGAAATTTAGGAATTTCCCCTTGAGGAACTGGTTCATGTATTGGTTTTCGTTGAATTTAAATTTTTATCAAAAGTTGTGGGATGAGTTCTACTTCCGGGATCAGTTGTCCCGGGACCAGTTGTAGTGGGACCAGTTGTCGTGGGACTAGTTGTCGCTTGGGACCAGTTGTCTGGGATAAGTTGTCTTGGGATAGCCAACCCGAAATACAGTTAGTAAATTCTCCAATATTGATTCGCCATTTGTTTTTAAAAAACCAAAAATATCTTTTGTTATTTTATCAGTGTCCATTTTGAAAGTTCCTTGTTGTTCAAGTGTTGAATGCTAACTAACAAATTTTATTTTATTTTATGAAAATTGAAAATCTAATCTTCATTTTCACTTATACAGTATGTATATAACATAAAACATTTTTTTTTTTTTTTTTTTTTTTTTTACTTATTTTAATCTATGGGCATTGTATATCAATTTGCATAGTACTCTCATGAACACGTTCCAATCGTTGTGTGATGTGGTCGTTTGAGGGCGCACTTGTATATACACAGAAACAGCAACCAAAAAATTAGTAAGTGATGTGATCGCTAGATGGCCGACGTGTGGAACGTGTTCATGAGAGTACTATGCAAATCTATATACAATGTCTATGGGTATAAAGGGTACATTAGGAAACATCGTCTTCATTATATGTTCAACTTTATTTTTTTATTTTCTCGTCAACATGCTTTTCTTCTATGGATCCTTTAAGTTTTTGTGAAATTAATTGTGATGCTTTGTTTTCTTGTTCCATATTTTTTATTGTTTCCTTTATCGTAGAGTCTATGTGGTTTTTTAGCATATGAATTTCCTTATTAAAAGTGGATAAAACTTCCATTAAAGAAGAATTTATGTGGTTTATAATCCTTAAGACTTATTTGATCATCAACATATCCTTTGCACACGGCTTGATGGGGGTATTCAGGATTACTTCCAACATTGTTTAAATATCTAATTTCTATATCAAAATCACCAGACGATAGAAGTTTAAAACCTATTGATGGAGGTCCCACAAAACCTTTATTTTCTGGAAGAGGCTTGGAGTTCCTACCGAACTTGTCGACGTTCATTGTTTATATGCAAAGTTAATAGATTGAAAAGCTAATATATAATATTTGATTCTTTTAGCTCTTCAATTATACAGAATTTATTTCATTCTGATGGTTATTATTACCAGCATTTTTGGATGCTATCAAAAGTCTTAGCCTATTAACAAGTGCATTAGGATCGTTCCAGTATACATATTCGATATCTTTGTTTGTATATTTCATTTCACTTATATTATGAGTATAAGATCCTCCTTTTTTTTCTTTTTTAAGTCTAGCAACAAGTTCTTTAATCAGATGGTTATATTTAGCACTTCTATTACTATTTATTCGAGAAGCACTATCATGATTACGCATATGCGCATTCGTTTTTTGTAAGATTTTCCCATATTGTTCTAGGTCATGACTATTATATATTTGTTAACGAGGATTTTTCTTTAGCATCAGTTCAATAAGACCAGGAGTTCGAGCAAACATTTCATCGTCTATGAAAATCTCATGATCATTCATCGCAAAGCCACATTTCCCCATTTTTACAGATTGTGTATTAGCATCGAAATACGGACCATAAATTGTATCACGATTTGATTCTGACAAAAGTTTTTTTATTACCGAAGATGATTTATTAGGGGTATCAAAACTCTTAGGTTTACTATAGAAAAAAGTATTATCTGCACTATCCAACTCTAGTGATGGTGAGTCTATTCGTTCATGATCTTTTTCCTCAGCCTTTTCATTAAAAGATTTGAAATGCAACTTGCGACGTCGTTTAGGTGTTTTAACATTATCCTCTTGTTGTGATTCTTCTTTTTTAATATTTCCGACCAATTTTTTCAGTGGTTCAGCAATGGGTTTGAAAGTGTCTTCCAACTCAGTTTCTCTCATCATTTTACCAGTTCTAAGTTGAAAATATTTATTTTTTAACACATTTTTTGTTTTTATTAGATCATTTAGCACACTCTCTTCCATTTCTATAATATAAAATAGTAAATGATTTCCTGTATAGTATGTATACTGAAGATAAGTTTTCCCAAACAGCGTTGACGATGTAATGTGTTGCTTTTAAGTGATGAATGTATATTTATAGTATCGCAATTTTGTGAAAACTGTTCTTGTATCGACCTTTTTCAATACTGCTTTCCTTGTCTATAACCAGAAATCCAAAATTATCAGACCAACAGTGTAAACACAATTCTTTAAATTGATTGAATGTCATATCGGAGTTTATGTGATCTTTGTAAACATGCTTTAAATTCAATTCATCTTGTTTGAAAAGAATAATAAAATTAGCATTGTCTCTAATTAAATGTTTTGGTATATGGGTATAGGACTGGCATAAAAAAAAACTGTCAACTCCATTATGACGACCCATGCAAAAATATTCTCTTATGTTATTTTGTTTCTGACATGCGACATCGTCAAATATAAATATAGAATTATTTTTAGCGTCTGATGGGGGCATTATCTCACAATTATTTGAAAATTCATTATATTCCATTCCTTTTATAGATGTAATTAGGTTCTTCAGATATAGATATTTCAGTTGATGTAGTGATTTAGAGTAAATATAAATATTTTCAAACTTTAAACCGTAGGGGTTTAAAAGAATGCTTAGCATTACATTTGTTTTCCCGCAGTTTGAAGGTCCAACTATAATTCCCCGAATACTGTTTGGGAATAATGAGCCATGTTTTTTTTTTTATTTTGACATTTGAATCAAAATTTTTTACTTTAATGACTTCGGACTGCTCTACAAAACGCATATTGATGACTAACAGCTTTTTGAATAAAACATTTCGTTTTATATACATACTTGCTTTCATACATGTTTCAAACCTCAACTAGGAAGGTACGTTTATCATAATATGACTGAGCACAATACCCAAAATCAGTGTCATAAAAAAAGAAAATCAACTAAAGGCGAAGGGCTTTTGAATAAAGTTATCGACAAACTGCCGTTTGAACTACATATTCCCTCCTATAATTACTGTGGCCCCGGAACGAAATTGGAAGAACGTTTAAGAAGGGGCGATAAAGGAATCAATCAATTGGATGAGGCTTGTCGCCTTCACGATATTGCATATTCTAAAAGTAGCTCTCTCACAGATCGACACGCTGCCGATAAAGTTCTTACCGAGCAGGCGTGGAAAAGATTCAAAGCAAGCAATTCATCAGCCTCTGAAAAACTAAGTGGACTCTTAGTCACCAACATGATGAAAGCAAAAACGAAATTCGGAATGGGTGGTAAAAGAACTGAAAACAAAACTAAGAGAACTAAGAAAACAAAAACGAAAAAGGTTTGCAAGAAAAATTTGTTCAAGAAGGCCATAAGCGAAGCAAGAAACGCTATCAAAAACAATATCAATTGTTGTGGTACAACATCTATAGCAAATATTGCTGTGAAGGCTGCAAAAAATTAAAAAAAAAAACAAGAAAAAAAAGCATTATCAAACGCCGAGAATAATTCCACTTCCAAAAAGTGGTGGTTTTCTACCATTTCTAGCTCCAATTCTAGCTGGTTTATCAGTTGTTGGATCATTAACAGGTGGAGCAGCTGGTGTCGCAAAAGCTCTGAATGATGTACGAGCCGCTAAAAGACAGCTTGAAGAAAACAAACGGCATAATAAGGCTATGGAAGCAGTTGCTATTCAAGGAAATGGGTTATATTTACAACCATATAAAAATGGCCTTGGTCTTTTCCAAAAAACTCGACAAAAATCAACCCTTAAACAATTTCGACATTGAACGATTTGGAAAGAAACACTTACAATATTTTAGAGGAGTTTTCATGAGAGACTTATTGCCAAAAGTATCATTGGGTAGGGAATGTGGTGTTATAAATTTGGATCGTGAAGCTAACGCTGGCACTCATTGGGTGGCATATATTAGAAATAAAAAAATAATATATTAAAATATTTTGATAGTTTTGGAAATTTAAGACCTCCAACTGAAGTAATAAGCTATCTTGGTAATAAAATTAATTATAATTATATTCAAGAACAAGACTTTGATACATATGTATGTGGACATTTATGCTTAAGATTTTTATTAGAACAATGTAAAATGTTTTCAAACTGAAATAAGAAATGAATAAAATGATGTAGAAAAAGGTAAATTATGTCATTCGTCTTTTAATCGACATGTCGTCAACACTAACTTTAGGTGGAAATGAATCCATTCTTAATGCTGAGTATTTCCCACCAATTGTATTGAAATCTAATTATGTATGCGGACTCATAGATTTACAAATATATAACTCTATACCAAATGTGGATGAGTCTAATAACTTGCTGCATATAGGTGATAGCGTTATTTCTTTTCCTATAGGCTCATATGAGATAGAAGATATAAATAATTTAATACAAAAAAAACTTGTTGAAATTAACAAAAAAAAAAAGAAAAGTGCATTAAGAAAAAGTGAAATTAAAATCAAGGCAAGTAACAACACTCTAAAATGTGAAATTCACAGCTCGGAAGACATTGACTTCTCTAAACTAAATTCTATTGGGTCTCCTTTAGGGTTTAGCAAGAAATTGTTGAAGTCAAACTTATTACATGAATCGGATCTTTACGTTGACATAAATAGAGTTAATGCCATTCGCGTTGAATGTAATATTATAGATGGAGCGTATGTAAATAATCAATCTGCACATATCTTACATGAATTTGCTGTTAAAGTAAGTCCTGGCTATAAAATCATAGAAGTTCCAAGGAATGTTATTTATTTACATGTGAACGTCAAACGAATAACATCGTTGTGCTTAAAGTTCGTTGATCAAGACGGTAAAGGTATTAATTATTTTAGAGGAGAAAAAATAACTGTTCGATTACATTTACAACCAGAATTATTATTGTGTATGGAAATATAACTGACTCAACTTCTTATAAAAACATTGTTGAAAATACTAGTTTGTTCAATCAATCTTCAAACTCAGCTGTGGTAACACGTCGTCGTCATCGTCTTACAAAACATAATCAAGACTATTTATTATCATTAGGATACATCCTAAAACATTAAAACCATAAATATGTTAAACATTTTTCAAGAACCTGAAATCAATGAAAGCATTTCTAAATATGAATATCATACTTATTCAACATATCAAAACAATTTCGAGAGAAATGACATCATACAGATTTGTATACAACATCAAAATCTTAATGTCCTTCCTTCAGAAAGTTTTTTATATGTTGAAGGCTCATTATCGAGGACAGATGGAAGAGACCCCGTAAAAGAAATAGCCACCACAAAACTAGCAAACAATGCAATGTCTTTTCTTTTTGATGAAATTCGCTATGAACTGAATGGCAAGGAAGTTGACTACAATCGAAATGTTGGAATCACTTCAACACTCAAAAACTATTTATCTTTAACTAAAAATGAAAGTGGCATGCTTTTAAACGCATCTTGGTCTCCTGATTCTCCTATTAATATTTCAAAACCGTATTATTTTAATTACTGTATACCATTAAATAAACTTTTGGGGCTCGCTGAAGATTATAAGAAAATTATTCCGAACGCTCGCATGATCTTATTCTAACTCGAGCCAGAATGGATGAAAACGTTTTAATCTCACAAACAGATGAAAATGTACAAGTAAAACTTCATAAGGTACAATGGAAAGTTCCACACGTGACTTTGTCAGACTCTATTAAATTGAATTTATACAAATCTATAAATAAAAACAGTGCTATGAAAATTACTTTCCGAAACTGGGATCTTTATGAATACCCTATGCTACCAACCTCTGACCATCACATATGGATTGTAAAGACAACAACACAAATTGAAAAACCTAGATATATTGTCTTTGCTCTGCAAACTGAGAAAAATAAAAAACTATCTGCTGATCCTACAACGTTTGATCATTGTAATCTAACAGACTTAAAAGTATATCTAAACTCTGATGTTTATCCACATGAAGATCTCAATGTTTCTTTTGATAAAAATAGATATAGTCTGTTTTACAAAATGTACACTGATTTTCAAAAAACTTACTACAATAAAACCATCACTGAGCCTCTGCTTTCTTGGGGTCTATTTAAATCACGCGCTCCAATTTTCGTTATAGACTGCAGACATCAAAACGAATCTATGAAAACAGGCCCCATCGACATACGTTTGGAGATGAAAACATCACAAAATATTCCTGTTAACACTTCAGCTTACTGTCTTATGCTACATGATCGTATAATTGAATATAATCCGCTTGATCAAGGAGTCACACGAATTGTTTAAAGTTTCACTTTGCAGACAGCGTGTTCCATCTTGTCTTTTGTACTGAACACTTTAAATACATAATTTTTAGGACCTCCGCTGACGAATTCTGTTATATAACTTCCGATTCCATACACTTCTAATTCGTCAGTCATATCACCGATAAATTGACCAGTAGGAGGTTCAAATTCCCCCTGACGACTTACATAATATATTACCGAATCGGTATCGTATTATAGAACTCTTTCATTTAACCTCTCCAAGTAGCTATACAGTTTAAGCCGAGCTAAAGCAGTCGTGTAAGCAGCAACACAAACGTTTACTGTCGATAAGGATTCGATTGCTTCTTCTTTCATCTCGAAGTTAACGACAACGTTTTCTTCATTTACAGGAAGAATGTGTAGTTCTTCAATTGACGGAACAGTAAGCAGATGAAATAAAGTTGAAGGGTTATTCAGAACGATAGTTTGAAGTTGATTTTCACGTTGTCCAAATTTCCCCCAAAACGAATTCAAGATCAGCTTTGCAAGTGACCTCTTTCCTGGATTGACACATATTCCTGCAAATTCCAACTGAATATTTTCTTTTTCAAGAAAATCAGAAATATATTTTTCTTTTTCTTGTTGAGATGAACATTCAGCTGGCCATCCAGATGCTTCTTGCTTGATTTTTAAAAACTTGTTCATCATAGATGTAAACAGACCGTCATCAGGATTTCTGCCTGTGTTATATTGGACTACATTATATTCCCAAATTTCAAAAATGGAAAGTATAATGTAGCCTTTTTCAACGGCTTTTATGACCTCGTGAATTATCCAAGTCCCGACCATTGCTCTTTGCTCATCAGTATGAGTACACAATTGTTCATTGTTTTTTTCATCACTGCAACTTCTACACAATGAAAACATGAGCTTGTCATTTTGTTTCATTGGTAATACTGGATTCAACAGGTTTTCTGGAGGTAAAATTTTGCACTTAATGAGTCCATTAACTCCCTCCAATTTCGTTGTTGCACAGATTGCATCGCCAGTAGTGTGGATTTTAGGGTGGCCAATGGGAAATTTTCCGTTCTTACAAACCCAAGGGTATAGAGAACATACATCTATGTATTTGATTTCTTCACCTTTTTTACATTTGTAGAAACTGACAGTGTTTCCGGTTCGTCCACCATAAAAAGCATCGCGGGGGTTTAGGGGGGAACTTTGAATCAGTGGATGCATATTTAAAAAATTTAATTGATCTCTACCAAATGATTTCAGACGAGCTTGAAAAACACAAGACCACATTTCAATTACCTCGTAGTTGAAATTTCTCAATCTTTCCGTTTTAGCAATGGTTCTTTCATACCTCTGATTTAATGTATCATTTTCGTTTTCGTGTAGAGGTTCATCCCGTTTGTGCTTCAAACAGATAGGGGGACCATGGTAATAGCATCCATGGAATTCAAAAATCTGTTTAGTTTTTTTCACAAAAACCATCAACTTTTACACCGTGTATAACTGCCTCTTTACCTCTATACGAATGTTGGATAGTTATGTTCCTTTGCTGTTCTTCCCAAATCATCCACTCAATAGCTTCTGTTGACTGGTTGTCAATGCATCTGTATCCTTTTTTAGGTATTAACCCGATGGTGTTTGGCTTAAGAAAGTTACGTCTATATAAAAGATTGCAAGCAGAAGCAATCGTTAGATTCTAAAAATGGTTCAACGTTACATTGGGTAAGAAATAGTTTTCTAAATTGCAAGCAAGCCCCCGTCAAAATTTTGACATCACTCTTGCAGTTTTCTACAAGTTCTTGCTTCATTTCAAAAAAATCATTTTGATGTTCTGAATGCCATTTTAAGAAAGTATTACGCTCTTCTGACCTCATAGAATTAGCACTGTAATAATATTCTATTGCTGGCAATGTTCTTTTGTATTCTTCATTTTCAATAGTGTTGAAGAGTTATGGAAAGTAACCTTTCTTTAAAACAGGTGGCAAGTCGAATGCCTTTGGGAGTTTTGATAAGGCCATAGGAAAGTAGTTTATTGAGTCGATAAATTTTACATTTCCTATTAACATCAATATTATCTTTGTTCCTCGCATAATTAAATCAGGGCTTAGTACTGTTTTCTCTAAGACATAGTTTAAAATGAACTGATGATCGTAGGCTTGACCATTGTGGGCAATCACAACCACATTTTTAAATTTTTTCCGAATTTCAAGTATATATTGAACAAATTTAGTAACAACGTCTTCTCCTTGTAGAACGTTCAATGACAATTTACAATATTTACAGAAATGCAAATCAGGATACTCCACGCAATGACTACATTTGATTTGAAACACGCATAAATTTGGTTCATGTTTTGTTATAAAAGCTTTGTTTGTTGTTGTTGCTTCATCTCCGTCATTCCAAATTTTTTCTCCAATTACTTTTTCTTGGCGACTTTCTAGATCATAAAATACATACAAGAAATTTTTCAAATCAGGTTTTCTCGTATTAGGTATAATGAAACACTTATGGTCTTCAGGAACATGTACTTTACAGTTCTTGCAAAAGAACTCTCCACAAATATGTTGTCTACTTCCTCCATAGGATTTTAAACAAGCAAGACATCTTTTTATTTGCTCACAGATAGACTGTTTTCCTGACGAGCCGCTTGTTTTGTGGTTGTCATAGCATCCTGTTCCTTTAAAATTTCGATTACAGTCTTGGCAAAGAATTTTTTTCGGTGTTTCTTCACATTTTGGAGAATACTAGCATTGCGAACATAGACCAAGACAGCCATGATGAACATCTTTCGTGTTAAACGGAGAATGACAAATATCGCAGTAATAACCACAGCAAAATACGGCGGTTAAGGAAGTTATTACATTGTAATGATTATTGTAATACATTAAATGTATTTTTTTATCACCAATGTCGTTTGAAACCCCTTCGTAAATTATTTTGCGACCCTTCGTTTGGTATTCGTAGACTGTTATTTTGTAATTTTTTAAATGAGCTTGAAATGATTTCAACTCATTTATTCCACAGCCTCCTGGTGGTATATTGATTTGAGCTTCGTTTAGTAGTTTTATGGCTCTCTCTGTCTGAATTTTCCCCGTGTCTCTTCTTATATTAACCAAATTATCTTCCTTGTCTGCGTATGCCTTCCCTACAACCAAAGCTCGAGGCAGACATAAATTGTCTTTGTTTTTAATTACTATTATTCCCTTGCGATGGCAACATTCTTCATGGAACGAGTTGAACATAACAGAGGATTTTCTATTATTTCCTTCACCAGCTGGCATCTTTACGGAGGTAACTGACAAGCAAAAATTATCCGAACTTAATGCTCCAGAGTTGCTTTGAAAGATTTTGGCTATCATCTCCCACACATTTTCAAAGCTCAGATCTGCACAGGTTTTGAAATTGATCCAACCACTACCTTTTTCATGAACAAAACTTTTTCCTGCAAAAGTAACCCCAACATTATCTGTTTCGTTGAGCCCCTCAACGGCAAATCGAAGTATAGCTTCTATTGAGGCTTTAAACCATGAAGTGGGCTCTTCATCTAGCGGAATAGGGTTGACCTTGAATTCAATTTTCCGCCCTTTTAAGTTGAACCTCTTTACTTGGGTCACATGATCACCCAATATTGTAAATCTCTGAAACCAAACCGAAAGGAAAAACGTATTTTTTTTTTTTTTAATTTTTATTTATATTATACAGAGTGAGTCATGAGCAATGCGACAAAATGCTAGGGCGTGTAGGTTGCGTTGAGACAAGAAAAAAATCACATGGGAGGGGGGTCTATTCCCCTCCGTTTAGCCGGGAGGGGCAATTTTCGAAAAAACTGACTTAAAATGGGAAAAAAATTATTTAAAATCAACGGCTTCATTCACAATGCTGTGCGATACGTTTTTGAAAAGCCAATAACTTTTTCTTTCATTCTGTGTTTAAATAAATCTATTCTAAGAAATAGTTTTTGAAATATTAATTTTCAAAGTCAAAATTTTGAAAAAAAAAATTGAAAAAAAAATTTCAAATTCATTTTTTTCAAAATTTTACGTAATTAAGTGCTAATTTTAATTTCAAAATTCAATGCTGTTATTAATTTTAAGTCAAAATAAGAAAACCGGATGCAAAAATTTTATGTCGTTCTCAAGAAATTAAAAAAAAAACAAAACCACCTTTTTCTAAGAAAAACATTTATTTTTATTGTAACGAAGCAATTTATTTATTTATTTAGCATTAATCTTAGTTTTTTTATTTTTTTTTTAATTGGAGTTTTATGAGAACGTAATAAAATTAAATAGTATTGGAATAACCCTGGATTAACATTATTTTCATTGATAACTTCTGAAAACTGACCTGTCAATATTTTTGCCTTGGCCTGCCCGCAGCCCATGGGTTCTACCTGTTATGGGGACAATAGGGACAATAAAACCGCATTTTTTTTAATGAAAAAAAAAAGAAAATTGCAACGCAAGATAAATAAAAGGCATTGCAGTTTTGCTTAGTAATTATTTCCAATTTGAATATTAACTCATTAACACGTAACGATGTCAAGCTCATACACCCGAGAAGAATTAACGGACATGCATTTCTGCTACGGTTTAGCTAATGGTCGAAGTCGTGAAGCCGAAAGACTGTACGCTGAAAGATATCCCGATAGGAGGTGTCCCCATCATAGCACGTTTCCAAGAATCCACCGACGTCTAAGAGATCATGGAGTGCTGGAGCATCGAAGAAGCGAAAGGCCAGTTTCTGATGAGTCAAGAATCTTAGATGAAAGAATTCTAGATTTAGTCCGAAATAATCCCTCCGTCAGTACAAGAAGGATATCCACTATGCTTGGAGTGTCCCAATCTAGAGCATGTCGAGTACTTCGGGCGGAAAATTTACACCCGTACCACTTTACGCCTGTTCAGGAACTCACCTCAAACGACAAGTTATTGAGAACCGAATTTTGTAGAACATTACTACTTAGAAATGAAACCAAACAAAACTATTTTAAAAGAATATTCTGGACGGATGAAGCACAGTTTACTAGGGATGGGGTTACTAACTTCCACAATTTACATTATTGGAGTAGCGCCAATTCACACAAAAAGAAACAAAACAAATCACAACACCGCTTTAGTTGTAATGTTTGGCTTGGTATTGTTGGACACACTGTGATCGGGCCCGGTTTTTGAATTCCATTATTAATGGAGAATCATACCTGCAATTCCTACGAGACCTTTTACCCGATTTATTAGACAGCGTTCCATTGGTTATAGCAGATATTTTAATCTACCAACAAGATGGTGCTCCAGCACACTACAGCTTACAGGTGAGAAACTGGCTGGATGATCATTTTAGTGACCGTTGGATCGGAAGAAGGGGCCCCACAAAATGGCCGCCTAGGTCACCAGATTTAACTCCCCTAGATTTCTATGCATGGGGATTTATGAAGAATTATGTTTACGAAGTGGAAATAGTATCATTGGAACAACTGAAGGAAGGAATTGAAGTCACATATAACTCTATACCAAATGTGGATGAGTCTAATAACTTGCTGCATATAGGTGATAGCGTTATTTCTTTTCCTATAGGCTCATATGAGATAGAAGATATAAATAATTTAATACAAAAAAAACTTGTTGAAATTAACAAAAAAAAAAAGAAAAGTGCATTAAGAAAAAGTGAAATTAAAATCAAGGCAAGTAACAACACTCTAAAATGTGAAATTCACAGCTCGGAAGACATTGACTTCTCTAAACTAAATTCTATTGGGTCTCCTTTAGGGTTTAGCAAGAAATTGTTGAAGTCAAACTTATTACATGAATCGGATCTTTACGTTGACATAAATAGAGTTAATGCCATTCGCGTTGAATGTAATATTATAGATGGAGCGTATGTAAATAATCAATCTGCACATATCTTACATGAATTTGCTGTTAAAGTAAGTCCTGGCTATAAAATCATAGAAGTTCCAAGGAATGTTATTTATTTACATGTGAACGTCAAACGAATAACATCGTTGTGCTTAAAGTTCGTTGATCAAGACGGTAAAGGCATTAATTTTAGTGGAGAAAAAATAACTGTTCGATTACATTTACAACCAGAATTATTATTGTGTATGGAAATATAACTGACTCAACTTCTTATAAAAACATTGTTGAAAATACTAGTTTGTTCAATCAATCTTCAAACTCAGCTGTGGTAACACGTCGTCGTCATCGTCTTACAAAACATAATCAAGACTATTTATTATCATTAGGATACATCCTAAAACATTAAAACCATAAATATGTTAAACATTTTTCAAGAACCTGAAATCAATGAAAGCATTTCTAAATATGAATATCATACTTATTCACCATATCAAAACAATTTCGAGAGAAATGACATCATACAGATTTGTATACAACATCAAAATCTTAATGTCCTTCCTTCAGAAAGTTTTTTATATGTTGAAGGCTCATTATCGAGGACAGATGGAAAAGACCCCGTAAAAGAAATAGCCACCACAAAACTAGCAAACAATGCAATGTCTTTTCTTTTTGATGAAATTCGCTATGAACTGAATGGCAAGGAAGTTGACTACAATCGAAATGTTGGAATCACTTCAACACTCAAAAACTATTTATCTTTAACTAAAAATGAAAGTGGCATGCTTTTAAACGCATCTTGGTCTCCTGATTCTCCTATTAATATTTCAAAACCGTATTATTTTAATTACTGTATACCATTAAATAAACTTTTGGGGCTCGCTGAAGATTATAAGAAAATTATTCCGAACGCTCGACATGATCTTATTCTAACTCGAGCCAGAATGGATGAAAACGTTTTAATCTCACAAACAGATGAAAATGTACAAGTAAAACTTCATAAGGTACAATGGAAAGTTCCACACGTGACTTTGTCAGACTCTATTAAATTGAATTTATACAAATCTATAAATAAAAACAGTGCTATGAAAATTACTTTCCGAAACTGGGATCTTTATGAATACCCTATGCTACCAACCTCTGACCATCACATATGGATTGTAAAGACAACAACACAAATTGAAAAACCTAGATATATTGTCTTTGCTCTGCAAACTGAGAAAAATAAAAAACTATCTGCTGATCCTACAACGTTTGATCATTGTAATCTAACAGACTTAAAAGTATATCTAAACTCTGATGTTTATCCACATGAAGATCTCAATGTTTCTTTTGATAAAAATAGATATAGTCTGTTTTACAAAATGTACACTGATTTTCAAAGAACTTACTACAATAAAACCATCACTGAGCCTCTGCTTTCTTGGGGTCTATTTAAATCACGCGCTCCAATTTTCGTTATAGACTGCAGACATCAAAACGAATCTATGAAAACAGGCCCCATCGACATACGTTTGGAGATGAAAACATCACAAAATATTCCTGTTAACACTTCAGCTTACTGTCTTATGCTACATGATCGTATAAATGAATATAATCCGCTTGATCAAGGAGTCACACGAATTGTTTAAAGTTTCACTTTGCAGACAGCGTGTTCCATCTTGTCTTTTGTACTGAACACTTTAAATACATAATTTTTAGGACCTCCGCTGACGAATTCTGTTATATAACTTCCGATTCCATACACTTCTAATTCGTCAGTCATATCACCGATAAATTGACCAGTAGGAGGTTCAAATTCCCCCTGACGACTTACATATATTACCGAATCGGTATCGTATTATAGAACTCTTTCATTTAACCTCTCCAAGTAGCTATACAGTTTAAGCCGAGCTAAAGCAGTCGTGTAAGCAGCAACACAAACGTTTACTGTCGATAAGGATTCGATTGCTTCTTCTTTCATCTCGAAGTTAACGACAACGTTTTCTTCATTTACAGGAAGAATGTGTAGTTCTTCAATTGACGGAACCGTAAGCAGATGAAATAAAGTTGAAGGGTTATTCAGAACGTCCAAATTTCCCCCAAAACGAATTCAAGATCAGCTTTGCAAGTGACCTCTTTCCTGGATTGACACATATTCCTGCAAATTCCAACTGAATATTTTCTTTTTCAAGAAAATCAGAAATATATTTTTCTTTTTCTTGTTGAGATGAACATTCAGCTGGCCATCCAGATGCTTCTTGCTTGATTTTTAAAAACTTGTTCATCATAGATGTAAACAGACCGTCATCAGGATTTCTGCCTGTGTTATATTGGACTACATTATATTCCCAAATTTCAAAAATGGAAAGTATAATGTAGCCTTTTTCAACGGCTTTTATGACCTCGTGAATTATCCAAGTCCCGACCATTGCTCTTTGCTCATCAGTATGAGTACACAATTGTTCATTGTTTTTTTCATCACTGCAACTTCTACACAATGAAAACATGAGCTTGTCATTTTGTTTCATTGGTAATACTGGATTCAACAGGTTTTCTGGAGGTAAAATTTTGCACTTAATGAGTCCATTAACTCCCTCCAATTTCGTTGTTGCACAGATTGCATCGCCAGTAGTGTGGATTTTAGGGTGGCCAATGGGAAATTTTCCGTTCTTACAAACCCAAGGGTATAGAGAACATACATCTATGTATTTGATTTCTTCACCTTTTTTACACTTGTAGAAACTGACAGTGTTTCCGGTTCGTCCACCATAAAAAGCATCGCGGGGGTTTAGGGGGGAACTTTGAATCAGTGGATGCATATTTAAAAAATTTAATTGATCTCTACCAAATGATTTCAGACGAGCTTGAAAAACACAAGACCACATTTCAATTACCTCGTAGTTGAAATTTCTCAATCTTTCAGTTTTAGCAATGGTTCTTTCATACCTCTGATTTAATGTATCATTTTCGTTTTCGTGTAGAGGTTCATCCCGTTTGTGCTTCAAACAGATAGGGTGACCATGGTAATAGCATCCATGGAATTCAAAAATCTGTTTAGTTTTTTTCACAAAAACCATCAACTTTTACACCGTGTATAACTGCCTCTTTACCTCTATACGAATGTTGGATAGTTATATTCCTTTGCTGTTCTTCCCAAATCATCCACTTAATAGCTTCTGTTGACTGGTTGTCAATGCATCTGTATCCTTTTTTAGGTATTAACCCGATGGTGTTTGGCTTAAGAAAGTTACGTCTATATAAAAGATTGCAAGCTGAAGCAATCGTTAGATTCTAAAAATGGTTCAACGTTACATTGGGTAAGAAATAGTTTTCTAAATTGCAAGCAAGCCCCCGTCAAAATTTTGACATCACTCTTGCAGTTTTCTACAAGTTCTTGCTTCATTTCAAAAAAATCATTTTGATGTTCTGAATGCCATTTTAAGAAAGTATTACGCTCTTCTGACCTCATAGAATTAGCACTGTAATAATATTCTATTGCTGGCAATGTTCTTTTGTATTCTTCATTTTCAATAGTGTTGAAGAGTTATGGAAAGTAACCTTTCTTTAAAACAGGTGGCAAGTCGAATGCCTTTGGGAGTTTTGATAAGGCCATAGGAAAGTAGTTTATTGAGTCGATAAATTTTACATTTCCTATTAACATCAATATTATCTTTGTTCCTCGCATAATTAAATCAGGGCTTAGTACTGTTTTCTCTAAGACATAGTTTAAAATGAACTGATGATCGTAGGCTTGACCATTGTGGGCAATCACAACCACATTTTTAAATTTTTTCCGAATTTCAAGTATATATTGAACAAATTTAGTAACAACGTCTTCTCCTTGTAGAACGTTCAATGACAATTTACAATTTTTACAGAAATGCAAATCAGGATACTCCACGCAATGACTACATTTGATTTGAAACACGCATAAATTTGGTTCATGTTTTGTTATAAAAGCTTTGTTTGTTGTTGTTGCTTTATCTCCGTCATTCCAAATTTTTTCTCCAATTACTTTTTCTTGGCGACTTTCTAGATCATAAAATACATACAAGAAATTTTTCAAATCAGGTTTTCTCGTATTAGGTATAATGAAACACTTATGGTCTTCAGGAACATGTACTTTACAGTTCTTGCAAAAGAACTCTCCACAAATATGTTGTCTACTTCCTCCATAGGATTTTAAACAAGCAAGACATCTTTTTATTTGCTCACAGATAGACTGTTTTCCTGACGAGCCGCTTGTTTTGTGGTTGTCATAGCATCCTGTTCCTTTAAAATTTCGATTACAGTCTTGGCAAAGAATTTTTTTCGGTGTTTCTTCACATTTTGGAGAATACTAGCATTGCGAACATAGACCAAGACAGCCATGATGAACATCTTTCGTGTTAAACGGAGAATGACAAATATCGCAGTAATAACCACAGCAAAATACGGCGGTTAAGGAAGTTATTACATTGTAATGATTATTGTAATACATTAAATGTATTTTTTTATCACCAATGTCGTTTGAAACCCCTTCGTAAATTATTTTGCGACCCTTCGTTTGGTATTCGTAGACTGTTATTTTGTAATTTTTTAAATGAGCTTGAAATGATTTCAACTCATTTATTCCACAGCCTCCTGGTGGTATATTGATTTGAGCTTCGTTTAGTAGTTTTATGGCTCTCTCTGTCTGAATTTTCCCCGTGTCTCTTCTTATATTAACCAAATTATCTTCCTTGTCTGCGTATGCCTTCCCTACAACCAAAGCTCGAGGCAGATATAAATTGTCTTTGTTTTTAATTACTATTATTCCCTTGCGATGGCAACATTCTTCATGGAACGAGTTGAACATAACAGAGGATTTTCTATTATTTCCTTCACCAGCTGGCATCTTTACGGAGGTAACTGACAAGCAAAAATTATCCGAACTTAATGCTCCAGAGTTGCTTTGAAAGATTTTGGCTATCATCTCCCACACATTTTCAAAGCTCAGATCTGCACAGGTTTTGAAATTGATCCAACCACTACCTTTTTCATGAACAAAACTTTTTCCTGCAAAAGTAACCCCAACATTATCTGTTTCGTTGAGCCCCTCAACGGCAAATCGAAGTATAGCTTCTATTGAGGCTTTAAACCATGAAGTGGGCTCTTCATCTAGCGGAATAGGGTTGACCTTGAATTCAATTTTCCGCCCTTTTAAGTTGAACCTCTTTACTTGGGTCACATGATCACCCAATATTGTAAATCTCTGAAACCAAACCGAAAGGAAAAACGTATTTTTTTTTTTTTTTTAATTTTTATTTATATTATACAGAGTGAGTCATGAGCAATGCGACAAAATGCTAGAGCGTGTAGGTTGCGTTGAGACAAGAAAAAAATCACATGGGAGGGGGGTCTATTCCCCTCCGTTTAGCCGGGAGGGGCAATTTTCGAAAAAACTGACTTAAAATGGGAAAAAAATTATTTAAAATCAACGGCTTCATTCACAATGCTGTGCGATACGTTTTTGAAAAGCCAATAACTTTTTCTTTCATTCTGTGTTTAAATAAATCTATTCTAAGAAATAGTTTTTGAAATATTAATTGAAAAAAAAATTTCAAATTCATTTTTTTCAAAATTTTACGTAATTAAGTGCTAATTTTAATTTCAAAATTCAATGCTGTTATTAATTTTAAGTCAAAATAAGAAAACCGGATGCAAAAATTTTATGTCGTTCTCAAGAAATTAAAAAAAAAAACAAAACCACCTTTTTCTAAGAAAAACATTTATTTTTATTGTAACGAAGCAATTTATTTATTTATTTAGCATTAATCTTAGTTTTTTTTTTTTTTTTTTTAATTGGAGTTTTATGAGAACGTAATAAAATTAAATAGTATTGGAATAACCCTGGATTAACATTATTTTCATTGATAACTTCTGAAAACTGACCTGTCAATATTTTTGCCTTGGCCTGCCCGCAGCCCATGGGTTCTACCTGTTATGGGGACAATAGGGACAATAAAACCGCATTTTTTTTAATGAAAAAAAAAAGAAAATTGCAACGCAAGATAAATAAAAGGCATTGCAGTTTTGCTTAGTAATTATTTCCAATTTGAATATTAACTCATTAACACGTAACGATGTCAAGCTCATACACCCGAGAAGAATTAACGGACATGCATTTCTGCTACGGTTTAGCTAATGGTCGAAGTCGTGAAGCCGAAAGACTGTACGCTGAAAGATATCCCGATAGGAGGTGTCCCCATCATAGCACGTTTCCAAGAATCCACCGACGTCTAAGAGATCATGGAGTGCTGGAGCATCGAAGAAGCGAAAGGCCAGTTTCTGATGAGTCAAGAATCTTAGATGAAAGAATTCTAGATTTAGTCCGAAATAATCCCTCCGTCAGTACAAGAAGGATATCCACTATGCTTGGAGTGTCCCAATCTAGAGCATGTCGAGTACTTCGGGCGGAAAATTTACACCCGTACCACTTTACGCCTGTTCAGGAACTCACCTCAAACGACAAGTTATTGAGAACCGAATTTTGTAGAACATTACTACTTAGAAATGAAACCAAACAAAACTATTTTAGAAGAATATTCTGGACGGATGAAGCACAGTTTACTAGGGATGGGGTTACTAACTTCCACAATTTACATTATTGGAGTAGCGCCAATTCACACAAAAAGAAACAAAACAAATCACAACACCGCTTTAGTTGTAATGTTTGGCTTGGTATTGTTGGACACACTGTGATCGGGCCCGGTTTTTGAATTCCATTATTAATGGAGAATCATACCTGCAATTCCTACGAGACCTTTTACCCGATTTATTAGACAGCGTTCCATTGGTTATAGCAGATATTTTAATCTACCAACAAGATGGTGCTCCAGCACACTACAGCTTACAGGTGAGAAACTGGCTGGATGATCATTTTAGTGACCGTTGGATCGGAAGAAGGGGCCCCACAAAATGGCCGCCTAGGTCACCAGATTTAACTCCCCTAGATTTCTATGCATGGGGATTTATGAAGAATTATGTTTACGAAGTGGAAATAGTATCATTGGAACAACTGAAGGAAGGAATTGAAGTCACATATAACTCTATACCAAATGTGGATGAGTCTAATAACTTGCTGCATATAGGTGATAGCGTTATTTCTTTTCCTATAGGCTCATATGAGATAGAAGATATAAATAATTTAATACAAAAAAAACTTGTTGAAATTAACAAAAAAAAAAAGAAAAGTGCATTAAGAAAAAGTGAAATTAAAATCAAGGCAAGTAACAACACTCTAAAATGTGAAATTCACAGCTCGGAAGACATTGACTTCTCTAAACTAAATTCTATTGGGTCTCCTTTAGGGTTTAGCAAGAAATTGTTGAAGTCAAACTTATTACATGAATCGGATCTTTACGTTGACATAAATAGAGTTAATGCCATTCGCGTTGAATGTAATATTATAGATGGAGCGTATGTAAATAATCAATCTGCACATATCTTACATGAATTTGCTGTTAAAGTAAGTCCTGGCTATAAAATCATAGAAGTTCCAAGGAATGTTATTTATTTACATGTGAACGTCAAACGAATAACATCGTTGTGCTTAAAGTTCGTTGATCAAGACGGTAAAGGCATTAATTTTAGTGGAGAAAAAATAAATAAAAGTATATCTAAACTCTGATGTTTATCCACATGAAGATCTCAATGTTTCTTTTGATAAAAATAGATATAGTCTGTTTTACAAAATGTACACTGATTTTCAAAGAACTTACTACAATAAAACCATCACTGAGCCTCTGCTTTCTTGGGGTCTATTTAAATCACGCGCTCCAATTTTCGTTATAGACTGCAGACATCAAAACGAATCTATGAAAACAGGCCCCATCGACATACGTTTGGAGATGAAAACATCACAAAATATTCCTGTTAACACTTCAGCTTACTGTCTTATGCTACATGATCGTATAATTGAATATAATCCGCTTGATCAAGGAGTCACACGAATTGTTTAAAGTTTCACTTTGCAGACAGCGTGTTCCATCTTGTCTTTTGTACTGAACACTTTAAATACATAATTTTTAGGACCTCCGCTGACGAATTCTGTTATATAACTTCCGATTCCATACACTTCTAATTCGTCAGTCATATCACCGATAAATTGACCAGTAGGAGGTTCAAATTCCCCCTGACGACTTACATATATTACCGAATCGGTATCGTATTATAGAACTCTTTCATTTAACCTCTCCAAGTAGCTATACAGTTTAAGCCGAGCTAAAGCAGTCGTGTAAGCAGCAACACAAACGTTTACTGTCGATAAGGATTCGATTGCTTCTTCTTTCATCTCGAAGTTAACGACAACGTTTTCTTCATTTACAGGAAGAATGTGTAGTTCTTCAATTGACGGAACCGTAAGCAGATGAAATAAAGTTGAAGGGTTATTCAGAACGATAGTTTGAAGTTGATTTTCACGTTGTCCAAATTTCCCCCAAAACGAATTCGAGATCAGCTTTGCAAGTGACCTCTTTCCTGGATTGACACATATTCCTGCAAATTCCAACTGAATATTTTCTTTTTCAAGAAAATCAGAAATATATTTTTCTTTTTCTTGTTGAGATGAACATTCAGCTGGCCATCCAGATGCTTCTTGCTTGATTTTTAAAAACTTGTTCATCATAGATGTAAACAGACCGTCATCAGGATTTCTGCCTGTGTTATATTGGACTACATTATATTCCCAAATTTCAAAAATGGAAAGTATAATGTAGCCTTTTTCAACGGCTTTTATGACCTCGTGAATTATCCAAGTTCCGACCATTGCTCTTTGCTCATCAGTATGAGTACACAATTGTTCATTGTTTTTTTCATCACTGCAACTTCTACACAATGAAAACATGAGCTTGTCATTTTGTTTCATTGGTAATACTGGATTCAACAGGTTTTCTGGAGGTAAAATTTTGCACTTAATGAGTCCATTAAGAGTGCATTAAGAAAAAGTGAAATTAAAATCAAGGCAAGTAACAACACTCTAAAATGTGAAATTCACAGCTCGGAAGACATTGACTTCTCTAAACTAAATTCTATTGGGTCTCCTTTAGGGTTTAGCAAGAAATTGTTGAATTCAAACTTATTACATGAATCGGATCTTTACGTTGACATAAATAGAGTTAATGCCATTCGCGTTGAATGTAATATTATAGATGGAGCGTATGTAAATAATCAATCTGCACATATCTTACATGAATTTGCTGTTAAAGTAAGTCCTGGATATAAAATCATAGAAGTTCCAAGGAATGTTATTTATTTACATGTGAACGTCAAACGAATAACATCGTTGTGCTTAAAGTTCGTTGATCAAGACGGTAAAGGCATTAATTTTAGTGGAGAAAAAATAACTGTTCGATTACATTTACAACCAGAATTATGATTGTGTATGGAAATATAACTGACTCAACTTCTTATAAAAACATTGTTGAAAATACTAGTTTGTTCAATCAATCTTCAAACTCAGCTGTGGTAACACGTCGTCGTCATCGTCTTACAAAACATAATCAAGACTATTTATTATCATTAGGATACATCCTAAAACATTAAAACCATAAATATGTTAAACATTTTTCAAGAACCTGAAATCAATGAAAGCATTTCTAAATATGAATATCATACTTATTCACCATATCAAAACAATTTCGAGAGAAATGACATCATACAGATTTGTATACAACATCAAAATCTTAATGTCCTTCCTTCAGAAAGTTTTTTATATGTTGAAGGCTCATTATCGAGGACAGATGGAAAAGACCCCGTAAAAGAAATAGCCACCACAAAACTAGCAAACAATGCAATGTCTTTTCTTTTTGATGAAATTCGCTATGAACTGAATGGCAAGGAAGTTGACTACAATCGAAATGTTGGAATCACTTCAACACTCAAAAACTATTTATCTTTAACTAAAAATGAAAGTGGCATGCTTTTAAACGCATCTTGGTCTCCTGATTCTCCTATTAATATTTCAAAACCGTATTATTTTAATTACTGTATACCATTAAATAAACTTTTGGGGCTCGCTGAAGATTATAAGAAAATTATTCCGAACGCTCGACATGATCTTATTCTAACTCGAGCCAGAATGGATGAAAACGTTTTAATCTCACAAACAGATGAAAATGTACAAGTAAAACTTCATAAGGTACAATGGAAAGTTCCACACGTGACTTTGTCAGACTCTATTAAATTGAATTTATACAAATCTATAAATAAAAACAGTGCTATGAAAATTACTTTCCGAAACTGGGATCTTTATGAATACCCTATGCTACCAACCTCTGACCATCACATATGGATTGTAAAGACAACAACACAAATTGAAAAACCTAGATATATTGTCTTTGCTCTGCAAACTGAGAAAAATAAAAAAACTATCTGCTGATCCTACAACGTTTGATCATTGTAATCTAACAGACTTAAAAGTATATCTAAACTCTGATGTTTATCCACATGAAGATCTCAATGTTTCTTTTGATAAAAATAGATATAGTCTGTTTTACAAAATGTACACTGATTTTCAAAGAACTTACTACAATAAAACCATCACTGAGCCTCTGCTTTCTTGGGGTCTATTTAAATCACGCGCTCCAATTTTCGTTATAGACTGCAGACATCAAAACGAATCTATGAAAACAGGCCCCATCGACATACGTTTGGAGATGAAAACATCACAAAATATTCCTGTTAACACTTCAGCTTACTGTCTTATGCTACATGATCGTATAATTGAATATAATCCGCTTGATCAAGGAGTCACACGAATTGTTTAAAGTTTCACTTTGCAGACAGCGTGTTCCATCTTGTCTTTTGTACTGAACACTTTAAATACATAATTTTTAGGACCTCCGCTGACGAATTCTGTTATATAACTTCCGATTCCATACACTTCTAATTCGTCAGACATATCACCGATAAATTGACCAGTAGGAGGTTCAAATTCCCCCTGACGACTTACATATATTACCGAATCGGTATCGTATTATAGAACTCTTTCATTTAACCTCTCCAAGTAGCTATACAGTTTAAGCCGAGCTAAAGCAGTCGTGTAAGCAGCAACACAAACGTTTACTGTCGATAAGGATTCGATTGCTTCTTCTTTCATCTCGAAGTTAACGACAACGTTTTCTTCATTTACAGGAAGAATGTGTAGTTCTTCAATTGACGGAACAGTAAGCAGATGAAATAAAGTTGAAGGGTTATTCAGAACGATAGTTTGAAGTTGATTTTCACGTTGTCCAAATTTCCCCCAAAACGAATTCAAGATCAGCTTTGCAAGTGACCTCTTTCCTGGATTGACACATATTCCTGCAAATTCCAACTGAATATTTTCTTTTTCAAGAAAATCAGAAATATATTTTTCTTTTTCTTGTTGAGATGAACATTCAGCTGGCCATCCAGATGCTTCTTGCTTGATTTTTAAAAACTTGTTCATCATAGATGTAAACAGACCGTCATCAGGATTTCTGCCTGTGTTATATTGGACTACATTATATTCCCAAATTTCAAAAATGGAAAGTATAATGTAGCCTTTTTCAACGGCTTTTATGACCTCGTGAATTATCCAAGTCCCGACCATTGCTCTTTGCTCATCAGTATGAGTACACAATTGTTCATTGTTTTTTTCATCACTGCAACTTCTACACAATGAAAACATGAGCTTGTCATTTTGTTTCATTGGTAATACTGGATTCAACAGGTTTTCTGGAGGTAAAATTTTGCACTTAATGAGTCCATTAAGAGTGCATTAAGAAAAAGTGAAATTAAAATCAAGGCAAGTAACAACACTCTAAAATGTGAAATTCACAGCTCGGAAGACATTGACTTCTCTAAACTAAATTCTATTGGGTCTCCTTTAGGGTTTAGCAAGAAATTGTTGAATTCAAACTTATTACATGAATCGGATCTTTACGTTGACATAAATAGAGTTAATGCCATTCGCGTTGAATGTAATATTATAGATGGAGCGTATGTAAATAATCAATCTGCACATATCTTACATGAATTTGCTGTTAAAGTAAGTCCTGGATATAAAATCATAGAAGTTCCAAGGAATGTTATTTATTTACATGTGAACGTCAAACGAATAACATCGTTGTGCTTAAAGTTCGTTGATCAAGACGGTAAAGGCATTAATTTTAGTGGAGAAAAAATAACTGTTCGATTACATTTACAACCAGAATTATGATTGTGTATGGAAATATAACTGACTCAACTTCTTATAAAAACATTGTTGAAAATACTAGTTTGTTCAATCAATCTTCAAACTCAGCTGTGGTAACACGTCGTCGTCATCGTCTTACAAAACATAATCAAGACTATTTATTATCATTAGGATACATCCTAAAACATTAAAACCATAAATATGTTAAACATTTTTCAAGAACCTGAAATCAATGAAAGCATTTCTAAATATGAATATCATACTTATTCACCATATCAAAACAATTTCGAGAGAAATGACATCATACAGATTTGTATACAACATCAAAATCTTAATGTCCTTCCTTCAGAAAGTTTTTTATATGTTGAAGGCTCATTATCGAGGACAGATGGAAAAGACCCCGTAAAAGAAATAGCCACCACAAAACTAGCAAACAATGCAATGTCTTTTCTTTTTGATGAAATTCGCTATGAACTGAATGGCAAGGAAGTTGACTACAATCGAAATGTTGGAATCACTTCAACACTCAAAAACTATTTATCTTTAACTAAAAATGAAAGTGGCATGCTTTTAAACGCATCTTGGTCTCCTGATTCTCCTATTAATATTTCAAAACCGTATTATTTTAATTACTGTATACCATTAAATAAACTTTTGGGGCTCGCTGAAGATTATAAGAAAATTATTCCGAACGCTCGACATGATCTTATTCTAACTCGAGCCAGAATGGATGAAAACGTTTTAATCTCACAAACAGATGAAAATGTACAAGTAAAACTTCATAAGGTACAATGGAAAGTTCCACACGTGACTTTGTCAGACTCTATTAAATTGAATTTATACAAATCTATAAATAAAAACAGTGCTATGAAAATTACTTTCCGAAACTGGGATCTTTATGAATACCCTATGCTACCAACCTCTGACCATCACATATGGATTGTAAAGACAACAACACAAATTGAAAAACCTAGATATATTGTCTTTGCTCTGCAAACTGAGAAAAATAAAAAAACTATCTGCTGATCCTACAACGTTTGATCATTGTAATCTAACAGACTTAAAAGTATATCTAAACTCTGATGTTTATCCACATGAAGATCTCAATGTTTCTTTTGATAAAAATAGATATAGTCTGTTTTACAAAATGTACACTGATTTTCAAAGAACTTACTACAATAAAACCATCACTGAGCCTCTGCTTTCTTGGGGTCTATTTAAATCACGCGCTCCAATTTTCGTTATAGACTGCAGACATCAAAACGAATCTATGAAAACAGGCCCCATCGACATACGTTTGGAGATGAAAACATCACAAAATATTCCTGTTAACACTTCAGCTTACTGTCTTATGCTACATGATCGTATAATTGAATATAATCCGCTTGATCAAGGAGTCACACGAATTGTTTAAAGTTTCACTTTGCAGACAGCGTGTTCCATCTTGTCTTTTGTACTGAACACTTTAAATACATAATTTTTAGGACCTCCGCTGACGAATTCTGTTATATAACTTCCGATTCCATACACTTCTAATTCGTCAGTCATATCACCGATAAATTGATCAGTAGGAGGTTCAAATTCCCCCTGACGACTTACATATATTACCGAATCGGTATCGTATTATAGAACTCTTTCATTTAACCTCTCCAAGTAGCTATACAGTTTAAGCCGAGCTAAAGCAGTCGTGTAAGCAGCAACACAAACGTTTACTGTCGATAAGGATTCGATTGCTTCTTCTTTCATCTCGAAGTTAACGACAACGTTTTCTTCATTTACAGGAAGAATGTGTAGTTCTTCAATTGACGGAACCGTAAGCAGATGAAATAAAGTTGAAGGGTTATTCAGAACGATAGTTTGAAGTTGATTTTCACGTTGTCCAAATTTCCCCCAAAACGAATTCAAGATCAGCTTTGCAAGTGACCTCTTTCCTGGATTGACACATATTCCTGCAAATTCCAACTGAATATTTTCTTTTTCAAGAAAATCAGAAATATATTTTTCTTTTTCTTGTTGAGATGAACATTCAGCTGGCCATCCAGATGCTTCTTGCTTGATTTTTAAAAACTTGTTCATCATAGATGTAAACAGACCGTCATCAGGATTTCTGCCTGTGTTATATTGGACTACATTATATTCCCAAATTTCAAAAATGGAAAGTATAATGTAGCCTTTTTCAACGGCTTTTATGACCTCGTGAATTATCCAAGTCCCGACCATTGCTCTTTGCTCATCAGTATGAGTACACAATTGTTCATTGTTTTTTTCATCACTGCAACTTCTACACAATGAAAACATGAGCTTGTCATTTTGTTTCATTGGTAATACTGGATTCAACAGGTTTTCTGGAGGTAAAATTTTGCACTTAATGAGTCCATTAACTCCCTCCAATTTCGTTGTTGCACAGATTGCATCGCCAGTAGTGTGGATTTTAGGGTGGCCAATGGGAAATTTTCCGTTCTTACAAACCCAAGGGTATAGAGAACATACATCTATGTATTTGATTTCTTCACCTTTTTTACATTTGTAGAAACTGACAGTGTTTCCGGTTCGTCCACCATAAAAAGCATCGCGGGGGTTTAGGGGGGAACTTTGAATCAGTGGATGCATATTTAAAAAATTTAATTGATCTCTACCAAATGATTTCAGACGAGCTTGAAAAACACAAGACCACATTTCAATTACCTCGTAGTTGAAATTTCTCAATCTTTCAGTTTTAGCAATGGTTCTTTCATACCTCTGATTTAATGTATCATTTTCGTTTTCGTGTAGAGGTTCATCCCGTTTGTGCTTCAAACAGATAGGGTGACCATGGTAATAGCATCCATGGAATTCAAAAATCTGTTTAGTTTTTTTCACAAAAACCATCAACTTTTACACCGTGTAAAACTGCCTCTTTACCTCTATACGAATGTTGGATAGTTATGTTCCTTTGCTGTTCTTCCCAAATCATCCACTTAATAGCTTCTGTTGACTGGTTGTCAATGCATCTGTATCCTTTTTTAGGTATTAACCCGATGGTGTTTGGCTTAAGAAAGTTACGTCTATATAAAAGATTGCAAGCAGAAGCAATCGTTAGATTCTAAAAATGGTTCAACGTTACATTGGGTAAGAAATAGTTTTCTAAATTGCAAGCAAGCCCCCGTCAAAATTTTGACATCACTCTTGCAGTTTTCTACAAGTTCTTGCTTCATTTCAAAAAAATAATTTTGATGTTCTGAATGCCATTTTAAGAAAGTATTACGCTCTTCTGACCTCATAGAATTAGCACTGTAATAATATTCTATTGCTGGCAATGTTCTTTTGTATTCTTCATTTTCAATAGTGTTGAAGAGTTATGGAAAGTAACCTTTCTTTAAAACAGGTGGCAAGTCGAATGCCTTTGGGAGTTTTGATAAGGCCATAGGAAAGTAGTTTATTGAGTCGATAAATTTTACATTTCCTATTAACATCAATATTATCTTTGTTCCTCGCATAATCAAATCAGGGCTTAGTACTGTTTTCTCTAAGACATAGTTTAAAATGAACTGATGATCGTAGGCTTGACCATTGTGGGCAATCACAACCACATTTTTAAATTTTTTCCGAATTTCAAGTATATATTGAACAAATTTAGTAACAACGTCTTCTCCTTGTAGAACGTTCAATGACAATTTACAATATTTACAGAAATGCAAATCAGGATACTCCACGCAATGACTACATTTGATTTGAAACACGCATAAATTTGGTTCATGTTTTGTTATAAAAGCTTTGTTTGTTGTTGTTGCTTCATCTCCGTCATTCCAAATTTTTTCTCCAATTACTTGGCGACTTTCTAGATCATAAAATACATACAAGAAATTTTTCAAATCAGGTTTTCTCGTATTAGGTATAATGTCTCTTCTTATATTAACCAAATTATCTTCCTTGTCTGCGTATGCCTTCCCTACAACCAAAGCTCGAGGCAGACATAAATTGTCTTTGTTTTTAATTACTATTATTCCCTTGCGATGGCAACATTCTTCATGGAACGAGTTGAACATAACAGAGGATTTTCTATTATTTCCTTCACCAGCTGGCATCTTTACGGAGGTAACTGACAAGCAAAAATTATCCGAACTTAATGCTCCAGAGTTGCTTTGAAAGATTTTGGCTATCATCTCCCACACATTTTCAAAGCTCAGATCTGCACAGGTTTTGAAATTGATCCAACCACTACCTTTTTCATGAACAAAACTTTTTCCTCCAAAAGTAACCCCAACATTATCTGTTTCGTTGAGCCCCTCAACGGCAAATGGAAGTATAGCTTCTATTGAGGCTTTAAACCATGAAGTGGGCTCTTCATCTAGCGGAATAGGGTTGACCTTGAATTCAATTTTCCGCCCTTTTAAGTTGAACCTCTTTACTTGGGTCACATGATCACCCAATATTGTAAATCTCTGAAACCAAACCGAAAGGAAAAACGTATTTTTTTTTTTTTAATTTTTATTTATATTATACAGAGTGAGTCATGAGCAATGCGACAAAATGCTAGGGCGTGTAGGTTGCGTTGAGACAAGAAAAAAATCACATGGGAGGGGGGTCTATTCCCCTCCGTTTAGCCGGGAGGGGCAATTTTCGAAAAAACTGACTTAAAATGGGAAAAAAATTATTTAAAATCAACGGCTTCATTCACAATGCTGTGCGATACGTTTTTGAAAAGCCAATAACTTTTTCTTTCATTCTGTGTTTAAATAAATCTATTCTAAGAAATAGTTTTTGAAATATTAATTTTCAAAGTCAAAATTTTGAAAAAAAAAATTGAAAAAAAAATTTCAAATTCATTTTTTTCAAAATTTTACGTAATTAAGTGCTAATTTTAATTTCAAAATTCAATGCTGTTATTAATTTTAAGTCAAAATAAGAAAACCGGATATGTCGTTCTCAAGAAATTAAAAAAAAACCAAAACCACCTTTTTCTAAGAAAAACATTTATTTTTATTGTAACGAAGCAACTTAAGAAGCATTAATCTTAGTTTTTTAGTTTTTTTTATTCCTTTTATTTTTACTATGTTTTTTTATTGGAAGTACTTATAAAAAATTCTCGATACGATCTCCATTGTTTAGAAGGCATAGATTATATCTCCTTGTAATGGCTTCACATAAGTTTATGCTTGACAAATTTTCCTGCAATTTGACTCCAGCGACTTCAATTCGTTCCTTCAGTTGTATCGCACAGCATTGTGAATGAAGCCGTTGATTTTAAATAATTTTTTTCCCATTTTAAGTCAGTTTTTTCGAAAATTGCCCCTCCCGGCTAAACGGATGATATGATTTTTTTCTTGTCTCAACGCAACCTACACGCCCTAGCATTTTGTCGCATTGCTCATGACTCACCCTGTATATTATTTATCTAAAACAGTTTTTTTGAGAATTTAACAGAAGATCATTTTCAAAAAAGAGGGTCGGAACGTTGGTATTTACCTCTTCACTCAAAACGTTCATCTTCTGTTTCCTCCCCTTCTGTTTATGCTGCTGTTGTTGTTGCTGTAGCTGCTGTTTTTGTAGCTGTTGTTGCACTTGCAGCTGCTGTTCTAACTGCTGCTGTTGATGCAATTGCAACTGCTGTTCCAATTGTTGTTGCTCCTGCTGTTGTTGTTGCTGTTGTTGTTGCTGCTGCTGCTGCTGTTGTTCTTGGTGTTGCTTATCTTGTTGTTTGAGATGGAAGTCAACATCAAAGGACAGCTCTCCATAAGGTCCCACCACCTCAAGGCAACATTTTCCAAGCTGTTCGATGTCTCTGCGTTGCACCGTTTTGGGAGGAAAACCTAAATAAAAGAAATAAAAATTGGGGTAAGGTTTCAACCTAGGAAGATTAAGATTTATTTACCTTATAGTCTTCCAATTCGACCATTATCTGGTCCCCAAATTTGGTGCAAAGTCTTTTTGCACTGGTGATTGGGAAGCGTTTTTTTGTATAAGTTTGCTCAAACTTAAAATGGACTTCGTTTTTGAAGAAGAATTAGCGTTGCTAACGCTTACGCCTGATTTTATTTTAGAAATAAACGATTTTTAACGTTTTGAAGGGAATTGTTAACTAAATTGAAAAACCTCAGAACGTTTGCTTTTATAAAAGAAATTTCCTTCTACACATTTGTATCTTTTCTATTCCAACTCCCCAAAGCAGTGCAATCAATACACATAATGATACCTACTCACTAGGCACAAACAATATAAAACAATTAAATAAAAAAACACCACCAAAATCCACAACCACTTTTCAAAAAAAAAAAATGCAACAGTTACTCTTATCAGATTTAAATTCAAATTCCTCTTTTGGAAAATCTTTTATTTCTGTTTTTCATTAATAAAAATTAATTAAAATTAATTCACACCTTTTTACATCAAAGGGCACACCCGCGTAAAAGTCAGTGTAATAAAAGTCATTAATAAAACCCCAATTTACTCATTTGCATAATTTGGTTCCCAGTCTGAACCGTCCCATATCCTACTTCCGGACACTTTTCTAAGGCCTCAGCTGTCGGTTTGAGCAAGCCTGCCAATACCGATCAAAATCTTGAGGTGACATGGTGTCGAACAGCAAATTTTTTCTATATTTCAACTGAAGGTAATATGTTATATAAACGAAGCAAAAATACTTAAAATTAAAAACTAAAAAATATTCACTGTTGCTAATTTTGAAAATTAAATTACCTAGTTTTAAATTGATTTTTTTGGCTTCTAATGGAACTGGACTGATAGATAGGCCGGCGGCGGTAACATCTTTTGTTATTTGAGAATTTGTTTTAAATTCTCCCTCTGGTCGCTGTTCTGTAGTATTCCTATAGAACAAAATTATAAGAGACAAAGTGTGACATAAGTGTGGAGTAAAATAAAAAATAGAGGTGTAGCGTGTAGCACAAATCCAATGATTTATAAGAATATAGTGATTTTTTGCAACCGTGAAAGCTTTTTGTGTCAAGTGCTTACGCGGTTGCATGAATATTTGAAGTGTAATATAAAGAGTATAAAAATAGTCTTACAAGATTCTCAGTGGGAAATCTTTGCACGATCTCCCTTTCAATTTTACGGCTATCCCTGAGGGAGAAAACGGAGTGGTTCTCTTCAAAATAAGACACAATTGTATTTATTAACATTTTTCTTTGCTCTTTTCCAAACTTTTGAAATTTATTGTAGTGATTTGTCAATAATTGCCCTCTTGATGTATTGTTAAGGATCGTTGAGAGGTTTATGAACGCTTTTTCATATTCCTCATCTTGCCTGCAAGAAGTTGTTGGAGTGCTAGGAGCTATACTTGGTGATAAATAACAACTGCTGGTAGGAGATAGCGTTGGTGTCATGGATTTTTCGCGGCAATAGTCGATAATGTCATTCTTATCAAGAGGAAGTCCTATCGAATCTATCCACTGTTCCAACTTATATTCAAAGAGAATTTTGTCTCCGGCCGGAATATTTCTTAAATATAAGTGGATGTGTCTCAATTTCATCATTCGTAATACGCTCACGAATAGTTTTTGTACTTTGTAAAAAAGGGAACGTTATTGAAATTATTAAAACGAAATGTGCTCACAATTTCTTTACCTATAAATGAATGTGCTAAATAATCCAAGTTCCAGCTTGTAAGAAGTTGCCTCAACTCCTGTTCTTTATCGTTTTCTGTCAAAGTAATTTGGGAACCGATCATATTGCTTTTGGCCAGGCAAGGCCGGCCCAGCCCAAACGACGGCCCTGTGCAAAATTTAGCTTTTGCGCTCCTTATTTTTATTACATACTTCGTTTCTTATACCCATGAGGTGTAGGCTTTTGAATGCGTTTGAAGCGGTTCCTATTTGAAATATTCTACTCATATTTTCTCATTCGAAATGTAAACGAACTACCAAGAGAGACGAAAAGAGAAAATCGTGTTTGACAGTAAAAAAAAAACCAAAGAGTTGAGCGCATAAGATTGAGAGATTTTGCTTTTATGCAGGATTTAAATCTGCACAGTCTACGTCTGCTTATTGTGGGATACATTCATTTCAAATTTTTATATCAAAAATTTTGGTTGAGTGAATTCCTATATGTGCAAATCTGAAATTTGCACATTTCTACTCGAACGATTGTATGGGAAATAAAAATGAGTATATTTATTTGTATGGGGATTTTCGAGTGAAACGGGCAAATAAAAATCTTGCACGTATGGAGGAAGTTCGAATCTTTTTTGTTTGAATTAATTTATTCTTGGCGTTGATTTTGGTACTTATACGAAAGATTTTTTTTGCAAAATTATAAAATGGTTTAATTCGAATGTTTAGAAATTATTTGATAGTGACATAGTAAAAAAAGCAGGTTAATATAAAAAGAATGAAAACATATGAATGTAGTTTTCTTGTGACTTTGCGCCCCTGCAGCTCTGCGCCCTGTGCATTTGCACATCTTGCACATATGGTAGGGCCGGCCCTGTGGCCAGGATACTGTTTTGATATTCAACCACAGTTATGGTTTGTGGGCTGAGCTGTTGGCTTTGGCTGAAATTAATTTGTTCTTGATCTTGTTCTTGTTCTTGATTAGTTTGATTCAATATTGGGTCTAAGTCTGTTTGTATACATATGTATTGTTGTTGATTAGATTCATTAAACGTATTATTATTGTTGCTTGGGGTGTTTGAAAAATTGGGCTGATTTTGCTGTTGGTCATTTTGATTTTCAATAATTATTAGCGATTCAGAAAAAATGCTTTCTCCTCCTGGATTGGTTTGGTTCATTTTGATGGTTGGCGTAAAATATCTTGATATTGACAGACTGAAACAAATCAATGTTTTATTTAGATATTTAAAGAAAATTATTCCTTTATCTTGATCATAGTTCTCCCCCCTGCTGTTCTTATGGAATTTAAAGGCGGTCCAACAAGATCATTAAAATTCAATATACAGATAGAGAACTCTCCCAAGATATTGGGATCTACATCGTAAGCCAAAAAGTGAGGGTTATATTGAACTGAGTTAACTTTTTGACAAAATAGCGAATTTCGCGATTTATTTGAGTTAAAAATGTTTAGTATTGTAAATATTTGAATGTCATTGGTATAAATACAATGAAAATATCCATTTTTATATAAATATCCATTATGTTTACATTTTTTAAAAGATTGTATTGATTTAATCTCTATTTTAAGCAATTGTGATATTATTTTGCTATACGTACTGACATTTTCATCGTTCTCTGTATTCAAATGAATATATTCTTCAGGGTGAAAATTGATCAAGGAATAAGCAAATTGTAACTGATATTTTTTTGCTAACGTTAGACAAATATTTTTACGTGACGTAGTATTAGAGTACAATTTAAATTGCCTATGTTTTGCTTCATATCGAAAGCACCAAAACGTTCTTAGTGGACCTGATTTTTTCAGTACTGTTGGATAGTGAGTCATGTTATGATACTTGGCCTTCAGCGTGTCATTAAAAAGGCGAACGTACTCTAAGTTGTGTCTAGCAATTTTTTCACTCAAAAGTTTTATAAAATCTAGACTTATGGAGTAACAAAGAATCTGTCAATTATTTCCAAGAAATTTAAAAGAAAAGCCCAAACTTCATCATCTTCATTTACCAAGTCGCCAATAAAATAAGTGGAAAAAAATAAACAAATGTTTTTATTTCACGCGCAGACATTTTTAAATGTTTCTTAGTTGTTGTTGTTATTTCTCCAGAAATGTTATCTAAGGTAGGGGGCCAAATAAGGCCCACCTAACAGATTTTTCTAAATATCTTCTAGGTTTTTGAGCATATCCGAGTAAACTAAAAATTTTATGATTCTTTGTCATTTTATCTACAGGAATACATAGATTTTATTGATTTTTTTTAATTGAAAAATATATTTTTTTGACATTTAAAAAAAGCTTATGTTGTTCTTAATAAGGCCCATGGGGTCTTAATAAGGCCCACTCAGTTTTCTTAAGAATTTCGCAAAATTTCTAGCAAGAAAACAATGTTTTGAAAGTAAAAACACAAACAAATCAATGTATTTTAATAAATATATTCTTTTAAATTTATTTCATAAGAAAAGTCTTTTCAGTTAAAAAAAATACATAAAATAAACAAAAACTTAAATTTAACAAAAAACATAAACAAATACGCTTAGAAGCTTCACGCTGTATCAAACCGCGTTTTACAGCCTGCAACGCGTTTTCCATATCGACTTCTGTCCAAATATAAGTTTTTTTTTGGGTAAAGTTGACATTTTGTCTGAAACACACTAAAAATACAAAATAAAAACCAATAATTTCAAAGGAAATTTGCGTATGCCCAATAAGGCCCATCCCTTTTTTTTTTTGGGCCTTATTAGGAACATGCAAGACTTTTAAAAACAAATTTATATAAAACTAACTTTCAAACATTTTTTACAAACAAATGTTTTTATTTACTCAAAATATTATATATTATACGGTAAAAATAAAAAATATGTACTTACTTTGTTAAAATTCGTTGAAAAAACACAAAAAACACAACTTTTTTATAATATAGTAGGCTTTCACCCGTCAACGAACTTCATTCAATCGCAGGTCACGACACGAATCGCGCAGCTGGCTTTTTTTCCTTTGTGTGTGTTCTTGCAGACATGGTTTACTCATGCAAATTTAAAAAAGCCCCGTAATTTGCTCGTTTCTGTGTTTTCTGAGAAGTGGGCCTTATTAGGAACAGGGCCTTATTTGGCCCCGTACCTTACTTCAATTGGTCCATAGTCAAAGTTTTTTTTTTCTCGAATTCATAGTCTCCAAAGTGAAAGTGCAGAAACTTGTGCTGACAAATGATTTGTTGAAATTAAACAAAGAGTTAAGACCAAGATTGTCGCCAAGTATTAATCCCAAAATAAATTGCACATGTTGTGTTCCATTTTCTGTCATAATATCAAGTCCGTTGACTTCTAAGTAAGTAAGTTCGTCAACTAAGTATTTCCAGCATTTTTCGTTCCCGAAACATTTTATGTCCTTAGCTTTAACAACCGCTCCTAAATATACATTTTCCAACATTGATTCCTTCAATGGCAGGCATGGGAATGAATAATATATGTTACTTATTGAGTTTTGCCCACTATGAGAGCATAATGGATTGTTTATTTCGAAGTCGTCATTATAAAGAAAATACGGAACAAGGTTTTTGTTAGGATACATATTTGTTTTTTGTTTCCACAACTCAACTTTTTTCAGTTCACTTATGTTTGCTAGAACATCTGTAAGTAAACCTACTCTTTTGAATGTTTTTTTTTCAAATTGGAAACGCAAGGGCATTAGCACACCCGTCACTTTTTGTTCATCATAAGTCAAGACACCACTTTGATGAACTGTTTTTATTGATTCGTCAATTGTAAACTCATGTAGGTTTTCCAAATACTGTTCTTCTCGAAGCCATTGAAATAGGCGATATTCAGTTTTCGATATTTGAAATGGGTCTCGACATTCGGTTACTAAGCTGAGAATTTCATTGAGTCTCTAGACAAGAATTTTGTAACTTTTCGGTTGACAATGATTTAAACATATCCAAAAGTGGATCTGTTATGTAAAATCTTATAAGTTCTTGAATCTCACGAACATTTTTTCTGGTGAAATTGTTGTTGCTATGGAACTTTAAAGATAATTTAGCAGCTGACTTTAAAAAAATTTTAAAACCTTTGGTATGTATCTCATTCCTGTTTGATTCTTTCAAGTGACTTTGACCTACATCGATCGTTAGTTAAAGAAGTACAAGGATCATTTAGTTCTATGCCTGTGCTTTCTTCGATTTCATTATTTTTAACTCTATCTTCCAATTTATTTTTGATTTCTGCAGTATTAAACATATGATTTCGAATAGAATGTCTTTTAAAGCTTGCCAAATCTTGAAAAACCTGATAACAAGGTTTTTCAATACATCTGAATGTGCTTTTGCTGTTTAGAAAGTGTTTTATCTTAAAATGTTTAATAATGTATTCAACGTTAGTAAAACATTCCCTACACAAAAAGCAATTCATTTTTCCGAAGAACAAACTGTAAAGTTGAAACTTAAATCAGTATAAGACAAAATGTTTCTCGACCAAAAAGGTTAACTATCAAAGTTTTCTTGAGTTTTGAAAATGGCATAAGACTTTAGAAAGTTCATCTTTTCAGAGGAGATTTATTCAAAAAAATCTTATTTATTTTAAGAAAATGTACCTAAAATTGAAGATGAAAATAGATCCGCCCAATTGAATTTGGTGTTCAGTTAGTGGGTAAGGCAGTGTTCATTTCCTGTAATTGTATAAAAAATACTTAAATTTTATTGAATTATTGGCTGGTTGAAATTCAGTTTTCAAAATTGAATCATTTATTTTGAAAACATGATAAGCCTGCACGATTTGAATTTTTTCAAGAGATGAAATAAAACGTTTTATTTACTTTTATTCGTGTGGACAAATTAAGAAAAAAATTATTGTGTAGAACTTTTCCCTGAATACAGATTACCGTTTGGTATTAACTTTTTAGGCCGATAGTTTAAAAATATAAAAATAAAAACTTTTTTGAAGAAAATGAACTAATCATGTTTTCAAAATAAACGATTCAATTCTGTATCATAGAAATTCTGTATGCTCAATATTATGTACTTCTAATCATTTCTAATGATTCCTTTCTTATGCGATTTTCGAAAAGAATTCTTTTTTAAGTTGTAGTAACATAAAAATTTAGGCTGTCCCAAACCAACAGGAAACATTCGGCGCGGCCGAATAAATATTTGTTTTCGTTATGTTATTTTAGCAAACGAAAGTTATGTACATGAAACTTACTTAAACTAGGGTGAAACAAAAGTATTATATTATTTGGAAAATGGTATATTTTGTCATTTATTGTCCTACATTTAATAACGAACTATTTTGCTTATCAAGATTGATGTTTTGGGTCCGGGAAATTCTAGGGCCACCCAAAAAAGGAAAAACAAAAGAAAAATTTAAAAATTGAATAATATTCACATTTATATGTATACAAAGTACAAAAAAAATATTTCCCAATCAAAGCCGTATTCTTAAATGGCGCTTCTTATAATATTATGAAACATCATTCTAAAGTATATTGTAAATAGATACAACGAGTAGGTACAAATGTTTTTAGATTTGATGTACACTATTATAACATCAATAACATAAACGAAATTTTTCAAATATTACCAGCAGTTTAATTATACAGGAATTACAAGAATGTTTGTGGTATCCTTCAGTTAATTCCCATATCTCAATTTTCATAAATTAGGTTCATAAATGTAACACCATTTGACCTAATTGAAAAGTTATTTTAAATTTTTCAATTGAAGTTGTTTATGCTAAAGTTTCACAAAACATTCTGCAGTTACAATATTTACAACCAAGTTATAACAATTTACTTTACGTTTTATATTTTGACTTTAATTTTTCCCATGAAGCATAAGTAATTTAATAATTTGAGTTGTTTATTTTCCTGTTTTCCATAAATATTAGTACTCAGTTCAAGTGAAAATGAAATATCTGTATAAAAGTCACACTTATTTGACAATGATGAAATTCATAACGAGAGCTGAGTACCAAAATTTGAGAACGAAATATGAAATAAAGCAATAATTTTTTATCTTATGATTTGTTTACATACATAATGTATGTATGTAAAATCAATATAAGAATTTCATGAGCTAATGCAATTTTTTCATGTATTGATGTTATTTTTCATTAAGCAACAACATATTTTCATACGCTGATGTAGTTTTTTGTTAATTGATGTAAAATTTCATAAAAACATGATTTAGTTTCATAAAATAATGAAGTTTTCCGTTGATAAATAAAAACTTTCATCGATTGACGAAAGTAGTCCTTGTTGAAGATAAAAAGACCCAGTAAAAATTCTTTAAAATTTATTTCATTTTCGATAGGATAAGAAAAAAAAATTGGATAGGTATAGGTACCATCCTAGCGAATTTGCATAGAATACCTACTATCGTCACGTTTCATTTTCGATAGTAGGCATTGATTCAATAAATTAATATTAAACTTCGAGTTAAAAGTGCTAAAATTTATTAAAAAAAACAATAAGTTTCCTCCTGGTGCACAGACATCCAAAGAAAACTTATAAACTACAACTTTTCCTATTGAAAATGAAACGTAACGAAAGTAGGTATTCTATTCGTTAGGATGGTACATATACCTATCCAATTTTATGAACTAAGACAATACATCTTAGGACCAATTTTGAAAAAGTTCATTGTTTCGTTTCACAAGAAAACAATTGAAATTATTTTTAAAAAATCGTTGAGGCATGTGTAGTCGGTAGTTCTAGAATACCGATTGTATATACCTCGCCTCTTCCAAAAAGAAAAAGGGTTACTGTACTGTGGAGACAAAATAAAGTCCTCGATGTTGTTGATAGATTGACTTAGCAAAAATCACATAAATTTATTCCATTGTTGATGGGGGATGGAAATGTTGTTTGATTAAAATTTTTCTTTAATAGATTTTTCCTTTGGAGGTGAGCACTCGACGCGGTAAAATCGGTAATCTAGAACTACCAATTACACATGCCTCTTGTCATGTGCGTGCGTTCTATTGCAAAGAACTCATAAGTCTTTGCCACTTTCAGCAAAGGAAAATAGATAATAAGTAGGTTTTTTTTTTTTTTTTATAATATTAATACCTAAGAAAACTATAATTTTATTCCAAAAAGAACTTACCAGCGAGGGCTTTGAAGTGGTGGGCGGCAGCAAATATTTTTATTTCCTTCGGATGTCCGACGCGACGTCTGTGCAACACGAGGAAACTTGTTGTTTTTTTTTTTTTATAAATTTTAGCACTTTTAACCCGAAATTTAATATAATAAATTGGTTGACTCAATAAAAACTTTTAAAAACGATTGTAATTATTGTTAAACTTTACAAATAAGATCTAAATCACGCGCCAAGCTTAAAACCAAGCGGATGCAATCACAATTTTTTAACTATAAAGTTACAGCGTCTCCTTTTATATGAACACAACCAAAAGATCGAAATGAATAACTACACCCCGTTCAGACTGTGAATTTTTATTACGTTGTGAACAATTGCCACATTCACAAACCTATACAGAGCTTTTCGGATGTTGTTGTAAACGCGTGTAAAATATAGTTATCAACTGCGTTTTTTAAGTGGATTACAACACAAAGTTATTCGACATATGTAGATCTGTAGTGGTTCATGATTGTGGTCAATATTGCGTGTTACGTGCAAGGTATAAGCCTTAGACCCTGTTAAGACCATGACTTCTCACTTTGTAGTGACGATAGTTTGAAGGTGCAATCTCTCAGGTGGAAAGGGAGACGGAAATAAAGGGTCTCCCAAACCAACGCGAAACATTCGGCGCGACAGTGAAAGTTTCGTCAGGTTCAATGTGGCGAGTCGCATCGCCTTGGTGTGGGTGCTGTCATTAATGAGTATGTAATTTTTTTTTTTTTTGAAAAGCGAAAGTTTCATCGTCGCGCCATATGTTTCGCTTTGGTTTGGGGAGCCTTATGAAGAAAACATAGTAGCGATACATGACAACACACGAAACAGATGTGGATTCGCCTCAAGAATAGCGGCTATAGTGATCGAAACCTAATAATAATAATTGTTTTCTGTATTATAACAATCGTGTTCCATGTTGTTGAGTTTTGTGTCTCTATCGCTTCCATGTATTTTATTTTTTTAGAAGAAAGTTTTCAAATAAAAGTAACTAAAAAGTTTTCTCTAAAGTGTGGTACACATTATGAAATCTATTTGACAAAAAAATTTGTGAGCAAAGAACTTTTTTGTCTAACAGAAAGTACACACTACCAAACGTGAACAGATTTGTCAGATTTGCTTAATGTGTACCCAGCTTCATAGGAAATACATTGAATTCTTTGCATATGAAAGCTATAGTACTCTCATGCGCCCTCAAACGACCACATCACAAAGCTGCGTGGAAAGCTTTGTGGTGTGGTCGTTTGAGGGCGCACTTGTTTATAAACAGAAACAGGAACCCAAAAATTAGTAAGTGGTGTGATCGCTTGGGGGCCGACGCACGTGTGGAACGTGCTGATGATAGTACTATGCAAATTTATATACAATGATTGATTTTCAAATCGAAAAAAAATCTCATGCGGGGGAAAAAACACATACTTACCCAAAAGTATAATATTATTAAATCACAAGTGTTACTCACTCACTAAGACCCCGATTACACGATTCGGTTTTTCGATTGTTTCGTCTTTTTCACAAATTGGTTGAGGGGTTTAAAAATGAGAAGGGAAGGAAATAAGGAAAGCATTAATGGAAATTTCGTGAAGCAATGAATTAGTTTCATAATCTAACGACGTTTTTCGTTAGTTGACGTAAAATTTAAAGTTAACTTCCATAAGATAATGAAATATTTTCATTAGTTGATGAACATTTTCGTTGTAATTATTTCATAATTTCGTTGTAATTATTTCATAAAGCAACGAATTATTTTCATACAAAGTGAGAAAATTTTTTCATAAATAAATGAAAAATTTCATCAAGCAATGAATTAGTTTCATAATCTAACGACGTTTTTCGCTAGTTGACGTAAAATTTAAAGTTAACTTCCATAAGATAATGAAATATTTTCATTAGTTGATGAACATTTTCGTTGTAATTATTTCATAATTTCGTTGTAATTATTTCATAAAGCAACGAATTCGTTTTCATACAAAATGAGGAAATTTTTTCGTAAATAAATGAAAAATTTCATTTCAATTTAGTTGATAAACATTTTCGTTGTAATTAGGTACTTCATAATTTCGTTGTAATTATTTCATAAAACAACGAATTATTTTCATACAAAATGAGGAAATTTTTTCGTAAATAAATGAAAAATTTCATCAAGCAATGCATTTTTTTTATAATCTTGGGAAGTTTTTCATCAATTAACGAAACGTTTTCTTCAATCAAAGGAATATATTCATCGCTTAATGTGGTTTTTTCTTAAGTTTACGTAAGATTTTAATTATTAAATGAAATATTTTCGTAGTTCGATGAAATTTCGTTAAAAAATGTAAAAATTCATGAAATAACGAAAGTTTTTCATCAGTTTATTGAAGATTTAATTTATATACGAAGTTTTTCGTTAATTTATGGAAGAAAATACTTCATAGAACTATGAAAGTCATGATTAAAATTTAAAAATTGCCTAAAAGATAGAGAAAAACGTTGATGAAGGTTTTCGTTAATGGATGACACTTTTCATAACACGAAAAATTACATCTTTTCGTTGAGCCAACGAAATAACTGATGAAATCGCCTAAAAAGCAGTTGATGAAACGATTTTTGTACTTTTACGAATAATATTATTTTCAGTGTATCCGAACTTTAAATCAGTTGAAAACATTGAAACACTAGAATCTAGAATACACAAAAAACATATAACCTATAACATTGTAACGTTTGCAATTGTAATAATTATTATAACTTTTGTAATTATATATTTAAAAATAAAATTAAAAAATTAAAAATCTATTACAAATATAAACCTTCCATCGGTCACTTTCAAACCGATAAAAGATTTAGAAGAGGGAGGAGTAATAACTGATAAAAAAGACAAACGTATATGTATTTTAAACTCATACGTTTTTAAACAAAGAAATGATAACCTATCCATATTTCCTTTCAATAAACACCCACATGTTACAATAAACTGCACCCCGTAAACAAATCATAAGAAACAAAGAAATGCGCTGACACAAGTCAGAAGAAACAAAGAAATGCACATTGCATTTCATATATTGCAATTCAATAGAAGACTTTAAACACTGGTCATCTGCGACGTTCCAGTCAGATCTTAATTATCAATTACAGAATAAAGAACTCATTATTCAGAGCTCCGTCTCTGAAAATTATTTTTAAAAAGTGTTTTTATTAAAAGACTTTTAAAATTTATATATACATATGTATTTGTAATTTATTTATTTATAACATTTAGGTATATATGATTGTGATTATCATCATCATAACAGCCGACAATTTCCGAATTTCAAATTCAAATCATAACCCAAACCAAACAGTTTTTTCTTACCCTTTCCATTCCAATACATACAGAAAGCTAGATAGATACAACAAATATCTGATCGTCATACTATCACCATTCCATACATAGCTAAACATAAGAAAAAAACCACCACCATCCACTGCCATCCCAACTCAGCTAGATTCTCACTACCATACCCACAACTCAGAATTATACTGTTGGGATTATAAAAAAAGGTTCCCACGTATTATCCTCCTATTACCTACTTTCGTCTTAAGTTAGACAAAGTTTAGAAATAAGACCCTTACTTTTCTTTCACAGTAAAACGAAGACACGTCGGTTACCTTTTGAGGAGAAAAGATTTATTTATTCTTTCTGGAACTCACATTTGAAATCTAGCGGCGGCGCTGCGTAACAGACGATTCCATTGATCGATTGTTTCAACTGTTGACCTTTCTATACTTCCCTACAGATGTAATATAGAAACTATGTTGTAAAAACTATGATCGTTCAAGGCAATGGTCTTACGCAATTTGAGGCCTGTATCCACGTACGACAAACCAAAAGGGCATTTTTTTGTCCAATTGTGTTTTGTGTGTATATGAATCTCTGTGAGTTACATGCACCTTTGTATATTATATAAATTATAGTACTATCATGGCGAGTTTTTTTTAGGGTTGCGGACCCTTGTGGTGGCGCTGCAATATTTGAGGTGTAAAATTCGATTTGGGGAGTCTTTAGCATCGAAAATTGGTGGTAGGGGCAAGAGGAGACTATTTTTTTTATTTTTATTGCATCCAAAAAATATCAATAAATATCATTTAAAACCTCCATAAGCTCTCCGCAAAAAAAAAGAGTAAGGGTTGCAGGCATACTTTAGATGTCGCCCTATTCGACTTCCACCATGATAGTACTATAGTTTTCATATACAAAGCATGCAAAAAAAACGTATTTTTAAAAAAGAATAGAACTTTATTGAATGAAGTTTGAACAAAGACTGAATATTAAGCCTTAAGAATTTAGATTCGTTGTATCGGACATTGAATCTTTTGTTTATATGAGATGGTGATGTTTGGTTTGCTGCGTGATTTTATGACCGCAGTTTTATGACCTATTCATAAAGATCGATGTCGACTCCAATGCTGAAGTGGTTGAAGATGCTGTGGTGTTGCGTAATGTTCCACTTAGAGCTGACTCTGCTGTATTTTTATCGTACACTAAGGTTGGATACATAACTCCCCCCTCCTTAGAATTGTTGTTCCACCAGGGACAATTTATTTTCGAATTGCTTTTGTATGGGAAAATTATTATTACAAAAATTGAAAGTACTACAATAATCTGAACAAAATATAATATGTTTGAGTGTTTTTGGAGTGTGTACATTTTTTCATCGATAATACTTATATTTTCTATGTCTTCTAATTTGGTTTCTTTATACTCTTTAAAGTTAGATATGTTTGTATATAATTCATTATTGTCAATATATGTAGATTTTTCTTCAATATTTATTAAGTTAAGAAACGTTTGATCTTTTATGATTATTTTACAATTTTCAAAATTAATCAATACATTATTCAATATCTTTATTGTATCTCTTTCATCACAATTAGATTTTATTTCAACGTCAGCATTTTTTATTAACAATTTTCCTGGTTCTATTTCTATTACATAATTTTTTTCTTTGTTGATAAGTTTTGTACAATTCTTATAGTTTAAACAATTTTTATAATATTTTAAATATCTCAACTCTTTTTCTTGAAATAATAATTCTTTATTTTCATAAATTAATATATAATCATCTTCCATATTTACCATTTCTTGGTTTATATTTGGCAAATTTGTTACAAAGTATTTATTCAATCTTAAGATATTCTTTGGAATACTCATTACAAAAATAATTTCATCATTAAATATGGCAGTGGATAATTTGATATTTTTCAATTTGTCGAAGTCTATTTCGAATTTGTTTATTTCCTCACTGTTTAACATTGATCCAATCATGAGATTTAATTTACTCGAAAGAATATTGTTTTGCATCTTTTCAATGATATATTTTATTTTATTTAATTTTAATTCTATCTCTAATATTATTAATCTGTTAACAAAATTTGTATTTTCTTTTTTTAAATTAATTATATTAAACTTATACAATTCTTGAAATTCGTTTGAATTTCATTTATCCTTTTTTGAAATATATTATTTATTTCGACTTGTTTGTTCATGTTAATGATTAATTCATGATTATTTTCTTTAAGTCACATGTCTTCAATATTTTTACTTTCGCTTTCGTCCATAGTACCGAATAAAAACTTGAGCACATTACCCCCTATGTTCATTAAACTTCTTTTTACTCTATGTTGAGTAACACTATTAATTTCCGATTTTATTTCATTAATTTCATGGTTAATTTCATCTGGAATTTTTATGTCTTTTAGGGTGTTTATGTTTGTTTGTAATAAATTTAAGATTTCTTCTATTCGGGTTGTATTCACTCTATGCGCGATATGGATGTAATTTTTCACAATAGTAATCTTATTTAATTTGATTTTGACAAAACCCTCTTGGTTATAAATATTTTCAATTATGATCTCACTATTTACTCCTATAATAATAAAAAGGAATATTTTTATGGCAGACATTTTAATTTTGTTTTATTGCTACAACTTGGAATATTGTCCCGATTTAAAACACTATCTTCTATTCTACTTGGACTTCGAAGGCTTACTAAGATATCGGAATCTGTATATTGACAATTAGATTCTTTTTCATTTCTATTTGTAGATTTGTTTATATGTTTTTCTGCGATGTCGTTGATCAAAGATCTTGTTGTTGGAACGGTTGATGTCGTTCTCTTCTTTTTACACTTATAGGATTTATTTGGAATGATATCGTTTAAGTTTTGGTATTTGGTTTTTCTTTCTCTTTGAATGTTTATAGGATGTTCTTGTTTTGTATCTTTGTAAAAGAACCTAGGAGCTCCTTTGTTATATTTCTTATGATGGTTTACAATGAAAGCTTGGTTTCTAGTTTCTTCATATTCCTCCCTATCTTTATTTAATTCGTTAATCGTTTTTTCTTTCAAAGATTTGTATTTTTCAAATAGGAGTTCCTTATCGACCCTACCAGTATGTATATCGAAAGGTTTTTGTTTAACTGTTGTTAAGAAGGAATTATTGTAATAATAGACTGCCTTGTAAACTAGGTTTATTTTTTCTAATGTATTTTTTACTTCTTTTCCATTCAGTAAACACCTATACTTTTCTTCTATTGTAGAATGAACTCTTTCAATAAGAGAGTTTCCTGTATGTGATCTTGGTTTAGTAAAATGAATTTCTATATTTAGATCTTGTAATAAAGTTTTAATTAAGTGTTGGATCAAAAAATCACATTCGCAAAACATAATCTACCGCAATTTATAAATCAAACTTTTGAGAGTAACCGTAATCGCATGGACCAAAGAGATAAGAGAAAAGCTGGAGAAACGTCACCTATCACCAATTCAACATCGAAAAAAGGCAAAAATATGAGTGACACGAACTCCGTCGGTTCCATGTCCATTTCGGATCTTGAAGGATTGCTTGATTTCAAGCTAAAGAGTCTTGCCACTAAAGTCAATGTAAAGGAACTTCGATTTTGCCGACTTAAAAAATGAGAATGTCAAGTTGAAATCCTCAGTGGAAGTACTTGAAAAAAAGTGCAAATATCTGCAAAATGAAATTGAGAACATAAAACTTTCCAGCTGCGAAGCAAATCTCATTTTTAAAATGCAAAAAAACAACACAGATCAGCTGCTTGAAGTCGAACAAGTTTGCAAGAGCCTCGCAAATTCTCAAACGATTATCGCTCCCGAACAAATCGAAGAACTAAGTACCAACGGCAATGGAATTGTGACCATCGTAGCCAAATTTAGCAATAAAAATAAAGCTTTCCAAGTGCTTAAACATTCAAAACAATTAAAAGGATCTGGAATTACACTTAATAGGGACTATCCATTAGCAACTAGGCAGAGACGCGGGATGCTCCTCCTGCTACGAAAACGCTTGCGAACAAAACACCAAAAGATCGCAATATCACTTCGCGACGACAGGTTGATTATAGATAGCACTGTAGTTCGATGGTGCGACGAGAAAGGGTTCACTTCGGATCAACAAGATGGTCTAAAACTAATTACGGATAAATTTAACTTATCTACCAACTTTTTCATCGAAATATTTTCTGAAATCGTCCAACAAAATAAACAACGTGCCAATCATCAACAGAATAAATTGCTAGAACTGTCAAAGCAAAAACAAGGAAGTGAAGCTGGTAGCAGTTTGCAGATAGGCGAAAATGCTGGTGGTGGCGCTGGCGCTGGTTCTTCAGATAGGGTGGTACAAAACTTAAAAATAAACTAGGAAATTGCCGTCTGTCAGAATTTAAATATAATAAATGTTAAAATTATTAGTTATAATATTTGTGGCTTACAAAATAAAATTAATACTACTGATTTTATGAATTTTATAAAAGAATATGATATTATTGTATTAGTAGAAACACATATTACTGAAGAATTTTGTAAAGATTATCAATCGTATTTTAATGAATATAAACTAACATGGATACCAGCACATAAACCTAATTCTAGAGGAAGAGCCAGTGGTGGTGTTTTATTAGGGTTTAAGCCAAAAATTAAAAATATTGAATGCTTTTTGAGAAATGAAGATGAACTTGAATATATTGAAATTAAGTTAGGTCACAACAAACTTACATTGCTTCCAATTTATATTAACTGCAGCCACTGGGAAAATCAGTTCAATAAACTAGTCGACAATCTTTTTAAGAGGGATTTCACAAATGTTTTACTAATCGGCGACTTCAATGCGAGAACTGGATCTGAAGCAAGTGAAACAAAAATGTGGGAGAAAGAACGACGATCAAGAGATTTAATTGTCAACACTGAAGGAAGGAAACTTATTGATCTATGCAACTCTTTTGGCCTAAGTATTTGTAACGGCTGCTCACCAGGGGACAAGGACGGAGACTTTACCTTCATTGGCCACCAAGGAAGTTCAACCATAGACTATGCTCTTGCTGGTGGAGATTGGTGCACTTTAATTGACGACTTTAAAGTAAAATCGCAAATATATTCCGATCACTTACCAATTGAAATAATAATAAATCAAACAAGTAGTGCATATACACATTCAAGTGAACCGCCATCAGGGTTAAGTAAATTTAAGTGGAAACCGGCATTCGCCGAAAGATATACCATTGCTTTGACTGAAAACTTACACTCTCAAATGACGGTCAGCAACAACTCACTTACGGTGGAAGATTTGAATGATATTGTAACAAAATCAATACCGAATATATGCAAGGTAACAAAAAAGAGTACAAGTCTGAAGTTTAGAGAAAAATGGTTCGACGAGGAGCTGGCAGAAGCAAGAAATAAATCTTTCGTCTGGCTGAGAATGCTACGAAAAAACCCACACAATGAATTCCTTAGGCAAAAATATGTAAAATCAAACAGTAACTACAAAAATTTTGTGGAAATCTAAGCGTCGAGCATATTCTGAAAACATCGCAAATTGTATATCCGAATGTAAAAATGCCTCAGAATTTTGGAAGTTAGTACACGAATTAAACAACAAAGCCCCTCAAACAGTTACAATACCTGTTGATACCATGAATTTGAGCAGCTACTTTCAAGAAATGGCAAAGGATAACTACTCCTGTTCTTTCCAATTCGCCACGCCATCACAACAGAATGAATTACTGGATGCTCAATTTACAGCTTTGGAGATAAAAATCGCACTGAAAGAGTCAAAAAATAATAAAGCACCGGGTTCAGATGGTATCCCATTGGAATTTTACAAGTATGCTACCGATGTGTTTATTGATCAACTTGCAGAAGCTTTTAATTCCATTTTGGATTCTGGATTCGTTCCAGAATTTTACAACAAGGCGATCTTAAAACCGATTCACAAAAAAGGAGATAAAACCGATCCAGCAAATTATAGAGGAATTTCATTATTGAATACAGCAATGAAAGTCCTAACTAAAGTGTTGTACAATCGGTTGTATACCTGGGTGCAACAAAACAACCTATTAAGTGAAAATCAGGCAGGCTTCCGAAAAGACTATTCAACGGTTGACCAAATCTACACACTTACCAATATTGCTGAACTCTATATAGACAAAAAACGAAAATTATACTCATTCTTCATAGATTTTAGAGCAGCCTTTGATACCATAGATAGAAGAGCTCTAATGCTTAAGTTGTATAATAAAGGAATGTCTATGAAATTTGGTAAAGTAATTGAAAGCCTATATGCAAACACGACTTCAGCTATTTTAAATGGGTGTGAGCTTTCAGAATACTTCGAGGTAGAAATAGGCCTGAGGCAAGGATGTAACCTAAGCCCCTTGCTGTTTGCCCTTTATATTGATGACATCGAAGAAGTTTTCTCTATTGGAGGAGCAAATCTAACAGATACAATGAAAGTAAGCCATCTTATGTTTGCTGATGATATCGTCGCTCTTGCAGAAACACCATATGGGCTCCAACTGATGATCAACAGGTTGGCTGACTACTGCGATAGATGGAGGCTGCAGATAAACCTTACGAAATCCAAAGTCATGATCTTTCGACAAGCAGGAGGTAGAAACTGCAGTAGCGAAAAGTGGAAGCTCTTAAACGAAGACATTGAGGTTGTAAATGAGTACTGCTACTTAGGAATGGTTATTATGAGGAATTTGAATATGAGAAAACATATGACGGTAAAGCTTGCCAAATCAAAAAATGCACTTAACGCAACCTGGAGGAGTATAATGGCCCATAAAGAGGTAGATGCAGATACGAAATATAAAGTGTTTCAAGCAACGTCACAAGCAATCATGTTCTACTCGGCACAAATCTGGGGTCATAAACAGTTTGATGAAGTTGAACAACTATTAAGATACTTTTTGAAGAGAAGTTTTAAGCTACCAAGCTCAACACCAAACCACATACTGCTACTAGAAACTGGGCTTTCTCCCCTATTTATATCTACGTTTAAGATACAAGTGAACTATGTGCTCAAAACACTTAGGCTCGATGACAATAGGTTGTCAAAGAAAATCAGCATGAACGTAATAAGGAAGCAAAACTCTTGGATGGCGGAGTGGAAGCGCTTGGCGGATTATTGCAACCACTCTCTTGATCTACAAAGTTACAACTGAGATTCCTGGAAAGTTAAGTTGTATGACCTAATATATGCAGTCGATGCGAAGAAAAGGGCGGATTTCGAATTAAAAGCCAGGAGCTCGAATCAAAGAATTATCTATTCACAACTAAATCACAGTTTGTGCAACAGTAATTACTTTAGTCCCGCTTATCAAACAGTTTTGATTACAACTATCTTCAAAACCCGAGCAGAGATACTTTATCTAAATTTTATACCAAATAGGAGTGATCTGCCAGAGCTTTGTGGACTATGCAACCTGAGAGAAAAAGAAGACGTGATGCATTTCTTAGGAAGGTGCCCTATTTTGATGGAGATAAGAAGAAACGTTTACGGGAAAAATTATCTCACAAATGACGAAATGTACAACATACTAAACGGCGAAAATTGGAAGACACTGTATAAGTATATTAGCTGGGCTTCACGATATAGAAAAAGCGTAATGGCTGAAATGTTTTAGAATATATAAAAATTATTTAAACATGTATTTTTTGTATTATTTTATATTAATTTAATTAATTTTTTTTTTCAAACGAAAAGTTGTCATCTGGCAGACGGCGCAAGCCATGCTATAAAATGAATTTATAAACTAGTTTTAAGAAGAAAAACAAACTGATTAATAAAAGTCATTGAAAATTGAAATTGAATTGAATTAAGTGTTGGTCGAATTCATTATCTGCCACTATCTTCATGGGTTTATCATGATGAGCTATATACTGCATTAATGCTTCTTTAATATTTTCTCCTGATGAATCATTTAATAAAGTTAAAGTAACTCTCTTACTAAATTTGTCAATTGTGGACAAAAATTTGAGACCAGCTAGTATTATAATGTCAATATGTAATATTTGATTAATGTCATGTGGAGTTTCTGTTATTTTAAACTTTGGTTTAATGGGGTGACGATCATATTTATTTTGTCTACAGACATTACAACTATTTATTACTTCTACTATAACTTTTCTCAAGTTAGGAAAATATATATGATTCTTTAATCCAATGTAATTTTCTTCGATTCCAGAGTGACTGGTTTCTAATTCGTGATAAATTTTGATTTGCTCTGTAGCTTCTTTTTCAGTTTGTATCTCTTTTGCTAAATAACTACATTTGTAAAATTTTATTTTTGTTGTATTAAATAATTTTATTAATTTTTGTTGTAGTGAGTTATGTTCGTGTGTTCGTTTTGGCAATATATTCCTGTTTTCTGAATTTTTACTAGCTCTTTAATTCTTTCTTCGAATTCTGGAGATTCAATTATTTTTGGAGATAATATAATTACTGTTCTATTATTGATTAAATTGATTAAATGTTGACTTCTTGCTTTTCTCCCATTATATTCGTCGTCTACAACAATTTGTTGTTTGAATTGGTTAACGGCTTTTTCAACTACAGGGAAATGATCTAGTAATTCTTCTTCTTTCGAATGTCTTGTTGCTAATTCTAATTCTGGTTCTAAGTGATATATTTCGTTTTTACTTTCTCGACTTAAATAATCTGCGACTGTATTTTGTGTACCTTTTAAATAATCAATGTCAAAGTTATATTCTCCTAGAGACAAAATCCATCTTTGAAGTCTTAGGGAAATATCTTTACCCAAACTTTTTGTCTTAAGCCATTTAAGGGGTTGATGATCAGATTTCAACATAAACTTCTGTCCATATAAATAAGGTCTAAGGTACTTTGTTGACCATACAATGGCTAATAATTCTTTTTCCGTAGTGGAGTAACTTCGTTCATGTTCATTTAGCGTTCGACTTATAAATGTGAGCGGGTGTTTATCCTGGGATAACACAGCTCCGATAGCAAAATTGCTAGCGTCAGTAGTTAACACAAAAGTTTTACTGAAATCTGGATAAGCTAATACAGGTGGGGATATAATTGACTGTTTTAATTTTTCGAATGATTTAATATATTCTAAATTCTGGATATCGATTTTGCTGCCCTTCTTTAAGAATTTCGTCATAGGACATGCTATACGTGCATAGTCTTTGATAAATTTTCTATAATATCCTGTGAGTCCGAGGAATGATTTAATCTCTGTAACTGTCTTAGGAATCGAAATTTTTTTGAATAGCGTGTATCTTATCTTCATTAAGTTTTAACCCATCCTTTGTTATTAAATGTCCTAAAAATTTAGTTTCTCTTTTTAGAAATTCACATTTATTTATTTGGACTTTCAAATTATATTTTCTTAAACGATTGAATATTTTATTTAAATTGATCATATGTTCAATTAGGGAAGTACTAAAGACAAGGATGTCATCCATGTAAACTACGCATATTTTATCTATTAGTTCCTCTAGAACCTCGTTCATCATACATTGAAATGATGCCGAGGCAATTTTTAACCCAAATGGCATTCTTAAAAATTCGTAGTGACCGTTAGGTACACTAAAAGCTGTTTTCTCAATATCTTTAAGATTAACTGATATCAGATGGAACCCTTTAGCAAGATCTAGAACTGAAAAGTATTGAGCTCGTCCTAGTTTGTCAAGAATGTCATCTATGTTTGGAAGGAGATATTTGTACTCGATGGTATTTTCGTTAAGCTTGCGGTAATCAATTACCATTCGCCATTTATCTTTCCCTGAATTATCTGTTTTCTTTTTTACTACCCATACTGGGGAATTATATGGAGATATTGATTTTCTTATTATATTGTTGCGTAGCATTTCGTCTATTTGCTTATTTATTTCAATTTCATGAATCTTAGGATAACGGTAAATTTTAGTAAAGATTGGAGTTTCATTTTTTGTTCGAATTGAGTGAACAGTTTGCGTCGTAGCACTAAGTTCCTCACCATCCTTATAGAATGTGTCTTTATTATTTCTTAAAAATTTTACTAACTCATTTTTTTCTTCACTATTTAAATCATTGTGCAAGAATTGATTCATGTCATTTGAATTTTCTTCTAGCGTTAATATTTCATCATATTGAAAAGGACACTCATTTACATTGGTTGCCTCTTCCTTTTTTGTTGACGAACATATGAATTTAATTTTATTTCCATTTATTTCTAAATATCCTTCTTTAAGATTTATGATACCTCCTATTGCATTTAATAAATTTGTACCTATTATGCAGTTGCAATTAAATTGTATTGGAATCTTAGTGGTTATTTCTTCATCGATGAACAGATATGAATTTACAGTATTTACTTTTACCGCGTTTTCTAATTTCCTTCTTTTTATATTTTTTAATTTATTTTAATCTAGAAGAGTCATAGTAGATCCCGTATCTACTAAAACTTTTAACTCTTCGTTTTCCAAGTTAAGTGTTATGATCGGTAATGAGGTTGGCTCCCTACTATAAAATTTAACTGTTCTTCAGAATTTAAATCTTGTTCAGTGATCCTGTTCACTTCCATAGGTTGTGCCCTATCGTTCTCGAATCTCCTATTTTGACTTTGATTTCTATTCTGATTTTGATTGAAATGATTGAATCCGAATCTATAATTATTTGGGTTATTATTCCCAAACATTCTCTGACGGTTTTGTCTTATCTGTTCAGATGAAATTTTATTGTCGTATCTAGGTCTAAAATTGTTATTTAAATTATTTTGTCTGAAGGGGTTATTGGGATTATGAATGTTATTATGAGGGTTTCTTTGTACAACAAAATTTTTATTTGGTTCTTGGACTTTTTTAATCATATTATTAATTTCAAGAAGGTCGTATGCCTCCATAATTGTTTTAGAATTACTAGCAATAATGATTGCTTTTTGGCTTGGGGACATAGTATTCTTAAAAGCTTCTAGAGCAATAGATTCATTGTTATTTTGAGTGTAAATTGCATCAGGCTCTAATTGAGATTTTGTTTGTAATTCTTGTAATATACTGTCTATCTTCATATAATTTTTAAGAGTATCATTTTCGTTAATACTATTTATTTCAGTTACAAGTTTTATATACGATTTTTTTATACCAAATTGTCTCACCAACTGTTCCTTAATTTGAGTCCAAGGCGCAAGGTGTTGCAAGCTGTTAATTGCTCTCAGTGCGTTATCTTGAATTTTTTGATGGACCACAAATATTGCCTGTTCTATGTACATCGGCTCTCGAATTCTACTCAATAGATATTCCATTGATGATATGAAAACTGCCAAGTTGTCCGTGATCCTCGGTAGGGATTTATCATTCTAAATTTCAAAATACATTGAATTGCGGCTTAAGACAACCCAAAACTAAAGTTATGGTTATTGTTTTGATATACAGTGAAATCTCCCTTAACGGACACCTCCCTTAGGCGGACACCTCCCTTAGACGGACAAATTTTTTTGTACGGAAATTGCTCCATATAAGCTTCATTGTTTTCAGTTTCTCTTAGACGGACACTCCCTTGGACGGACACGGACAGCATTTTCACGTATGAATGACAAAATATATTCTCTTAGGCGGACACCAGAGCAGGATTGAACATGTCATCACGCTGATAATTTTGGCAACGGTATTTTTTTAAGTTGCAGTTTACAGCCCACATCAAATTCTTTTCATCACGAAAAGGAAAAATATATGCGTGCCAGCTGTCAGTCTAGAAACTCTATTATGTGTGTGAGAATTTTGTGTATCTGTTGAGTGTATATGTGAGGTATTTATTGTAAATATCTTTTGGATCTTTTTACATTTTTATTCTTTCATTCGTGTGGTGGAACGTGGAAGTCAATTGCTTGCATTAAAAAAAGTTTATTTTTGGAGTTTCAGATTTTTGTTGATTTGCGCGCAGGTAGTGTTTTTGTTTGGTTTCCCTTAAACGGACAACTCCCTTGGGCGGACAAAAATTTCTGCACCATGGCTGTCCGCCCAAGGGAGATTTCACTGTATTTAAAAATGCAAACTTATTATTTCAGCAATGGTCTATGATAGGCAGGGCCGGCCCTACCATATGTGCAAGATGTGCAAATGCACAGGGCGCAGAGCTGCAGGGGCGCAAACTCACAAGAAAACTACAATTCATATGTTTTCATTATTTTTATATTAACCTGCTTTATTTATTTAAAAAAAATTTTTTTTTACTATGTCACTATCAAATAATTTCTAAACATGCAAATTAAACTATTTTATCATTTTGCAAAAAAAAATCCTTCGTATAAGTACCAAAATCAACTCCAAGAATAAATTAATTCAAACAAAAAAGATTCGAACTTCCTCCATTAGTGCGAGATTTTTATTTGCCCGTTTCACTCGAAAATCCCCATACAAATAAATATACTCATTTTTATTTCCTATACAATCGTTTGAGTAGAAATGTGCAATTTCAGATTTGCACATATGGGAATTCACTCAACCAAAATTTTTGATAGAAAAATGAACTCAGAGGTTAATTTTTGTTTTGAATGAATGTATCCCACAAAAAGCAGTGCGACCGACGCGACGCACGTAGACTGTGCAGATTTAACTCATGCACACAAGCAACATCTCTCAATCTTATGCGCTCAACTCTTTCAAACGAAATGATTTTTTACTGTCAAACACGATTTTCTCTTTTTGTCTCTCTTGGTACTTGGTAGTTCGTTTACATTTCGAATGAGAAAATATGAGTAGAATATTTCAAATAGGAACCTTTTTTTTTTGTGGATAAAATGGAAAGGATGAGAAAAGAGCAAGGAGTGAATTGGAAATGATAACGGTTATTCTCTCTGCACTTGTTTTTTGTTATTGTTTTGAATTATGTAACTCATTGTCTTTGTCACTTGTTTTGATTTTTATAGAAGAAGTGGTTGTTTTGTTTTGTTTGTTATAATTTATACCTAAACAAATATAAAATATATTAACTAAGAAGCGTGTGTTTTGCGGGACTTGTATTTTTTATTAATAACCCATACAATTTAAAGCTGAAAACACTGGTGGAACTGTAAAAGTGCTAGGTGAAGTGTTTTAGTGTTTTTTTTGTGTTTATTTTTAAAAGAAAAATGGAAAAGAAAAAGCTTTCGGGGGCGGAAAATAGAAAACGGCGCAAGATAATGATTGCTGAAGATAAAAAACAAGAAAATCAGCTACATAAATTTTTAAAACTCAGCGAAGAACCAGCAGAGGAGGTAAGCACTCTAGAAAATCATAGTGAAGGTAATGAAAACGTTGGATTGCCAAGTAGTGTAGAGTTAGAAGTTAATTTAGGTGATATTCAGTTAGATCCTAGTGTTAGTTCCGACGTATATTTTGAAGATCCAAGTTATTGGACAAATTTGAGCAGTGAGGATATTAAAAAGATTGTTGATAAGGGTCCCTTTCAAATTAGAGATTATTCATTCCCTAAAACAAACAATAGAAAATTTACAGTTCCCCATTACCAACGAATTTTGGCTAATGGCAGAAAAGTACCAAGGACTTGGTTGATTTATTCAAAATCAAAAGATTCTCTGTTCTGTTTTTCTTGTTTGGTATTTGCAACGAAAAAAAATAGTCATGCGTTGTGCAGCACAGGATGTTCCGATTGGGGGCATTTAGGTTCGACATTAAAAAGCCATGAAAGTAGTGTTTTTCATTTGGAAAATTTTAAATTATGGAAATTTTTAGAAAAAAGTTTGAAATCAGGCTCAACTATTGACGGACTATGCGAAAGTTCGATGCAAGCTGAGACAAGACATTGGAGAGCTGTCATTCAAAGGTTATTTACCTTGGTTAAATTTTTAGGTTCACAAGCATTGGCTTTTCGAGGGTCTTCAGAAAAATTATACGAGTTAAATAATGGTAATTTCTTACAGCTCGTCGAGGAAATAGCATCGTTTGATTCTGTTTTAGGAGAGCATTTGAGGAGAATATCAAATCAAGAAACTCAAACTAAGTATTTAAGTAAAAATATACAAAACGAAATAATCAGTATTATGTCTTCGACAGTTTCAAACAATATAATTTCAATGGTAAAAGAGGCTAAATATTTTTCTGTAATAGTTGATTCAACTCCCGACAAGAGTCGAACTGAACAAGTTACCATTGTTATTAGATTTATTCATAAAAAAAATAATATATTCCAGATTCAGGAGCACTTTTTAGGATTTCTTAGAGGAGATGATAAGACTGGAGAGGGAATTACAATATTAGTTTTAGACAAACTTCAATTGCATGGAATTTCTGTAAGTTACTGTAGAGGCCAAAGCTACAACAATGGTTCTAATATGAAAGGAAAAGAGGCAGGTGTACAAAATAGAATTAGGACCATTGAACCAAGAGCATTTTTCATACTGTGCTGCTCACATTCTCTGAATTTGGTAGTCAATGGGCGCATTCACTAATCTAGTGGCTACGTAGTCAAGCGATTCTGATTGGCTAATTCTAACTACAAAAGTAGTTGAAATTTCCCCTCCGACGTAGTGTTAAATTTTCAGTTAAAAAGTTAGTTGGGAGATATATATGAAACCCTTATAGAAATATCGGAGCTAGGAAATCCTGAAACAAAAAACATTGCACAATCGCTAGGAAATAAAATTTTTGATTTTAAATTTATATGTAGTTTATTAATTTGGTTTGATATTTTAGAAAAAATAAATACAACTAGTAAGTATTTACAAAGTCCGTCCGTTAATTTATCTGCAAGTATCCAAATCTTAACAAATACTAAAGACACACTTGTAGAAATGCGTTCAGACGCAAAATTTAATGATTATGTGCAATCAAGTGAGCGTATTGCTCTTAGCCTTGAAATACCATCAGAATTTCCGAATATATCTTCTTTGCGATCCCGACGAAGAAAACGACTTTACGTTGATGAATGTCCCAAAACGATTTTAGAGCCAAAATACAGGTTTAAAGTAGAATTTTATTTTAAGATATTAGATCAAGCAATCACATCAATTACTGAAAGGTTTGAACAGCTTGAAACATATAACAGGAATTTTTCATTTTTAAATAACATCAACATTTGTCTACAGAATCAAAATTTGCGTGCAGAATGTCTTAATTTGGAAAAAGTTTTGACATATAAAGGTCTGAAAGATTTAGATGGAGCGGAATTGCATCAAGAGTTAATGGTGTTATCTCCGCTTGTTAAACCAGGAAACTCCTGCTTAGAAGTACTAAATTTCATTTTCAATTCAAGTTTAGAAGACCTTGCTCCCAATGTTGTAATTGCTCTTCAAATTTTAAACACACTTCCAGTAACAGTTGCTTCAGGAGAACGTAGTTTTTCTAAATTGAAATTAATAAAAACATACCTAAGGGCAACCATGACCCAAGAAAGATTAGTAGATTTGTCCATAATGGCTATAGAAAAAGAACTAGTTAAAGAACTTAACTATGATGATCTCATAGAAGAATTTGCCAAAGCCAAGGCCAGGAAGGTTAGTTTGTTAGTTTAAGTGTATTTTTTTTCCTCTGTTGTGTCTTCGCTGCATTTAAATATTCTTTTTTTTTTGGTTTTTCTCTTAACGATAGTATATTTACTATCTTTTTTTAAAAATAGATCTCATGATGATCTTACTACACTTATGTATATATTTTTAACATCGGCTTTTCCTTTTTTTTACTTACGAAAAAATTACTTTGAGTTCCTATAATGTATTTATTTTGTTTTTATTTTTGTAAATATGTATTATATGTTTTTTTAGAATTAAATTTTCTTTTTTTTACATTTTTTTTTATTTTTGATTAAGTTCTTTATTTTTTTTTTGTTATTGAGGACTAGGCCTACTGGGGATACCTCATTAAAAAAACGCATTCAAAAGCCTACCTCATGGGTAATGTGCAAATGGCTTAAGAAACGAAGTAGGTAATGAAAATAAAGGGCGCAAAAGCTAAATTTTGCACAGGGCGCTCGTTTGGGCTGGGCCGGCCCTGATGATAGGACAATTATTCTGATTGAAGAAATAGAAAGGGGACCTTCGAAAACATTGAACTGCATAACCACATTAAAACTGCATTTTGGGGTGTACGACAAATAAAAACGCAATAATTAAGACCAATTTGTAAAATTGACATTGACTTACTTATTAACAACGACTTAGATATCTGTATTTTTTACAATGGTTGATCTTATAGTGCATATGAAGAAAAAAATTGGGATTTTTCATTAAAAAGGCGTCTTGTTTGATGAAAACTGGTAGAGCTATATAGGACTCTGTATTGGACTATGTATAGAAAAAAAATATAAAAAATGAGGTTCTAAATTTAAGGGCGTAGAATGCACCCACATTCTTAATTTTGTTATCAATTATCTAAAAACGTTGAAGAGTTTGAAAAAAAGACATATTTTGTAGAGCAAGTTTTTTTTTTTAATTCAACTTCATTTTAGAAAAAAATTGGGTTACGCCACTATTGCATTCATGGTTTTCTGTAAAAATTAAAAAAAAAAGTAACGCCAAATTTATTATATTATTTTTTATTTCTCTCATAGTTCATATTTTAACAACAAAAAATTATATGCACATTCTTACTTATTTTTTAATGATTTTACTACTCGTCTGATAAAACGTCAAATATTTCGATTGGAACACTTGTTGACGTTTTTGAATTATTTTAAAAAAAAGTGATGGATTGTTGGTATAAATTGAAGCGGTTCAACTAAGTCTTTAATTTTTTTATCATTTTTTTTTTATTTTAGGTTGTTCAAGCTGGTTGAGTTTTTCTTCAAACATAAAATCGGGATGGGATACCAAAAATTGGCACAACAGTGAAATTATTACATTTCTATTTTGGCCCCTACATTGGACAGAATACATAAAAATTTTTTTAGGCCTTCCTATGTACGTTCTTTAAAAAAGTCTCATCCCAAACATACGTGTAAACTTTTTCACTGCCCATATTATGTATACCAAAGCAAAAGGTCACAATCTATACCGAATCAATTATGTCCACTTCCTATAGCTAAAGAATGAAGAATTTAGTAGATTGTTATAACTCAATGTGCATACAAAGGAAAAATAGGAAAAGTGGTCTTTTTCATTCAGAGTTCGTGGTGTCAGCCTTCTTTCTCAGAAGTGGCATCAATTATATTGCGTAGTTTTCTATTGCTTTAAAATGACTAAAGTCCGTTGGGTTTAAGGCGAATTCAAAAATAAAAATTAAAAATTTGATATTTTGAATGCAGGTGACTTAGCCCGCATCCATTTTCACAGAATTTTTATCGATTAAATGGAGCACTTTCGATCGCTTTAGAATTATGAAAGTAGAGAGGTTCAAAGAACATGAGTACATTCATACAAATGTTAACATTGAAAACTTCACTACACCCACTGTTTGATAAGTGGGCGTATGTACTTTATTGTAGAATTATAGAATATACGGTATATGTGCATTCATTATTGAAAAAATAAAATTTTCTAAAAAACCTGTGTGCAACAAGTCAGCCATATGATATTTGTTATGAAGTTAGGAATGAATTTGTTATTTTACGATTGCTTACTAAAATTTTTCGGGCTTACTTTATAGGTTTTCATTTTATCACCCCATTTTGCGTAATTAAAAAGGTTTTGAGAACTTGACTAGTGAACCTTCAATTGTTAATACTAATTGTTCCTACTATTAATTCTACTATTTTAATAAATTTATTTATTTATTTTTAAATTTGTAATGAAGCATTACGAATCCACCCCATCTGTGATTTACTGGCTTCGGCCGTGAGTCCGGATTCACCCGAGAGATCTCTTTATCGGACTCGTCCGCACCGCAAGCCGAAAAAAATCCGAAGGATCAAGAACAGTCCCTTAAGTTAGAACTCAGTAGAAGGTAAACCGGCGATCAACGGTACTTCATTCACTTTTGCCATTTGGCCGGCTAAGGCCGCGTTATACTCAGACAAAAGTAGATAAAAAATTTGGTTTACATACTACAACTTTTTTTTACTTTTGGCAAATTTTGGATTCGTGAAAAAATTCGAACTCGAGATTCTGATCAAACTTCTAATTAATATGATAGCGAAGTCGAAATTCTAAGCTCGGTAGACTCCGGTGGGCAAGACCGGGATAGGTGGAGAGACTTGTTAAAGGAGGCCAGGACCGGACCCCGGTTGTCGAGCCGATGATGATGATGAAGTCGAAATTCGCAATTCTGTCTGTCTGTTGAGTTACAGTCTAAGCGGGTTGATGGATTTTCTTGAAACTTGGTGTTTATTGTTTTTGGGCCGTGTTCGGGTACATTTCACCGTCTGCACCTTTAAACACGGGTCACCTCGGCGCGTCCTTTGTATAATCCGTGTTTCGTAAGCTCGGAGTTGTAGACGGTCGACTTGTACCTGAACAGGCCTTTTTTCAGTCTTTTTGCCTCCACGATTGGTAGCACTGCTAATATTGGTTGTTTGTCTTCCACCGTGTAGGCAAATTGAACTTGCTAATTCCATTTGTTCTTTATGTACTTCATTCTCTTTTTGCCATTTGGCCGGTCGGCATCTTAACTGAAAATTAAATTTTTAAAATCTAACTTAAAATATCTTAAAATTACTTACAAGCTAATTGAAAACCACCTAAAAAAGATTCCAAAATGTGGAAGATACCGTTACCTTCCATAGAATCATTTTGTGTTTTCGATTTTCTCAAAAACTGTAAATCTGAGTGATATCATGATTTATATAAAAGCATATAAAAATTATAAAAAATATCTAATAATTAAATTGTCAAAACATTTTTTTGAAGTTTTGAAAAAAAAAATTAAATTTGGTACAAAACGTTATTCTAATACTATTTTTAATAATTTGAACAAAAACTAACCAATCTGATTTTGATAAAACTACGTGTGTATTTGAATGAGTAATGTACGAGGTGTGCTAAAAAAATATAGCGAATTTTGAATTTTCGCGGGTTACGTATATTCGAATTTAGATTTTTTTTGGCGTTATGTTGGCAGTCATATCTCTCACTTATGCCCTCAAGTTCGGCCATTGTGGTTTATGGTTATGACGTGGAAACCAAAGCTCAATCATCAATCATCTCATTTGATTCATTTTTTTGAATAGTTAAAGACGACCCAAAAACGTGCAAGCAAAGCAGCTGTCAACAATTAACTAAACATTCAAATGGCTGAACTTGATTTTGGCCTGATATGTTTTTGATTTTTTTAAGTAACAATACTTGCTCTAAACTTTTTTGTTCTTTTTGGAAAATCTGAGTTTTGTTGGAAATGGCTTCCATGATTTTTTTAATTTTATAAATTAAATTGCTTCACCTTAAATGAAAAAAAAAAATTTCAGCTACCGTTAGAACCATTGAATCACTTTTTTAAATTTCTTATCATTTGTATTTAATATATTGTGGAGATTTGGTGCAAAACTGGTTTTAATACCATCTTTAATAATATGAATTAAAAATTAATTTTAGTTTCAAAAAAAACGGTACCTTCGATAAAAACATTTAAAATCGTTTTCACAAATTTCTCGAAAACTATACCTACCAACAATTTTGATAATTTTTTTTTGTGTGTATAAGTATTCGTATTAACACTCATACATTAGTATTCGTATGTATTAGTTTAAAACAATACCTAAATTAACACACTATTAAAGGAAAGTCCGTCAGGAACAATAAAAAAATTGAAATCTAGACATTATTAACGTTAAACATTATTATTCGTTCTCAGAAATCTCAAATTTCTAGAAATCATTAAACGTATAGATTAGTCGTGTATTTTATTTATTTAAGTAGTTATTTAGTTATTTATATATTTGGTATTTTACATATTTGTTGTTTACATGTTAGATACATTTTGAAGTAGGTATACAAGTACCTATGTAAGTGTTAAACTTTTTAATTTTTTTATGCCTAATTTTTAATTCACACATATGTATTTTTTGTATGGAAACCCCATAATTATAATTTTAGATTTTTGATTGAATTTAATTTTGACAAAATAATTTTTTGAAAGTACATTTTTTGCATTTTTAAGATGACTTCAACAATATTATTTCTTGTAAAAATTTGATATTTATTATTTTGGGGAAAACTTTTTGTTTACAATTTAATGTTTGAACAATTTTTACTATCGCCAACTGACCAATTTTAAAAACATTTCAATTTTTTTTAAGAATTTATTTGGAAAACAAAAACTTTTTACGGAAGAAAATTTTTATCCATGAAATTTTTTTCCCCAAATTACCATAAATTTATAGTATAAAAACATTTCTGGAAAATTTCTTAGAACCCGCAAATTACTTTGAATTGAAAAAAATTATGTTTACATTGGCCTTTGCCTGGCCACTGAACAGAACATACCGGGCAGTGCCCCCAGTGGTGGTGCTGTGCTTCCTTAATTAGTAAAGCATTTTACGTAGACTTCATTCTACTATATGTGTAAGTATAATTTTTTCTTCCAGTTGGAAACATTTAAATTAAAATAGTTTACAAAAATTTGGTTCACCGATGATACCTAAAAAAACAACGTTTTTTTTCTTATTTGGAGTCGCTGAGAACGAAAATGTAATTAATTTTTTTTCAAAGAACCGGTTTCGAGATATGCACAAAAAAACTTTTTTTTTGGTCTATATTTCAAATACTGACTTATATCTTTTAAGTGGTATTTTCAATTTACAAATAGTAAATATTTTTGGAAAGATAACATTTTCTTTCTGGTACTGTTTGTTATAATCGGATGCAAATTCATTAAGTTACAAGCGATCAAAAATTTTAAGAGTCGATTTTAGAACTTTTTTGAAAATATATCATTTTCAATTGAACTGTGTTGATAGAAAAAATATATAAAAAATATTTTTTTGGGCTCAAATAAAATATATTTTTAAAACAAAACCTTTAAGATCAATTTTTTTTTTAATTTAAAGATAAATGTATGTATCTAGAGCTATGAAATAATAAGAAAAAACGTCGAAATCATTTTTTCATATTACTTTGTTTAATAAAAAAAATTACATAGAATATACTAAACTTTCTGTTTAAGACATGACCTTATTTTTCATAGCTTCTACATTTCAATTCAATTTTTCAAATATAATCCGCTGTGAGTCGATTTGGAAAAAAGTAATTCCAACATAATTTGAAGATAATGGATCGTTCTTTCATATAGCGTTTAAATTATTGTCATATGCACACAAATGACTTCAGGAAATTGCGCACCATTTTACCATTTTCTCATATTTCCTCCAAATCTAAGGGAAGTCCTCTTAAGAGATACATAATAAGTCAGTGTTTGAAAAATAGACAAAAAAATTAACATCATTTTCGTTTTCAGCGACTCCAAATTATAAAAAAAATTTTTTTTAGGTAGCATCGGTGACCCAAAATTTTGTAAACTAGTGTTATCAATCATTTCATTTTTGTCTTCAACGTCCTTGCCAAGGTATGATTTCCTTACTTCTTAAGGCATTGTTCACATTCCCAATAAATAAAAGACATTCTTTCTTACACTGAGGTTGTACAGTGAATACAATATGGGTAGATATTGACATTGTGCCTGAAAGTTCACCTCTTAATTTAAATATTGTAGACATTTTAGCCACACTAAACTCGTTTTACCACCCTAAGGTCAAAGTTTTTACCGCAATACACTGTTAAAACATAACAGTGCGTTTTGGAGGTCTCATGGAGGAGAGCGACATTACCTTTATTATGTAGTAAAAATGGAATAAAAAAACATTGTAAAATTTATAATATTTAATTTAAAATAAGTTCTTATTTATTGGATATCATGACTATTCCTTTTCGCTGCACATAATCCTTAAAGGAAACTTGTTAACCATTATCCGATATTTCATTCCAACAATTTGCTGTGAGCAAAGACAGCCCCATGAATTCAAAAATTTCAAAAACTCATCAATAAATACAAAACGAATGGGAAAACAAAAGAACATCAAATATCCATCCTAGTCATGTAATAATACAATATCCTCTTATTATTTTTAAATTTCTTAAATGTTTTAACCCCTTAAGGATTTAAAAGGCATGAAATAATCAGTCTGCATGGAAAGCACATATAAAACAGCCTAAACCCATACCTACCATTTGCCAAACGATTGCTTTTTTTATATTTAAGTTTTTTTGGGCTGTGAATTGTTCAATTTATTCAATTGCGTTTAGTTTGATTATCGGCATAAAAGAAGAAATTTATTCGTCAAATAGAAAATGCATCATTAAAAAATCCTTTGAATTGTTTTATATTTTCAGGCATTACATTGCTGAAATTAAAATAGAAATGGAATAATGTAACAACAAGGCATATTGCAGCAATCGCAGATGTGGGTTGGTTAGGAATTGTTGGTAATATAAGAATTGCAGAGGATATGATTGACAGTCAAAATGTTACACATGCAATTTTAAAAGTTTTGTTGGCGCCAACTCTAGCAACTACAATGCCCGAAGGAAAAACAGTGTCTTCAGATTTGAAAGATGAATTATTAGGAAAAGTCGGAAATATTACAGAGGAATACCTGAACTCGTTTTATTTTTACGAGGTAAGATATACATTTTTATTGGATTTGTTGAAAAGCTCCAAACGGTTGATAGGATTTACTATTTAGAGTCCATCCCATAATGGTTCATTTCAATGAAATATTTAAGAAGTTATTAAATTTATTTATTGATACAGGCATTTTAATTTCCTTTTAAAAGTTATAACCTAACAGATGTAAAAATATAAAGTTTACAAGCAATAAGACGAAACATTTTAGTTTCTCCCCATTTAGCAGATGTTTTTATATATTTTTGCATTTGTTTTAAGTATATTAAGACTTGATTTTTTTATATGCATATCGGTTAAGGTATGCGCAGTGCAATGTTGTCTTAGGGCAAATTCTTAAACGCAAGATTTGCAAAGCAAACCACATGCAAAGCAAATGAAGAATGCAGTTGAAAAGGCAAAGCAAGTGAAGTGCGCAAGATATTTTTGATATTTGCCGAAATACATTTGCATTTGCGCATGAAAATAAAATCTACTTTATTTAGGGACAATCTGCTTAGCAGGGATGTTTACGTTTGCATTTTGGAATTGTTTGCTTAGCATAATTTGCGCAAGTTTTGCGTTTAAGAATTTGCCCTTATATTTCAACGATAAATAAGAAGATGTGAACGAAAACACAGCTCTGCTTGTCGATATTACGGATTCTGTATTAATACCGGTTCAATAAGTAAGTACTGTAAAAACACTAAATAATGTTTTGGTATTCATAATGTGTCCTTTCCATTTTCCAACGACAATCCATTTTCACTTACTCAATAATAACTAAATAAAATGGTGGTAGCCCTGTAACGTTGTAACTGGATAAAATGAAGAAATACATGCATACATAATAAATAATTCCCGTATCTCTGCCACCAATTAAGCCCAGAAGGTTGTTCCACAATAATAACGGGTCCGCCAAATAACTTTTTTTTTTGAAAATGCTATAAAAAAACTGCTAATTACTTTCTCAATTTTCTTTTTATTTGAAAGTACAATCCTTCCGGTTATCTAATAATGGCAAATAATTTCATTCAAATGGCTGCCTCGGCTGGCCATGCAGTAGCCTACACGATCGGTCCAATTTTTAAGCACATTATCGATTGTGTGCGGCTGTATTTCACCAATGGCTTCATAAATATTGTCCTTTAAAGCGTCAATTGTCTCTGGCTTGTCGGCGGGCGGCGTAACACTTATCTCTAACGGCACCACACAAATAATAGTCCAACGGTGTCAAATCGCAGCTCCGAGGTGGCCAAACGACATCAGCTCTGCGGCTGATAATGCGATCTTCAAAAACAGGGCGCAAAACATCGAGTGTAGCTTCGGCTGTGTGGCACGTAGCACCGTCCTGTTGAAACCAAATGTTCAATTTTTCAATTGTGAACAAAAATTCGTTCAACATGACCCGATAACGATCGCCATTGCCTGTAACGGCTACTCCTTGCTCATTTTCGAAGAAAAGTGGCCCAACTATGCCTCTGGACCAAAATCCGCACCAAACAGTGACTCGTTTTGGGTGCTTTTCAATGTATGCGTGCGGGTTTTCTGTGCCCCAAATGCGACAATTTTGCTTTTATACATACCCGCCAAGATCAAAATGAGCTTCATCTGAAAAGATGATTTTTTTTGGCAACATCGGCATCTTCTCTAAGTCGATTGCAGGCCCACTTAGCGAAGCGAAAACGCATTAGATGGTCAGTTGTTCCAGCTTACACACAACCATATTCGTTCAGCTGAAGGATAAAACTAAATATCTGTCAAATCAGACATGACGACATGAGGTAAGTGTTACCATTCACGAAAAAAGCACTAGTTGAAAAAAAAACGCTAGATGGCGGACCTTTATTTCTTTTGAAGGGATCGAACCATACGACCCAGGACTGCATAATTAATGTATAATTGTAGTAAGTATTTATAATTGTCTTAATTTTAACTTTTATTAAAATCTATGTAAAAAATAATATTGTTCCGAGAGAAAGATGTTCCAATTTAGAGTGGGGAAACAACCTAATGCTATTGGAATCAATTAATTAGCAAAAGGTACTCATTGAACATGGAATGCCTAATCTAACATTTGATTTTGTATTCAAATTACAAAACATTGCCATCTTTTTTTCTTCAATTCGTTATGTAAATGTTAAAGGTTCTAATTAATACAACAATAATGGGTAACGGTACCAATTTCATCCATCCCAATCGAGATTGATAATCACATTTTAATGTAAGAAAAATCTATGTGAAACCCGTTTGCTTTTTGTTAAACAAAAACATATTTTCTTTCAACCACAAACCAACAAAAAATTTAAAAAGGAAGTAGAATTCATCGAAGTGTGGTGAAATTAATTTGAGAGGAAAATCGCCTTGATCCCTAATTATTTCGGTCTCCTTTCTGTGGCATTTTACTTGAGGCTAAGTTTTACTTTTTTTCTTAATGCAAATATAATGCCATTTAATTTAATTATTTATTGAACCTTAAAGACTTTGATATTAAAAGTGGCTTGTAGGTTGGCCAAAAAAATCACAGATCCGATTCAAATAAACGACAAAAGTTAATTTCACCTATCAAATTGTACGGAATGTCGAATGAAACTTTATTTTTTATTTGCGACTGTAGGTACATACATACTTACTAGTTTAGTTTACTTTTAAAAAAACGAAATAAATACAAAATGAAATTTACATCTGTACATTTGTGCTGGTTTACTCTTTACATGTTGTTCAGGCATAACACTAACAACATGTGATTGAGTAAATACTAGTATGCCCAACAAATATGACAATGAATAAAATAATGCGAATTATAAAGGGACGTTGGTAGCCGCCAACCCTGGAGATAAAATCTGAGACAACCACCACCTTCAGTCTCAGTACCTCGCGCCACATACCTTTCCACGCACCTTTCCCTTCCCATCCCTATCCTTCACGCCCGCGCTGTGTTGAAGAACATAATAAAGGGTACACCATCCCCTTGAGCGGACAAATTATAAAAAAAAACATTTGTGCAAAGCAAAAAATAATTAATACAGAGGAAAAAGCAAGACAAGAATCGCTAAAAGTGGAATTTAATCGCTGGAGGTTTTGCTTCCCTAGCAGCCTGCTCTTCTTAACTGTTTTTTCTGAAGCAACAATTGTGGCCATCAGATTAGAAAATGCATCTTGCCATTGATAATGATCCTCTGTAAAATGAGTTTACAAGATCTGCCTGTATTTGTTGTTTTATCTATGTTTTATCTATGTTTTATCTGCAAAAAACTCCTTTTTCAATAATTTTTATAAATTATAAATATTTTATAGATCATTACCTGAATTGCCAGGTGATAAAAATATGTACTTATGTACTTATGTTAGCTGGAGAGAAGGCGCAAACAATTTTATGACCCTCTACACGATTGGTAGCCGAAGGTACTTCGCGGCTTAAACGATTTTGGAAATAAAGTTAACAAAAAATGCAAACGAAAGGTTCTAAATTAGATGAGATTTT
>OY288108.1:72986781-73192829 GCA_958431115.1 Syrphus vitripennis | reverse complement strand
GTATCCAAGACGTGCGATATCAAGGAAGTTTACGCTCGGACCCTAATAATGAACCAGAGGGTTCATTGGGAGCGGCTTCAGTCCAACGACATCGTCCAGTGTCGAAACTGCCAGCGCTTCGGACATGTAGCCACCAACTGTGGCCGCCAATATGTTTGCGTAAAGTGCAAGGAGTCGCACGAACCTGGGCAGTGCCAGCGTAAGGAGAACACCGGATTGGATGTATGGTGTGCAAATTGCCAGAAGACAGGACATCCTGCCAGCTTCAAAGGCTGTCCAACCCTGAAGGCGAAGCTAACAGAGAGGAACAGACTACTAGCCGAGAAAAAGGCCCATCATGAATTTACCGCCAAATCAACGCTCGCTGTTACACGCCCAGCTATTAGTTACGCAGCTATGGTGAAAGGCACGCAGGCACAAAATAACCCCAAGAACCAACAACAACAGCTGAAAAAGGCACCAGTTAAAAACACACCCCGAACAACACCAACCAAACCAACGGGTACACCAACCAACCTGAATACGGAAGTACAAAGGATTTTTGGATCCGATCTTCTTACTGTCATGGGAAAAGCCCGAAGCGCAGTCCCATCTAACTATGCCCAGCTTAGCGAAGGCGAGAAGTCCGTGGCCCTGGCCACATTTTTGTTCCAGATATGCAATTGAAGAAGCTACTCATCACGACGTACAATGTTAACTCAGTGTACAGCCTTGAGAAGAGGACAGCATTCAACTTGTGGATCAAAAAACACAAACCGGACATCGCTCTTATCAGCGAGACAAATGTGACCAGGCGCAACAACATCGACATGGCCGGCTTCAAAACGTACCGGAGGGACAAGGATGAGGGTCGTCGTGGGACGGCAATATTTGTCAAAAAGAAGATCTCCCCCAACACGACTGAAACCATTATCACAGGTCTCTCAACCAGCGAAGCCACTGCCATCACAATAACACTCGGAAGAGGTGAAACCCTCACCATCGTCAGTGCCTATTTCAAGTGCAACTCCATAGCAAGAAATATACACAAGGACCTACAAATTCTCAATGGTATCCTGGAGAAAAGCACTTACGGACTCATCGGCGGCGACTTCAACGCGAGGCATCATCGTTGGCTGGATACAACAAACTCATCAGAGGGCAAGGCAATTGTGGACTGGCTGGACCAAAACAGCGACCAACACTCCCTAGTGATTGTCTCGCAACCCAAACCCACCTATCCCAAAACTCCATCGACACTTGATTTTTTTATCTCCACATCTAATTTTTGTTTTCTACTTCCAGAACTCAGGAACTACACCTGTTCAACTATAGCCGGGGACTCGGACCATGAAGCTGTTCAACTAAACATCCAACTGTGCCAACCCATATTTCTAATGGCCGAACCAGTTGAGCACTACATCAACTACAACAAACTGGATATTAACAAATTCCAACGAGATGTCGAAGCCACTATCACACTGCCACCTGAAAACAGGAACCTGGAGAACGTCGAAATAGACACAGCCATCAACTGTCTTGAAACGGCCGTTTCTAATGCAATGGACACCCAGAAACAAACCAAAAGGTCGAAGGACAGATACCAACACCTTCCTGTATATATTCAGAACCTCTACACCCATCGGCAACAACTGAGGAAACGTCTCCAAAGGATCCACCGGCGTGAATATAATACAATCAACAGCAACTACCAGGCAGTACTGAGTGAGCTAAAATGCATCAACATTATGATACGGAACTCTATCCAGCATCATACTAACAACCAGTTCAACAAAAGGCTGCAAGCAATAAAACCTGGACCTGATGCCTTCAAAAACATCAACCGATTAATTGGGAAGAAACCACCGATGCCCGAAAAAATAACCACCAACAATGGAGAAGTTTCAACAAACCAGGACAAGGTAGAAGCATTTGCGGACTATTTTGAAGGAAACTTCACCCCCAACCCACCTTCCGACCGAGCCTTCATTGAAGAAGTTGAAAATTCCATCCAAATAACACTGGCGCCCAATATGGACAGAGCAACTTTCAGTGACGCCAATCCAGCGAGCGAACCAGTTGACTGTCCAAACCTGAGCACCAGAGATGAAATAGCTGAAATAATTAACAGCAGCAGGCCAAAGAAATCCACAGGACCTGATGGAATTTCCAACTTCATCATAAAGAAGCTACCACAGACAGCCCTAATCCTCCTAACCATCATCCTGAATAACTGCATCAACAACAGCTACTTCCCCCAAAAATGGAAAACGGCGAAAATCGTGGCAATCCCGAAAAAAGGCATCAGGAGCTTAATCACCAATTACAGGCCAATATCCCTCCTCAGCAACTTAAGCAAGCTCCTGGAGGAGCTTATTCTAAGGAAACTCAAGGAAATATGCAGAGAGAAGAACATAATTCCAGATATGCAGTTTGGCTTTAGGGAGAAGCACTGCACTCTTCACCCCCTAATGAAGTTCCAGCACGACACCACCATAGCCCTCAACAGTCACCGTGTCACCGTCGGATGCTTTCTGGATATCGAGAAAGCATTCGATAGCGTTTGGATAGATGCACTTATTCACAAGCTGCACCTACTGCATCTACCATCGCCACTAATTAAAATCATCTTTTCTTTTCTTTCTTTCAGGAACTTCTTTGTGCAACTGGAAAATTGCGCATCTACAACCAAAAACATCAAAGCCGGAGTAGCCCAAGGTTCTAAGCTCGGCCCCTTCCTGTTCAACATCCTGACCTCCGACCAACCCGCCCCAACTGGCTGTGAAAACCTGCTGTTTGCTGACGACTCACTAACCTACGCAACCTCAATGTCACCACTGGTCGCAGTACGCATAGTAGAAGCCCATATCCATAAACTGTTCGATTTCTACAAGAAATGGGGCATCAAAATCAACACGGCAAAATCTGAACTCGTGTGCTTCAGGAGACCTAATAACAGTAGAAGTCGTTCAGCAGCCACCTGCAGAAACCTAGTCCTGAAACTCCCAGATGGATCGACCATTGCTGCCAAGAGAAACGCCAAATACCTGGGGATTAACTTTAATGAGTTGCTAAGGTTCAACCCACACTCCAAAAGTGTTCTCAGGAAAGCAAACTGGTCATTCCACCGACTACATCCCTTGATGAGGAGAAGATCAGGACTAAGCCAGAAAACGAAGCTGCTCATATACAAACAACTCCTGCGGCCGGTATTAAGCTACAGCTTCCCAGTATGGTATACCATTTCAAAAACAGCTATGAAGGAGCTCATGATGTTCGAAAGGAAAATTCTGAGAATCTGCACCGGCCTCTACTTCGACCGGCAACGAAGGAAGCACTACAAGAACGAGCACCTATACACCGAAGCGAAAATAGTTCCGCTGGACAAATATCTAGCCATGTCAGCGAAGAAACTTGTACGGAACACCATAGACCACCCGAATCAGCTACTGAGAAGGATGACCACTGAACAACGACATCCAGAGCCAAGGTACCTCAGTGTAATGGAAACTCTGGATGACAACATAGTCAACATCAACGAGGAAGCAGTCTCGTTTTTCTCTGGCACTGGGCCAGACTTCTACCGCGGCTGAACGCCACTTCCCCCCAACCTTACCAAAATAAAAACTCCATTGACAACCGGGAATGAACACCCTGAGGATCACCAATTAATCCAACTTTTAAAATTTTTTTTATTATTTAGACATGTATTTTTTATTATCAATAATTATCCTAAATTCAAACATTGTATAACGTTAGGCCCCCTCTGGGAAAACAAATCTAAACTTATCATAAAGCATCTTACCTATTGTAACCAAATTGTATATATTATGTTCAATAAAAATGTTAAATGTTAAAAAAAAATTAAAAAATGCAAAATGTACAGTTTGACAGTGCATCTTGTGTAGTGAAGTTTCTATTTTATAAATAAATATTAAAAATGACTGGTCGTGGTAAAGGAGGAAAAGGCTTGGGCAAAGGTGGAGCTAAACGGCATCGTAAAGTGTTGCGTGATAACATCCAAGGTATCACCAAACCAGCAATTCGTCGATTGGCTCGTCGTGGCGGTGTAAAGCGTATTTCTGGTTTGATTTACGAAGAAACACGTGGAGTTTTAAAAGTGTTTCTAGAAAATGTTATCCGTGATGCTGTTACCTATACTGAACATGCTAAGCGTAAGACAGTTACAGCTATGGATGTAGTTTACGCTTTGAAGAGACAAGGTCGTACTCTTTATGGTTTCGGAGGTTAAATCATTCATTTGATAATATCAAACAATCGGTCCTTTTCAGGACCACAATAAAATCTAAAAGAGATATAAAATGTTAATTCAAAGTCCAAAAAAAGTAATAAAAATTACACAATTCGCAGAATTTTACCCAGGTAGTTTTTTTTTTGGATAGGATCTAGATGGGTTATAAAATATAGATTCAAAGTAATATAAATTACAGAATTCGAAGAATTTTACGCAGGTATATTTTTTTTTTAAATGCATCTAAATGGGTTATAAAATATGGATTCAAGGTCAAAAAAGTAATAAAAATTACAAAATTCCAAGAATTTTACCCAGGTATAAAAAATTCATTTTTTTCTTATGGGAGTGATTTTTGCAGTTTTTTTTTTTTAAATTTTAACTTTATAAAGCAGTTAAAATTGCAACCAATTTTTCTGATGGCATAAAAATATAGGCATGTACGTAGAATTTGAAAATATGAAATATTTATCTCTTTAGGGAAATGATTTGTCGTCCTGAAAAGGACGGTTTTTGTTTTCTTTTGATTTTGTCGTCACGAGATTTAAGCACTCTTTTCTGTCTTCTTTGGCAACAAAACGGCTTGAATATTAGGAAGAACACCTCCTTGTGCGATTGTTACACCAGAAAGCAATTTGTTCAACTCTTCGTCGTTGCGGATGGCCAATTGCAAATGGCGGGGGATAATTCTAGTTTTTTTGTTGTCACGAGCAGCATTTCCCGCCAATTCCAAAACTTCTGCCGCCAAATATTCCATGACAGCTGCCAAATACACAGGGGCACCAGCTCCAACGCGCTCAGCATAATTTCCCTTTCGGAGCAAACGATGGATACGACCAACAGGGAATTGTAATCCAGCACGATTTGAACGGGACTTTGCCTTTCCCTTAACTTTTCCACCTTTACCACGACCAGACATTTTAAAAAAGTTTTTTTTTTTTTACTTAGTTGAAAAAGTAATTGTTTATATCGAAATAGCTCAAACTATTTCTTCACTGTTCACTGTTAAACTGCACACTTAATATTGACTCGAATTCTTTTAGATTTAGATTTAGATTATCTTTATTGAACATATATATACAATTTGGTTTACTTAAAAATAGGAGATACAATGATAATAGAATTTTGTTGGCACATAGGGGGCCTTACTTGGTATTTTGAAAAAATTTGTTAAGAAATAATATAGTATTAATTTTACATGTTAAGCTTAATTTTAGTAGAAGTCGGTTGACTTTGATGGTCTCGGGATGTTCAGTCCTGGTTGTCAAGTTGGTGGGTTAGTTGGTGGTGGTAAGGTTTAGAGCTGATGCTCAGCCACGGTGGTAGGCTGATACAGCGTCAGTGTAGAAGGTGATGGGTTCTCCGCTGTCCGTTGGCATCCTTTCGAGTAAATCCATGGCACTTAGATACCTAGGTGCTGGATGTCGTTCTTCGGTGGTCATCCTTCTTATCAGTCGGTTGGAATGGGTGGCAGTGTTCCTAATGAGTTTCTTAGCTGATTCTATAAGAAACTCGTCTAGTGGCTTGATTTTAGCTTCTTCGTACAGTCTATGGTTGCTAGGGTATCTGCGTCGCTGTCGGTCGATGTGCAATCCGGTACATATCCTGAGGATTTTCCTTTCGAACAGTTGAAGTTTCTGCATGGCTGTCTTCGATATGGTGTACCACACAGGAAAACTATAGCTGATGACTGGTCTGAGTAACTGCTTATAAATAAGCAGTTTGGTTGCCTGGTTTAGCCCGTTTCTTCTTTTGAGCATGGGATGCAGTCTGTGGAACGCAAAGTTGGCCTTCTTCAGCACTTTCCTTGAGTGCGGATTGAATTTCAGCAGCTCGTTGAAGTTCACTCCGAGGTACTTGGTGTTGTTTTTGGCTGCTATCGTTGATCCATCAGGAAGCTTCAGGACCAGGTTTCTGCAGGCGGCTGCAGAACGACAGCGGATGCCATTGGTGGAGGGTTTCCTAAAACAAACAAGTTCCGATTTGGCCGCGTTAATCTTAATTCCCCATTTCTTGTAGAACTCGAAGAGTCTGCTGACGTGGGATTCAACTTTGCGGGCTGCTATGGTTGGTGCTATTGAAGATGCGTATGTGAGCGAATCGTCGGCGAAGAGTAAGTTCTCACAGTCAGTTGGCACAGGTTGATCGGACGTCATCAGGCTATATAGGAATGGTCCAAGTTTGGATCCTTGGGCGACACCGGCTTTGATGGTTTTCATCGTTGACTTGCAGTTGTCCAGCTGTACGAAGAATTTCCTGGAAGAAAGAAAAGAATATATGATTTTGGTTAATGTTATAGGAATACCTAAAAGTTGAAATTTGTGGATGAGGGCTTCGATCCAGACACTGTCGAATGCTTTTTCCACGTCCAGAAAGCATCCGACGGTGACACGATAGCTGTTGAGTGCTTTGGAGACGTCAGACTGAAATTTGATCAGGGGATGCAGAGTTGAGTGGCCTTCCCGAAAGCCAAACTGCATGTCAGGGATAATACTGTTGTCCGCGCAGTGTTTCTTGAGCCTTCTCAGTATTAATTCCTCAAGAATTTTGCTGATGTTGTTGAGCAGGGATATTGGCCTGTAATTGGTGATGTCGTTTGATGCGCCTTTTTTGGGAATCGCCACGATCTTCGCTGTCTTCCATTTTTGGGGGAAGTAGTTGTTGTTTAGACAGTTGTTGAGGATGATTGTCAGGATGATCATAATTGAGCTTGGCAGCCTTTTAATGATGTAATTGGATATTCCATCTGGGCCAGCTGATATCTTCGGCTTAGAGTTGGTTATGATCTCTGCAATCTCCTCTGGGGTGGTCAGGTTCGGGCTGCCGGATGGGTCACTAGATGGATTGGTGTCGCTGAAGGTGCATCTGGTGGAGTTTGACGCTAAGGTGCGTTGAACGGATTCTTCCACTTCCTCAAGGAAGGCTGGGTCGGAAGGTGGATGTGGGATGAAGTTTCCTTCAAAATAGTTTGCAAATGCTTCAGCTTTGTCCTGGCTTGATTTGACCTCTCCACTGTTGGTGACGATTGTCTCTGGAAGGGGTTGGTTTTTCCCAATTATCTTATTGATATCCCTGAAAGCGTTGGGTCCAGGTTTAATCAGCTGCAGTCTCTTGAGGAATTGGTTGTTGTTGTGGAATTGGACTGCATTCCGGAACATGACGTTGACGCGTTGTAGTTCACCCCATACTATTTGGTAGTTGTTGTTGGTCGTGTTAAGCTCACGCTGGTGAATCCTCTGTAGGCGCTTCCTTAGTCGCTGTCTGTGTGCATATAGAGTCTGAACATACTCGGGTAGATGTTGGTATCTGTCCTTGGATGTTCTTTGTTGTTTTTGGTTGTCCAGCGCATCACATATGGCATGCTCAAAGTTGTTGATTGCTGCGTCAACTTCAGTGTTATCCAAATTTCTATTTTCTGGCGGAGGGGTAACGTTTGCTTCTACATCCCTTTGAATTTTGTCTATATCCAGTCTCCTGAAGTTTATGAAGTGCTCGGGTGGCGGCGTCGCTAGCAGCACTGGTCGATGGAGTCTTATGTTCAGTTGAACGGCTTCGTGATCCGAGTCGCTGGGTACGGTTGTACAGGTAAAGTTGGTGATTTCTGGAATTAAATAAACAAAATTAGAGGTTAAAAGATAAAAATCTAATGTGGATGGAGTTCTGGGAAAGGTGGGTTTGGGTTGCGATACTACAACCAGTGAATGTTCTTCACTATTTTCTTCCAGCCAGTTGGTTATCGCCTTTCCTTCATTGCTGATGGCAGTGTCCAGCCATTGATGGTGTCTAGCGTTGAAGTCGCCGCCAATTAGCCCGTACGTTGTCTGCTTTACAGTGTGGTTGAGAATATGCAGGTCACTTTTTATATTTCCAGCGGTGGAGTGGCACTTGAAATAAACACTGATGACCGTTAGAGCTTCTCCTCTTCCTAGCTGTATGCTGACAGCGGTGGCTTCACTAGTCTGTAGTCCTGGAATGATTACTTCTTTGGTGTTGGGGGCGATCTTATCCCTTATGAACACTGCCGTTCCTCTTCGGTTCTCAGCTTTGTCCTGCCGGAAGGTTTTGTAACCAATGATATTAATGTTGTTTCTTCTGGTCACGTTGGTTTCGCTGATTAAGGCAATGTCAGGGCTGTTTTTCTTCATCCACAGGTTAAACGCTGTCCTCTTCTCCAAGCTGTACAATGAATTGACATTGTACGTCAGTATGCGGATCTTCTTTAATTGCATATTTGGAATATGAAGGTGGCCAGTGCCACGGACTTTTCTCCTTCGCTCAGCAAGGCGTAGTTTGATGGGACAGCACTTCTTGCTTTGCCCATGACCGTGAGCAGGTCGGAACCGAAGATCCTCTGGACTTCGTTATTCAAGTTTGGTGGCGCTGTTATTTTGGCTGGTCCGGTCTTTGGTCGATTTGCGGCTGGTGGTTTTGTTTGTAGTTGCACCTTTGGTGGTTTTGGAGTTTGGGCACCTTTTGCCATAGCCGCGTAACTGACCGCTGGCCGAGTGACCAGACAAGTTGACCTAGAGACGAACTCTTGGTGAGCCCGCTTTTCTGCCATCTGCTTGTTCTTCTCGGTTTGTAGAGCCTTCAGCGCTGGGCATCCTTTAAAACTGGCCGGGTGTCCAGTTTTTTTGCAGTTGGCACACCATACGTCCAACCCAGTATTTTCCTTCCGTTTACACTGTCCAGGTTCGTGGGTCTCTTCACATTTCACGCACACGTAATCGCGTCCGCAATTTGTGGCGACGTGTCCAAATCGTTGACAATTCCGACATTGTACAATGTCGTTGGACTTCAGCCTTTCCCAATGGACTCTCTGGTTCATAATGAGCGTCTTCGTGTACACCTCCTTGATGTCTGCGTCTTTGCTCAGCTCAACAACGAAGTTGTTGGAAGCTTTAGCCAATGCCCTCTTGGCTTTGAAGTGGGTAACTTTTATAACAGGAAGCCCCTCAATCCTGAGTTCATCTTCCACTTCGATGGCTGTGAATTCGTGATGAATTCCTTTTAGGAGAAGCAGATTCTTCCTATCCTCCCTCGGTGTGAAGGTGTTGTATTGGATCTTCCTCTCCTTAAGAAAACCCTTGATTTTTTCAAACGCTTCCCTGCTTCCAGCGTTGATAATCGTTGTTTTTGTGTTTTTGTTCTTGAACATCACAGCAAGGTTTTTTGCCTTGCAGAACCTCCTAATCTCGGCGATGTTGCCCGAGTAGCAAAAAATTGGCGGCATTGCTGGCGTTTTGATGTCCTTGCTTGTTGTTGGCTGATCAGAGGTTGTTGGCGGCTGAGCTGGACCCTTATCTGGATTGACGTTGGTGTCCTTGGGCGTAGCGGCTTTTGAGGTCGAGGCCACTGGTTTGGTCGATTTGGCTGCCTTTACTGGTGGTGCTGATGTTGTTGCTGGAGTAGTCGCTTCTAGCTGGATACGCTTTCCGTTATTTTTTTTGGGGGCCTTGTTTGGTCTCTTCTGACCAGGTAGAGGGTAATCACTCGTATCCTCTTCCGAGCTGGTGATCTCGCTGAGCTCTTCTTCGGGTGAAGAATCCTCCTCCGAATGGCTGCTGGCGGTGGAAGAATCATCTTCACTTCCAATTTCTTCTATTTCCATTTCCTCGTTGTCGTTTTCGTTGATGTTGTCTTTTTCGTTGATGTTGTCGTTGTCGTTGCGTTCGTTGTTGTCGTTGGTGGGTTGTACAATGCTGTTGAAGGTTTTCGCCAGCATTGTGCAATAACCTGGGCCGAGATCCTTGACTATTTGCCGTAGCAGCCTCTCAAATGAGGCCATAGCCGTATCTGGATTTAAAGGTTCCATTACTGGATTACCTTTATCTCACTTTTTTCAATATTTTTTATATTTATAGGTATGCACAATATTTTTATAAAAACTTCGAAACACACTTAATCCACATAAACTATATTGATTACTTCTGGGAAAATCCCTTTTTTATTTTTTGTCACAAGAAGGATAATCCACTTGGAAAAACCCTTCTTGGAAGATTTGGTTTAAGCAGGTAGCGCAGGTAGACCGTTGCTGACCCTTTTTATTTTTGGCAGGTATTTTCACAATATTAATTAATATTTTCGGTTAATTTTTGTCCGCGCACTTCCGTACTTGTACAATGACTGACCGTGAATGAAGTGTTGACGATTGATTGACTCGAATTCCAATTGGACGCCCCTATTTATTCGAAATGTTCACGAATCTCAAACACAAAAAAGAGAGTGAACACATTACAAATTTATCACCGAAAGAGAGAATAAATAGAGAAGCGAATTTTGGAGAATTCCACAGTTCTCGTTTAATCGTCAGTGTATACAGTCAGTTTTATAGTGAAAAGTGAATAGAAAATGCCGCCCAAGACTAGTGGAAAAGCAGCAAAGAAGGCCGGAAAGGCTCAAAAAAATATTACCAAAACCGATAAGAAGAAGAAGCGTAAGAGGAAGGAAAGCTACGCAATCTACATTTACAAAGTTCTCAAGCAAGTTCATCCAGACACTGGAATTTCATCAAAAGCCATGAGCATCATGAACAGCTTTGTGAACGATATCTTCGAGAGGATTGCTGCTGAAGCATCTCGTTTGGCTCACTACAACAAGCGTTCGACAATAACCAGTCGGGAAATTCAGACTGCCGTTCGATTGTTGTTGCCTGGCGAACTTGCCAAGCATGCTGTTAGTGAAGGAACTAAGGCAGTTACCAAATATACTAGCTCGAAGTAATTTATTAATTTTCTTCAAAAATGGCCCTTTTCAGGGCCGCAAAAATTTCAATAAGAGATACAATCGAATTTCATAAAATAAAACAACTAACTTTTCCCGTAGGTACATAAATAACTGAATACTTCATATTGGGAGAAAAATGTATGTATCGTTTCTCCATAGGCATTGTATATAAATTTGCATAGTACTATGATGAGCACGTTCCACACGTCGCTGTTTCTGTGTATATACAAGTGCGCCCTCAGACGACCACAGCACACAACTCAAAAATCGTCATGAGATAGTACTATAAGTTTTATATACAATGTCCATAGGTATATTTTCGCACAACAAATCTAATAAAAATTATTTTTAAAAAATTTTTCATTGAGATAGTGCAATAATCTAATGAAAATGCTTTTTAAAAAAACCTTATCTCAAAGAGATAGTGCAATATTTTTATAGTAATAATTAAAAAAAAAAAATACTATCTCAAAGAGATAGTGCAATATTTTAGTAGTAAAATTATTATAAAAAAAAAATCTCATCTCATTGACATGAGATGAGATTTTTAAAAAAACAAATTTTATCTCTTCGTACAATTTTTTGTAGTCCTGAAAAGGACTGTGGATTTGCGTTTCAATTTGAAGAAATTTTTTGTGAAATTACTTCTTGGCTTTTTTGGCAGCAACAGCCTTTTTAGGCTTTGCAGCAGATGCTGTGGCCGATTTAGCTTTGGGTACTTTTGGCTTAGGAGCAGCAGCCTTTGCTTTAGTTGGCTTTGCTTTAACGGCACTGGTCTTCTTAACACTTTTTACTTTTGGCTTTTCGACCTTCTTTTTATCTACAGCACTTTTTTTGGTTGCAGCTACAGGCTTCTTCACTTTTTTATCACCAGCAACCTTTTTTAATTTTTTGTCACCAGCAGCAGCAGCTTTGGGCTTAGCAGCAGATTTCTTCTTATCAGCGGCAGACTTGGCTTTTGGTTCCTTATTTGCATTTGGCGACAATTTAAACGAGCCTGCAGCACCTTTTCCCTTTGTTTGCACTAACTTACCACTTATTACGGCACCTTTTAAATATTTTTTGATAAATGGTGCAAGTTTTTGAACATCGACTTTGTAAGTAGCAGCAATATACTTTTTAATAGCCAAAAGCGAAGAACCACCGCGTTCCTTCAATGTTTTAATCGCAGCATCTACCATTTGCTGAGTAGGAGGATGAGTTGGCGTTGATTTTGGTTTCTTTGAACCGGCGGCGCTGGCGCTGGCGGCAGCCTTCTTCGGTTTTTTTTCTGCAACAATTGCAGGAGATGCAGCCACAGTATCAGACATTTTTTTTTTTTTTTTATTTTATCACTTCACTTTACACTTTTATTAGATATTGCTTCTTGCAATAAAATAAAACACTTTTCACTTTTTTTAATAATTTTCACATGCCACAAACACCCCACGGACTTGATTCAATGAGAATCAACGAGAGCGAAGGTCTTCAAAAAATTCATGATGTACACAATTTGTACTCTTTTAAAAGTTAGGTTCTTTTTAAAACATACATAATTTAAATGTTTTCAGCTACAAATCTAAAAAAATACATTTTATCATTTTTCTTAGAATAATAATTGACCATTTGGACATTAATTTTGTTTAAATAAAGGTATGTTTCATTGAATAAATCACAATTGAAGTAAATGTGTGGTGGTGTTTTTTCAATACTTTTGTAAAAGAATGCTTATAACTAATTAACAAAACATATTTTCAACTTGAAAATATTTTTTTCATATAGCTGATAGTTCATTTAAACAAGATAAATTAAAATTTTAACAAAATATTATGAAATTTCCTTCGAATTCAATTAAAAGAATTTGAGTAATGAAACGCATATCAACACCGATTTCGATGGGCAGTAGCATTTTGTCAGAAAATTGTTTTTACCTGTTTTTTGGTAAAATAAGTACAAAATATAACTCAGACTGCTTAAATAAATAATTATAAACATAAATATTGTTTCAATTTCATTATCAACCAACATTATTAACTATTTCTTATTGTAAATTGCCATATCAAATGACACTTAATAATTTGTATGTACAATAATATTAATTTCCTACCGAAATTCAACCCATTGGAAAATGTTCATCTTATTATCTTTTTGTTAATGTAAAATAATGAAATAAATAAAAATTGCTTTGCGTAAATCATGAAATATAAATAAATAAACACATATTGAAGATAACTATGCCTAATATAAATTTTCTAAGAAAAAAAAACAAAATGTCTTCCTAGGTGATCGCAAAAAAAATACTTTTTCAACTTTTCTTCTGAAACCTATTGAAATATACATTTTTGGAAAGGCCTATTCAAATTGTTCTCATATTTGTAAACCAAAAGATTATGCGATATCTGGTTCTAAAAATATTATCCTCCAAAGGGATTTTTGGATAAAATCTAATACCTACGCTTGCATAGTAAAATTCTAAGAATTCATTTAGGGTATCCATTTATCCAACTCCCTATAATAAAAAAAAAAATTACATACATTTTTGCGTAGTAGGTAGATTTTCTCTTTTTTTTTACCTAATGTCCGATAAACTACCTAACTCCGTTTTATTGCGGATAATAAAAACTAGAACTCTGTCTACTCGTATGTATTTTAAACAACAACAAAAAAATGAAATTTAGTTTAATCTCTTTTTGATTTTTTGTGGTCCTGAAAAGGACCGTTGAGTTTAAGATTGTTTTGGATGCTTAAGCACGTTCACCACGAATGCGTCTAGCCAATTGAATGTCTTTTGGCATAATTGTAACACGCTTGGCATGAATGGCGCACAAATTTGTATCTTCAAAAAGACCAACCAAATAAGCTTCACTGGCTTCTTGTAGTGCCATAACAGCTGAGCTCTGGAACCGCAAATCTGTTTTGAAATCTTGAGCAATTTCACGAACTAAACGTTGGAAAGGCAATTTGCGAATCAACAATTCTGTGCTCTTCTGATAACGACGGATTTCACGAAGAGCCACGGTTCCAGGACGGTAACGATGTGGTTTTTTTACACCTCCGGTGGCTGGGGCACTTTTGCGAGCTGCTTTGGTAGCCAGCTGCTTGCGTGGAGCCTTTCCACCAGTCGATTTACGGGCAGTTTGCTTTGTACGAGCCATTATTTTGTTTTTTTTTTTTCACTTTTCACAATTCGATCACTTTCACACTTTATATTTTACATCGCCATAAAACTCAGGAGCTTAGGTAATAAAATGAGGTATTTTTGTCTTCGTTCGGGTGTTTTTTTGTGTGTGAATATGACGGACCAATCAGAAGTGAGATTGTTTTTTCAAACAAGTATAAATATCTGTGGGTTTTGAGCAAAATGTACAGTTTGACAGTGCATCTTGTGTAGTGAAGTTTCTATTTTATAAATAAATATTAAAAATGACTGGTCGTGGTAAAGGAGGAAAAGGCTTGGGCAAAGGTGGAGCTAAACGGCATCGTAAAGTGTTGCGTGATAACATCCAAGGTATCACCAAACCAGCAATTCGTCGATTGGCTCGTCGTGGCGGTGTAAAGCGTATTTCTGGTTTGATTTACGAAGAAACACGTGGAGTTTTAAAAGTGTTTCTAGAAAATGTTATCCGTGATGCTGTTACCTATACTGAACATGCTAAGCGTAAGACAGTTACAGCTATGGATGTAGTTTACGCTTTGAAGAGACAAGGTCGTACTCTTTATGGTTTCGGAGGTTAAATCATTCATTTGATAATATCAAACAATCGGTCCTTTTCAGGACCACAATAAAATCTAAAAGAGATATAAAATGTTAATTCAAAGTCCAAAAAAAGTAATAAAAATTACACAATTCGCAGAATTTTACCCAGGTAGTTTTTTTTTTGGATAGGATCTAGATGGGTTATAAAATATAGATTCAAAGTAATATAAATTACAGAATTCGAAGAATTTTACGCAGGTATATTTTTTTTTTAAATGCATCTAAATGGGTTATAAAATATGGATTCAAGGTCAAAAAAGTAATAAAAATTACAAAATTCCAAGAATTTTACCCAGGTATAAAAAATTCATTTTTTTCTTATGGGAGTGATTTTTGCAGTTTTTTTTTTTTAAATTTTAACTTTATAAAGCAGTTAAAATTGCAACCAATTTTTCTGATGGCATAAAAATATAGGCATGTACGTAGAATTTGAAAATATGAAATATTTATCTCTTTAGGGAAATGATTTGTCGTCCTGAAAAGGACGGTTTTTGTTTTCTTTTGATTTTGTCGTCACGAGATTTAAGCACTCTTTTCTGTCTTCTTTGGCAACAAAACGGCTTGAATATTAGGAAGAACACCTCCTTGTGCGATTGTTACACCAGAAAGCAATTTGTTCAACTCTTCGTCGTTGCGGATGGCCAATTGCAAATGGCGGGGGATAATTCTAGTTTTTTTGTTGTCACGAGCAGCATTTCCCGCCAATTCCAAAACTTCTGCCGCCAAATATTCCATGACAGCTGCCAAATACACAGGGGCACCAGCTCCAACGCGCTCAGCATAATTTCCCTTTCGGAGCAAACGATGGATACGACCAACAGGGAATTGTAATCCAGCACGATTTGAACGGGACTTTGCCTTTCCCTTAACTTTTCCACCTTTACCACGACCAGACATTTTAAAAAAGTTTTTTTTTTTTTACTTAGTTGAAAAAGTAATTGTTTATATCGAAATAGCTCAAACTATTTCTTCACTGTTCACTGTTAAACTGCACACTTAATATTGACTCGAATTAGATTTAGATTAGATTTAGATTATCTTTATTGAACATATATATACAATTTGGTTTACTTAAAAATAGGAGATACAATGATAATAGAATTTTGTTGGCACATAGGGGGCCTTACTTGGTATTTTGAAAAAATTTGTTAAGAAATAATATAGTATTAATTTTACATGTTAAGCTTAATTTTAGTAGAAGTCGGTTGACTTTGATGGTCTCGGGATGTTCAGTCCTGGTTGTCAAGTTGGTGGGTTAGTTGGTGGTGGTAAGGTTTAGAGCTGATGCTCAGCCACGGTGGTAGGCTGATACAGCGTCAGTGTAGAAGGTGATGGGTTCTCCGCTGTCCGTTGGCATCCTTTCGAGTAAATCCATGGCACTTAGATACCTAGGTGCTGGATGTCGTTCTTCGGTGGTCATCCTTCTTATCAGTCGGTTGGAATGGGTGGCAGTGTTCCTAATGAGTTTCTTAGCTGATTCTATAAGAAACTCGTCTAGTGGCTTGATTTTAGCTTCTTCGTACAGTCTATGGTTGCTAGGGTATCTGCGTCGCTGTCGGTCGATGTGCAATCCGGTACATATCCTGAGGATTTTCCTTTCGAACAGTTGAAGTTTCTGCATGGCTGTCTTCGATATGGTGTACCACACAGGAAAACTATAGCTGATGACTGGTCTGAGTAACTGCTTATAAATAAGCAGTTTGGTTGCCTGGTTTAGCCCGTTTCTTCTTTTGAGCATGGGATGCAGTCTGTGGAACGCAAAGTTGGCCTTCTTCAGCACTTTCCTTGAGTGCGGATTGAATTTCAGCAGCTCGTTGAAGTTCACTCCGAGGTACTTGGTGTTGTTTTTGGCTGCTATCGTTGATCCATCAGGAAGCTTCAGGACCAGGTTTCTGCAGGCGGCTGCAGAACGACAGCGGATGCCATTGGTGGAGGGTTTCCTAAAACAAACAAGTTCCGATTTGGCCGCGTTAATCTTAATTCCCCATTTCTTGTAGAACTCGAAGAGTCTGCTGACGTGGGATTCAACTTTGCGGGCTGCTATGGTTGGTGCTATTGAAGATGCGTATGTGAGCGAATCGTCGGCGAAGAGTAAGTTCTCACAGTCAGTTGGCACAGGTTGATCGGACGTCATCAGGCTATATAGGAATGGTCCAAGTTTGGATCCTTGGGCGACACCGGCTTTGATGGTTTTCATCGTTGACTTGCAGTTGTCCAGCTGTACGAAGAATTTCCTGGAAGAAAGAAAAGAATATATGATTTTGGTTAATGTTATAGGAATACCTAAAAGTTGAAATTTGTGGATGAGGGCTTCGATCCAGACACTGTCGAATGCTTTTTCCACGTCCAGAAAGCATCCGACGGTGACACGATAGCTGTTGAGTGCTTTGGAGACGTCAGACTGAAATTTGATCAGGGGATGCAGAGTTGAGTGGCCTTCCCGAAAGCCAAACTGCATGTCAGGGATAATACTGTTGTCCGCGCAGTGTTTCTTGAGCCTTCTCAGTATTAATTCCTCAAGAATTTTGCTGATGTTGTTGAGCAGGGATATTGGCCTGTAATTGGTGATGTCGTTTGATGCGCCTTTTTTGGGAATCGCCACGATCTTCGCTGTCTTCCATTTTTGGGGGAAGTAGTTGTTGTTTAGACAGTTGTTGAGGATGATTGTCAGGATGATCATAATTGAGCTTGGCAGCCTTTTAATGATGTAATTGGATATTCCATCTGGGCCAGCTGATATCTTCGGCTTAGAGTTGGTTATGATCTCTGCAATCTCCTCTGGGGTGGTCAGGTTCGGGCTGCCGGATGGGTCACTAGATGGATTGGTGTCGCTGAAGGTGCATCTGGTGGAGTTTGACGCTAAGGTGCGTTGAACGGATTCTTCCACTTCCTCAAGGAAGGCTGGGTCGGAAGGTGGATGTGGGATGAAGTTTCCTTCAAAATAGTTTGCAAATGCTTCAGCTTTGTCCTGGCTTGATTTGACCTCTCCACTGTTGGTGACGATTGTCTCTGGAAGGGGTTGGTTTTTCCCAATTATCTTATTGATATCCCTGAAAGCGTTGGGTCCAGGTTTAATCAGCTGCAGTCTCTTGAGGAATTGGTTGTTGTTGTGGAATTGGACTGCATTCCGGAACATGACGTTGACGCGTTGTAGTTCACCCCATACTATTTGGTAGTTGTTGTTGGTCGTGTTAAGCTCACGCTGGTGAATCCTCTGTAGGCGCTTCCTTAGTCGCTGTCTGTGTGCATATAGAGTCTGAACATACTCGGGTAGATGTTGGTATCTGTCCTTGGATGTTCTTTGTTGTTTTTGGTTGTCCAGCGCATCACATATGGCATGCTCAAAGTTGTTGATTGCTGCGTCAACTTCAGTGTTATCCAAATTTCTATTTTCTGGCGGAGGGGTAACGTTTGCTTCTACATCCCTTTGAATTTTGTCTATATCCAGTCTCCTGAAGTTTATGAAGTGCTCGGGTGGCGGCGTCGCTAGCAGCACTGGTCGATGGAGTCTTATGTTCAGTTGAACGGCTTCGTGATCCGAGTCGCTGGGTACGGTTGTACAGGTAAAGTTGGTGATTTCTGGAATTAAATAAACAAAATTAGAGGTTAAAAGATAAAAATCTAATGTGGATGGAGTTCTGGGAAAGGTGGGTTTGGGTTGCGATACTACAACCAGTGAATGTTCTTCACTATTTTCTTCCAGCCAGTTGGTTATCGCCTTTCCTTCATTGCTGATGGCAGTGTCCAGCCATTGATGGTGTCTAGCGTTGAAGTCGCCGCCAATTAGCCCGTACGTTGTCTGCTTTACAGTGTGGTTGAGAATATGCAGGTCACTTTTTATATTTCCAGCGGTGGAGTGGCACTTGAAATAAACACTGATGACCGTTAGAGCTTCTCCTCTTCCTAGCTGTATGCTGACAGCGGTGGCTTCACTAGTCTGTAGTCCTGGAATGATTACTTCTTTGGTGTTGGGGGCGATCTTATCCCTTATGAACACTGCCGTTCCTCTTCGGTTCTCAGCTTTGTCCTGCCGGAAGGTTTTGTAACCAATGATATTAATGTTGTTTCTTCTGGTCACGTTGGTTTCGCTGATTAAGGCAATGTCAGGGCTGTTTTTCTTCATCCACAGGTTAAACGCTGTCCTCTTCTCCAAGCTGTACAATGAATTGACATTGTACGTCAGTATGCGGATCTTCTTTAATTGCATATTTGGAATATGAAGGTGGCCAGTGCCACGGACTTTTCTCCTTCGCTCAGCAAGGCGTAGTTTGATGGGACAGCACTTCTTGCTTTGCCCATGACCGTGAGCAGGTCGGAACCGAAGATCCTCTGGACTTCGTTATTCAAGTTTGGTGGCGCTGTTATTTTGGCTGGTCCGGTCTTTGGTCGATTTGCGGCTGGTGGTTTTGTTTGTAGTTGCACCTTTGGTGGTTTTGGAGTTTGGGCACCTTTTGCCATAGCCGCGTAACTGACCGCTGGCCGAGTGACCAGACAAGTTGACCTAGAGACGAACTCTTGGTGAGCCCGCTTTTCTGCCATCTGCTTGTTCTTCTCGGTTTGTAGAGCCTTCAGCGCTGGGCATCCTTTAAAACTGGCCGGGTGTCCAGTTTTTTTGCAGTTGGCACACCATACGTCCAACCCAGTATTTTCCTTCCGTTTACACTGTCCAGGTTCGTGGGTCTCTTCACATTTCACGCACACGTAATCGCGTCCGCAATTGGTGGCGACGTGTCCAAATCGTTGACAATTCCGACATTGTACAATGTCGTTGGACTTCAGCCTTTCCCAATGGACTCTCTGGTTCATAATGAGCGTCTTCGTGTACACCTCCTTGATGTCTGCGTCTTTGCTCAGCTCAACAACGAAGTTGTTGGAAGCTTTAGCCAATGCCCTCTTGGCTTTGAAGTGGGTAACTTTTATAACAGGAAGCCCCTCAATCCTGAGTTCATCTTCCACTTCGATGGCTGTGAATTCGTGATGAATTCCTTTTAGGAGAAGCAGGTTCTTCCTATCCTCCCTCGGTGTGAAGGTGTTGTATTGGATCTTCCTCTCCTTAAGAAAACCCTTGATTTTTTCAAACGCTTCCCTGCTTCCAGCGTTGATAATCGTTGTTTTTGTGTTTTTGTTCTTGAACATCACAGCAAGGTTTTTTGCCTTGCAGAACCTCCTAATCTCGGCGATGTTGCCCGAGTAGCAAAAAATTGGCGGCATTGCTGGCGTTTTGATGTCCTTGCTTGTTGTTGGCTGATCAGAGGTTGTTGGCGGCTGAGCTGGACCCTTATCTGGATTGACGTTGGTGTCCTTGGGCGTAGCGGCTTTTGAGGTCGAGGCCACTGGTTTGGTCGATTTGGCTGCCTTTACTGGTGGTGCTGATGTTGTTGCTGGAGTAGTCGCTTCTAGCTGGATACGCTTTCCGTTATTTTTTTGGGGGGCCTTGTTTGGTCTCTTCTGACCAGGTAGAGGGTAATCACTCGTATCCTCTTCCGAGCTGGTGATCTCGCTGAGCTCTTCTTCGGGTGAGGAATCCTCCTCCGAATGGCTGCTGGCGGTGGAAGAATCATCTTCACTTCCAATTTCTTCTATTTCCATTTCCTCGTTGTCGTTTTCGTTGATGTTGTCGTTGTCGTTGCGTTCGTTGTTGTCGTTGGTGGGTTGTACAATGCTGTTGAAGGTTTTCGCCAGCATTGTGCAATAACCTGGGCCGAGATCCTTGACTATTTGCCGTAGCAGCCTCTCAAATGAGGCCATAGCCGTATCTGGATTTAAAGGTTCCATTACTGGATTACCTTTATCTCACTTTTTTCAATATTTTTTATATTTATAGGTATGCACAATATTTTTATAAAAACTTCGAAACACACTTAATCCACATAAACTATATTGATTACTTCTGGGAAAATCCCTTTTTTATTTTTTGTCACAAGAAGGATAATCCACTTGGAAAAACCCTTCTTGGAAGATTTGGTTTAAGCAGGTAGCGCAGGTAGACCGTTGCTGACCCTTTTTATTTTTGGCAGGTATTTTCACAATATTAATTAATATTTTCGGTTAATTTTTGTCCGCGCACTTCCGTACTTGTACAATGACTGACCGTGAATGAAGTGATGACTTGAAATTTTTAAAAGACGCCCCTATTTATTCAAAATGTTCTCGATTCTCAAACACAAAAAAGAGAGTGAACACATTACAAATTTACCACCGAAAGAGAGAATAAATTGAGAAGCAGTTCTCCGCATTTTCACAGTTCCCGTTTAATCGTTTGTGAATACAGTCTAAAAGTGAATAGTTAAAAATGCCGCCTAAGACTAGTGGAAAAGCAGCAAAGAAGGCCGGAAAGGCTCAAAAAAATATTACCAAAACCGATAAGAAGAAGAAGCGTAAGAGGAAGGAAAGCTACGCAATCTACATTTACAAAGTTCTCAAGCAAGTTCATCCAGACACTGGAATTTCATCAAAAGCCATGAGCATCATGAACAGCTTTGTGAACGATATCTTCGAGAGGATTGCTGCTGAAGCATCTCGTTTGGCTCACTACAACAAGCGTTCGACAATAACCAGTCGGGAAATTCAGACTGCCGTTCGATTGTTATTGCCTGGCGAACTTGCCAAGCATGCTGTTAGTGAAGGAACTAAGGCAGTTACCAAATATACTAGCTCGAAGTAATTTATTAAATGTCTTCAAAAATGGCCCTTTTCAGGGCCGCAAAAATTTCAATAAGAGATACAACCGAATTTCATAAAATTAACACAAAATAAAACTATCTTTTTCCGTAGGTAGATAAATAACTCAATACTTCATATTGGGAGAAAAATGTATGTAGTATAACACATCGTTTCTTCATAGGTATACTTTCGCACAACAAATCTAATAAAAATTATTTTAAAAAAATTTTTCATCGATAGTAATAAAATCTAATGAAAATTCTTTTAAAAAATTTTAATTTTCATCGAGATAGTGCAATAATCTAATGAAAATTCTTTTAAAAAAATTTTCATCGAGATAGTGCAATATTTTAAGTCATTATCAAAAAAAAAAATCTCATCTCAAAGAGTGCAATAATCTACCGAAAATTCTTTTTAAAAAACCTTATCTCAAAGAGATAGTGCAATATTTTACTAGTAATTATTATAAAAAAAATATCTCATCTCATTGATGATGAGATGAGATATTTAATAGTAATTATTAAAAAAAAAAAAAACAAATTTTATCTCTTCGTACAATTTTTTGTAGTCCTGAAAAGGACTGTGGATTTGCGTTTAAATTGAAGAATTTTTTGTGAAATTACTTCTTGGCTTTTTTGGCAGCAACCGCCTTTTTAGGCTTTGCAGCAGATGCTGTGGCCGATTTGGCTTTTGGTACTTTTGGCTTAGGAGCGGCAGCCTTTGCTTTAGTTGGCTTTGCTTTAACGGCGCTGGTCTTCTTAACACTTTTCACTTTTGGCTTTTCTACCTTCTTTTTATCTACAGCACTTTTTTTGGTTGCAGCTACAGGCTTCTTCACTTTTTTGTCACCAACAACCTTCTTTAATTTTTTGTCACCAGCAGCAGCAGCTTTGGGCTTAGCAGCAGATTTTTTCTTATCGGCAGCAGACTTGGCTTTTGGTTCCTTATTTGCATTGGGCGATAATTTAAACGAGCCTGCAGCACCTTTTCCTTTTGTTTGCACTAACTTACCACTTATTACGGCACCTTTTAAATATTTTTTGATAAATGGTGCAAGTTTTTGAACATCGACTTTGTAAGTAGCAGCAATATATTTTTTAATAGCCAAAAGCGAAGAACCACCGCGTTCCTTCAATGTTTTAATCGCAGCATCTACCATTTGCTGAGTAGGAGGATGAGTTGGCGTTGATTTTGGTTTCTTTGAACCGGCGGCGCTGGCGCTGGCGGCAGCCTTCTTCGGTTTTTTTTCTGCAACAATTGCAGGAGATGCAGCCACAGTATCAGACATTTTTTTTTATCACTTCACTTTACACTTTATTTAGATATTGCTTCTTGCAATAAAATAAAACACTTTTCACTTTTTTTAATAATTTTCACATGCCACAAACACCCCACGGACTTGATTCAATGAGAATCAACGAGAGCGAAGGTCTTCAAAAAATTCATGATGTACACAATTTGTACTCTTTTAAAAGTTAGGTTCTTTTTAAAACATACATAATTTAAATGTTTTCAGCTACAAATCTAAAAAAATATATTTTATCATTTTTCTTAGAATAATAATTGACCATTTGGACATTAATTTTGTTTAAATAAAGGTATGTTTCATTGAATAAATCACAATTGAAGTAAATGTGTGGTGGTGTTTTTTCAATACTTTTGTAAAAGAATGCTTATAACTAATTAACAAAACATATTTTCAACTTGAAAATATTTTTTTCATATAGCTGATAGTTCATTTAAACAAGATAAATTAAAATTTTAACAAAATATTATGAAATTTCCTTCGAATTCAATTAAAAGAATTTGAGTAATGAAACGCATATCAACACCGATTTCGATGGGCAGTAGCATTTTGTCAGAAAATTGTTTTTACCTGTTTTTTGGTAAAATAAGTACAAAATATAACTCAGACTGCTTAAATAAATAATTATAAACATAAATATTGTTTCAATTTCATTATCAACCAACATTATTAACTATTTCTTAATGTAAATTGCCATATCAAATGACACTTAATAATTTGTATGTACAATAATATTAATTTCCTACCGAAATTCAACCCATTGGAAAATGTTCATCTTATTATCTTTTTGTTAATGTAAAATAATGAAATAAATAAAAATTGCTTTGCGTAAATCATGAAATATAAATAAATAAACACATATTGAAGATAACTATGCCTAATATAAATTTTCTAAGAAAAAAAAAAACAAAATGTCTTCCTATGTGATCGCAAAAAAAATACTTTTTCAACTTTTCTTCTGAAACCTATTGAAATATACATTTTTGGAAAGGCCTATTCAAATTGTTCTCATATTTGTAAACCAAAAGATTATGCGATATCTGGTTCTAAAAATATTATCCTCCAAAGGGATTTTTGGATAAAATCTAATACCTACGCTTGCATAGTAAAATTCTAAGAATTCATTTAGGGTATCCATTTATCCAACTCCCTATAATAAAAAAAAAAATTACATACATTTTTGCGTAGTAGGTAGATTTTCTCTTTTTTTTTACCTAATGTCCGATAAACTACCTAACTCCGTTTTATTGCGGATAATAAAAACTAGAACTCTGTCTACTCGTATGTATTTTAAACAACAACAAAAAAATGAAATTTAGTTTAATCTCTTTTTGATTTTTTGTGGTCCTGAAAAGGACCGTTGAGTTTAAGATTGTTTTGGATGCTTAAGCACGTTCGCCACGAATGCGTCTAGCCAATTGAATGTCTTTTGGCATAATTGTCACACGCTTGGCATGAATGGCGCACAAATTTGTATCTTCAAAAAGACCAACCAAATAAGCTTCACTGGCTTCTTGTAGTGCCATAACAGCTGAGCTCTGGAACCGCAAATCTGTTTTGAAATCTTGAGCAATTTCACGAACTAAACGTTGGAAAGGCAATTTGCGAATCAACAATTCTGTGCTCTTCTGATAACGACGGATTTCACGAAGAGCCACGGTTCCAGGACGGTAACGATGTGGTTTTTTTACACCTCCGGTGGCTGGGGCACTTTTGCGAGCTGCTTTGGTAGCCAGCTGCTTGCGTGGAGCCTTTCCACCAGTCGATTTACGGGCAGTTTGCTTTGTACGAGCCATTATTTTGCTTTTTTTTCACTTTTCACAATTTATTCGATCACTTTTACACTTTATATTTTACATCGCCATAAAACTCAGGAGCTTAGGTAATAAAATGAGGTATTTTTGTCTTCGTTCGGGTGTTTTTTTGTGTGTGAATATGACGGACCAATCAGAAGTGAGATTGTTTTTTCAAACAAGTATAAATATCTGTGGGTTTTGAGCAAAATGTACAGTTTGACAGTGCATCTTGTGTAGTGAAGTTTCTATTTTATAAATAAATATTAAAAATGACTGGTCGTGGTAAAGGAGGAAAAGGCTTGGGCAAAGGTGGAGCTAAACGGCATCGTAAAGTGTTGCGTGATAACATCCAAGGTATCACCAAACCAGCAATTCGTCGATTGGCTCGTCGTGGCGGTGTAAAGCGTATTTCTGGTTTGATTTACGAAGAAACACGTGGAGTTTTAAAAGTGTTTCTAGAAAATGTTATCCGTGATGCTGTTACCTATACTGAACATGCTAAGCGTAAGACAGTTACAGCTATGGATGTAGTTTACGCTTTGAAGAGACAAGGTCGTACTCTTTATGGTTTCGGAGGTTAAATCATTCATTTGATAATATCAAACAATCGGTCCTTTTCAGGACCACAATAAAATCTAAAAGAGATATAAAATGTTAATTCAAAGTCCAAAAAAAGTAATAAAAATTACACAATTCGCAGAATTTTACCCAGGTAGTTTTTTTTTTGGATAGGATCTAGATGGGTTATAAAATATAGATTCAAAGTAATATAAATTACAGAATTCGAAGAATTTTACGCAGGTATATTTTTTTTTTTAAATGCATCTAAATGGGTTATAAAATATGGATTCAAGGTCAAAAAAGTAATAAAAATTACAAAATTCCAAGAATTTTACCCAGGTATAAAAAATTCATTTTTTTCTTATGGGAGTGATTTTTGCAGTTTTTTTTTTTAAATTTTAACTTTATAAAGCAGTTAAAATTGCAACCAATTTTTCTGATGGCATAAAAATATAGGCATGTACGTAGAATTTGAAAATATGAAATATTTATCTCTTTAGGGAAATGATTTGTCGTCCTGAAAAGGACGGTTTTTGTTTTTGTTTTCTTTTGATTTTGTCGTCACGAGATTTAAGCACTCTTTTCTGTCTTCTTTGGCAACAAAACGGCTTGAATATTAGGAAGAACACCTCCTTGTGCGATTGTTACACCAGAAAGCAATTTGTTCAACTCTTCGTCGTTGCGGATGGCCAATTGCAAATGGCGGGGGATAATTCTAGTTTTTTTGTTGTCACGAGCAGCATTTCCCGCCAATTCCAAAACTTCTGCCGCCAAATATTCCATGACAGCTGCCAAATACACAGGGGCACCAGCTCCAACGCGCTCAGCATAATTTCCCTTTCGGAGCAAACGATGGATACGACCAACAGGGAATTGTAATCCAGCACGATTTGAACGGGACTTTGCCTTTCCCTTAACTTTTCCACCTTTACCACGACCAGACATTTTAAAAAAGTTGTTTTTTTATTTTTCAATTAATTGTTTATATAGAAATAGCTCAAACTATTTCTTATTTTCACTGTTCACTGCTTAACTGCACACTGTATAATGACTTGAAATTTATATATACAATATATACAATATTTATTTATTTGCTCAAAGAATGTTACAATGGCTTAAATTTACAATTTCTTAAATTCTAGGACTTAAGTTATTTATCTGCGAGCTCAGAAGGGGCTCTGCTTCGTTATTTGTTGGTTTTAAGTTAACATTTTAAAAATAAAAGTGCCTTAGTCTATATATAGTAAAAATAATAATAGTGTTTTTTCTCGCCTGCTGGAGCATTGCCGACGGTCGTTGGTTGGTATGGTGGGAGTAGGGTGGTTTTTTGAGGTCCTTGTTGGTTTGGATATAGGTGGTGATAGGGCTTTGATGGTCAATTGTTGCTTCAACCTCTGTTGTACTGCGTTCCTGCAGCATCGTAGAAGTTTCCGAAGCTGTCGTCTGTTGATATCCTAAATGTTGGATCCGTCATGGATAGCACCTGGAGATATCGGTCGTCTATGTCGGGATTACCTGAAATTAAATTAATAAGAGGGCTGGGATGGGATGGGATTTTCCTCAGCATTTTTGTACTGAGGTTGTGGATGTACCTGTCTATTGGGACAATACAGGCTGCTTCATAGAGCCTTTCGTTGCTATAATAGCGAGGAGAGTTAGGTTTTCGGTGGAGGGATGTGCAGTGACGAAGGGCTTTTCGCTCAAAAATCTGCATTTTTTTCATATAAGTGGGGCTTATTGTGTACCATATAGGGAAGCAATAAGTTAGTATGGGGCGAATGAGTTGCTTGTAAAGCAGAAGTTTCGTCCTGGTTTGGAGGCCGCCTCTTATTTGCATAAGAGGACGTAGGAGAGATAAGGCAAGGTTTGCCTTACGAAGAGTGAGTTTAACGTGTTGGTTAAATTTGAACCTTTCGAAGAAATGTATTCCAAGGTATTTAACGCTTTGCTTTGGGGTGATAATGGAGTTGTCAGGAAGTGACAGGGAGAGGTTTTTGCATTTGGTGGCTAAACCTTTATGCGAAGGTATTCTAAAACAGATTAATTCTGATTTAGACGGGTTGATTTTTATTCCCCATTGGAGGTAATATTCCCAGAGTCTATGGATATGATCCTTGACTCTACGGAGTGCTATCTCTGGGCTGAGGGATGCGCTATATGTGATGGAGTCATCAGCAAATAGTAGGGTTTTGGTCATTGGGGGGTTAGTTGGCTGGTCGGAGGTGTAAAGGTTGAATAGATCGGGCCCGAGGCGGGAACCTTGGGCAACTCCAGCCGAAATATTTTTAAGGGATGAGTTAGTATTTCCTACTCGTACGTAAAACTTACGGTTAGTGAGGAAACTGTATATAATGAGGATTAGATGCCTAGGGAAATGAAGAGAATTTAACTTGAAAATCAGGCCATCTATCCAGACACTGTCGAATGCTTTTTGGATATCAAGCAGACAAGCAATGGTGGTTTCTTTTTTGTTGAGAGCCAGAGTTGTATCAGCGTGAAGCTTCAACAATGGATCGAAAGTGGAGTGGGATGCTTTGAAACCAAATTGGTTATGCTGCACTATTCCCATGGAGGAGCATAGTGAGCGAAGTTTTTTAAGGATGAGCATTTCTAGGAGCTTGCTGAGGTTTGGGAGCAGAGAAATTGGCCTATAATTGTTTATCAAATTTGCCCCTGGTTTCTTAGGGATTGGGAATATTTCGGCAATTTTCCATTTACCTGGGAAGTAGCTATTGTTGATACAATTATTTAAGATAATTGTAAGCCATATGATTGCAGTGGGGGGAAGTTTTTTGATAACGAAGTTGGAAACCTTATCAGGTCCCGAAGATTTCTTAGAATTGCCATTTTGAATTGAATCGTGAAGATCATGTGGGCTTGTGAAGATGTTATCAACCGTCGTGCAGACGGATGAGTTTTCTTCAGTGAAAGTGGTCAGGGAGTTAGAATCTTGGGATATGAGTCTTGTTACTTCGTTACTGACGTTAGAGAAAAAGTCAGGCAGATGCATAGGAAGATTGGGTTTGAAATTACTTTCGAAGAACTCCGCAAATGCATCTGTCTTATCACGGTCAGACGCTAAGAAGGAGTTATTGTGCTGAAGTTGGCCAAGAATGGGGGATTTTTTGCCTACAATTTTATTAATTTGTTTGAAGGTGTCAGGTCCAGGTTTTATGACGTTAAGTCTTTTCCTGAACTGGGAGTTTATGAAGGCTTTAGTATTTTGGTCGATTAGTGTATTAATACACCTAAGTTGTGAATAAACACTCTGATACTCATTGCAGTGGGTACTTAGAGTACGGTGAAAAATTCTTTGCAGAATTTTTCGAAGTTTTTGCCTAAATTTATACATATTTTGTATAGGTATGGGAAGGTCTTTGTATTTAGACTTGAAGTTGAGGGGTTGAGATTGCTCTGCAATTGAGTAGGAAATGGAGCCTTCAATTACATCGATTGCAGAATCGATTTCTTGATTACTCAAATTGGTTGATGTGCTGGGCGTGTTATTGCGTAGTTTGTCCGTTAAGGAACTTTGGAATACGTCCCAGTTGATTTTGTTGTAATTAATGAATTCTTGCTGGGGATTAGCAAGGGCATTGAAATTTGTCCGAAGACGAAGTATTAATTTTACTGCTAAGTGGTCGGAGTCAGATGGAATTGCAGTGCATGAGAAGTTCTCAAGTGTAGGTAGTCTACAAATTAAGTTGGGGGAGCACAGGAAAAAATCAAGTGTAGAAGGGGTTCGGGGAAATGTGGGGATTGGTTGAGACACAATGTCAAAAGAGTGTGTGTGAGAATTAGCGCATAGCCAGTCGGAGATAGCAACTCCTTGGAGGGTGTTATGTGAGTCCATCCATAATTGATGACGAGCGTTAAAATCGCCACCAATTATAAATAGAGTGTAATTTTGACAAAATGCGTTAAGCAAGTCAAGGTCATGTTTAATGTCAGTTTGGGATGCGCCGCACTGGTTATACAATGATATCAGAAGGATATTTTCATTGTTTTCTAGTAAGATGGCTATACAGGTTACTTCAAATGTAACCAAGCCTTGGATAATGACCTTTTGGCATTGAAAATTTGATTTTACCAGAATGGCGGTGCCAGTTTTGGCGAAATCTCTGTCAGTCCGGAATAGTGTGTACTTTTCAAAGTAAAGCCGATGCCTCGTCACTAATTTAGTTTCAGAGAGCAAAACGGCGTCGGGTTTGTTTTTCTTAAGGAAGTTTTCAAGGGAGATCCGTTTAGGATGGGATACTAAAGAGCCGACGTTATACGAGATAACGTTTAATTGGTTTATTGTCCTAGACATATTTTAAAGCAGAAGTCAAGAAACATGTGTTTCTTGCCGGTTTCGTCGGGACAGGCCTCGTAGAGAGGGAGGAAGTCTGAAATTTTGGATAAGATTGTGACAAAGTCACAACCGAAAAATTTTTGTGAGTCGTTCAGGAACGAACTCGTTGTGGTTTTGGGCAAACTAAAAGTTTTGGAGTTGTTTGTGGTTTTGACACCAATTGGGTTCGATGATTTGGGGATGGTTGGCTCAGGTTGAGCAATTGGGCTGGGTTTGGTTTGGGGTTTGGTTAGGGGTTTGGCTTGGGTTTTGGGGGTATTATTATATACACTGTTGTTAATTTTTAAAATATCGGAAAAAGACTTACCTGGAGTAAATTTCCTGGATGTTGGTAGAGTTGTTGGTTTTGCCGGTGTTTTCGCTGCCTCCTTCTCTTTTTTTGCTGCAACTATTTTTTTCCTGTAGGGACATCCTTCATAGCTAGCTGGGTGTCCTTCTTCCTTGCAGAGGACGCAGTAGGGTTTTCCAATCTTTGGGTCGGTCCTTGCGCACTGGCCTCGTTCATGTGATTCGCTGCACTTCACGCAGCGATGTTTCATGCTGCAGTTAACGCTGACATGCCCAAAAGCTTGGCAGTTTCGGCACTGGGTTATTATATTGGGCTGCAGTTTCTCCCATCTAACTGCTTCCCCGAGTAGGTTCCGGATCCTACTGACTGCTGCTAGGTCTGTCCCTTTTTTAAACTCAACAACAAAGGCGTTGAAGGTCGTTGTTTTGTCTTTCTTGGAGCGAAAGGGTGATGCCTTGATGGCTTCGAATTCCAGGGCTCCTAGTTCGTTGACAATGTCCTCAGGGTTATGGGAGCGGTTGAGTTTTTTTAGAAGTATAATACACTTCCTGTCCTCCTTGGAAGTGAAGGAATGGTGCTGTACTTTTTTTTCAAGTAGGTACTTCCTTACGTCTTCGTTGTCTTGTTTTGTTGTTGTTTTTATTATTGTTTTTGTTTTGTTAATATTAACTACTGAGTAGTTTATTGTTTTGCCGTTTAACTTAAAATGCCGGTACATTTCGGCTGTTGCCAAGTTGTAGCACACAATGGGTGGCTGCATTTTCCCTGGACTATGTTGAAGTTCCGCTGCTGCTGATGACTTTGCTGCTGCTGCTGTTGTTGTTGTTGTTGGAGATGCTGTTGCAGCCTGGTTACTGGCCTTTTTTCTCCTGTTAGTTGGGGCAACCTTAATGAAATCAGTGTCTTCATTAAGGTTACCGTCAATAAGTTTCGGTCGTTTGCTTTGGTCAAGTTCCACTTCGGTGTCACTTGCCTTTGCTCTCTTTTCCGTCACTGGTGTTGATTCCATGGGAATATCCTCAACGTCCTCAACGACTTCTGCTTCTGGTGCAGTCGGGATGGTAAATTGCTGGAGAATTTGGTCTACGTCGTAGCCTAACCGCACAGCGAAATCTGTTGATGCACCCACACCGTAGGTATTTCGCATATGTGCGATTTCCCTCTCGATGGTGCTCAACAATTGCTCCCTGGCGGCTTTTACCTTCTCTCGCTGACCCATTGGGACGGAGAAAAAAAAAAAGTCTACCTGTAGTCCTTGGTTTTTCCCTTTAATCCGGATGTGGCAGATTATCTGGGAATTCCGAATAATTTGTCGGTATCACACACAGGTAACACTACACTTTTATTAGGGGTGGGTTTTTTTAATTTTTAATTTTTATTCACACGGATTAAATTCGCGCACAACCGTTCACTTTGAATGCTCGCACTAGAATCCTGTGTCCAATCGGTAGCGCCATCAACCTTATATAGGGAAATATCTGGTTCTGGTCTAATCTCGAAAGCAATAGAAATCTTTAGAACCTGTATCTCGATCTTTCTATTCTGACAGATAGATGGAATAATTCCCCTTCGGACTTCGACATTTACCAATGTTCGAAAAAGCTCATTCAAAGCTCATAGCAGGTTGTTTTAAATCGCAATGGTACTAGATGGCGCTGTCATCGCATTCGAGAATCGATGTAGTTCGAATGTAAAAGTCGTTATATTATGATTCAAAAGTAGTTAACTAATTTTCGTTACATTGCCCCCCTCTTAGAATTGATCGTCCCGAACAATTTCATCACCTCTTTCACCGTTATATCGATGTAACCGGTCAGCGTGAACTACTTTTAGTTTGCCTCTTACGCCTCTTTGTATACGGTAAACCACATCATTGATTCTTTTCACCACAGTATATGGGCCCTCCCAGTTTTGTTGGAGTTTTGGTGATAGCCCCTTTTGTCGATGAGGATTGTAAAACCACACAAGGTCTCCTTCTTGAAATCCCGTTGCTGTCGCTCTTGCGTCGTATCTTGTTTTCATCCGATCACTAGACAATTTTATATTTGTCCTTGTTTGTTGATGAATGTCAATAAGCCTTTTCTTGAGGTCATCCACATATTCGTCTGTTCCCTGTGACTCATTTGGATGACAACCAAATTTCACTTCACTTGGCAGCCGTATAGTTGATCCGAACAGGATTTCCGATGGTGTTTTTCCTGTTGAGCTATGGGTTGCACTTCGATATGCCATAAGGAACAATGGGATATGTCGGTCCCAGTCTCGTTGGTAGTCGCCGACAACCTTCGACAGATGTTCTTTAAGGGTTCTGTTGAATCGTTCAACCATCCCATCAGATTGTGGATGGAGCGGTGTTGTTCTTGTCTTTTTAATGCCAAGGAGCGAGCAAACTTCCTGAAAGACTTTAGATTCGAAGTTCCTTCCTTGGTCAGAATGAAGCTCCATGGAAACACCGAACCTGCTCACCCAATTGAAGACAATTTGATCCACAACTGTTTTGGTTTCTTGGTTTGGGATGGCAAATGCTTCAGGCCACTTGCTGAAATAGTCCATGACAACAAGGATGTATCGGTTTCCGTTGTTAGTTTGAGGAAAAGGACCCGCGACATCTATTGCAATTCTCTCAAAAGGTGTGCCCACATTATACTGCTGCATTTTACTTTGAATTTTTCTACCTGGTCCCTTGCTAGCAGCACAAGTATCACATTTTCGGCACCATTTTTCGACGTCATCTCTTGCGTGTAGCCAGTAGAATCGTTGTCGTACCTTTTCCAGCGTCTTATTCACTCCCAAATGACCTCCAGAAGTTCCATCATGCATCTCTTGAAGTACGTCGTTAACCTTTGACCGAGGTACGACTAGCTGCATCACATAAGATTTACCGTCTGCGGATTCCCACTTACGCCTTAATACCCCTTCTTGCACATGAAGCGAGTCCCATTGTGCCCAATATGCTTTGAGAGCCGGACTTCGGTAGGAGATATCACACCATTCTGGTTTCTCTTGGTGTTCTTTCCAGGCAAGAATGGGTTCGATATCCGGATCTTCTTGTTGGGCCGTTCTGAGTTCTTCGTTGTTCCAACCGTTAATGGGATCAGCTCTAGTTCGTTGAACGATGACCATTTCCTTTTCTTCTTGGCGTGTGCAATGCTTACAGTCTGGTTTACACGGTCGCCGGGATAGAGCGTCTGCGTTTGAATGCAACTTTCCTCTTCGATGTTGAATCTCATAGTCATACGTCTGCAACCTCTCGATCCATCTTGCTACTTGACCTTCTGGATTTTTGAAGTTTAAAAGCCAATTGAGCGCACCATGATCTGTTCGAAGAAGGAACTTTTGTCCATAGATGTACTTATGGTAGTGCTTTGTTGCCAATATCAGAGCGAGAAGTTCCCTCCTTGTAACGCAATAATTCCTTTCTGGCTTCGAGAGTACCTTGCTGTAATAGGCGACAACTTTTTCCTCTCCGTCATGTACTTGCGATAGTACAGCTCCAATTCCAACGTTACTTCCTTCAGCGTCGATGATGAAAGGTTTTCCTGGAGTTGGATAGGCCAGTACAGGTGTATTACATAAACGCAGTTTCAGTTCTTGAAAGCTTTTCTCGCACTCACCTGACCATTTGAACGGCTTCCCCTTTTCAGTAAGATGATGCAAGCTTTTGGCGATCTTAGCAAAATCCTTTACGAAACGCCGATAATATGTGGCCAGACCAAGAAAGCTCCGGAGTTGATGTTTGTCCTGAGGCGTTGGCCAATTCTTTACAGTGTCAACTTTCTCAGGATCAGTTTTTACTCCTTGGGATGAGATGATATGTCAAAATATTTAACTTCGGTCTTGAAAAACGAACATTTCTTAGGATTTAACTTTAAATGTGCCTCTCGAAGCCTCTGGAATACGGCTTTAAGGTTTTTACAATGTTCGTCAAATGTTTTTCAGTACACGATGACATCGTCCAGGTAGACCAGGCAAGATTTCCAGGTTAGTCCATGTAGAACGCACTCCATCAAACGCTCAAAAGTTGCTGGAGCGTTGCATAGTCCGAATGGCATCACATTAAACTGCCACAGACCGTTTCCTGTGGAGAACGCCGTCTTTTCCCGATCTTCTGGGTGAATTTCGACTTGCCAATAACCGCTCTTCAAATCCAAAGTTGAAAACCATTGGGCTCCTTCCATCGCGTCTAAGGTGTCACTGATTCTGGGTAGAGGGTAGCTATCTTTCTTTGTCACGTCGTTCAGTCTTCGGTAGTCTACACAAAATCGAGTGCTTCCATCCTTCTTTTTGACAAGAACGACTGGTGATGCCCAAGGGCTTTTGGAATTTTCGATTACCCCATCTTTCTTCATTGTCGATATCATTTCTTCAACTTCAGTTTGTTTTGCTAGAGGGAGACGTCTTGCTGGTTGGCGAATTGGTCTTGCATCTCCTGTATCAATTCGATGCCGTACTAGTTGTGTTCGACCATATTGTCCGTTGGGTGAAGAGAATATATCAGCATACTCATGAAGAAGATCTCCAGCAACATTGAACTGATGTTGACTCAGACTTGATGACTTCAGAATTTGGTCTTTTAATCTGTCAAAGCTCAGGGGCTTCTTTGTTTCCGCTTCGGTGATCTTAGTAATCGCGGATACAGGTTCACATTGCCCAACTACTTCTCCCTTCTTGAGCTTAATTTCGTACGGTTTGATGTTCAGTATCCGTACAGGCACCATGTTGTTCTTTGGTGCCACCAGAGTCTTCCCTACCATGATGTTTTGGGAACGTTGTTCCGCATCTGGTTCCACATGAGGTATCGATGGCTTCCGAAGTCACCCTTTAGTTTCGTCCATACGAATACTTCCGAAGAAGCAGGCAAGCAAATGTCTTCTTTGATGACGGTCCTGATAGTTGTTGTGTTTTCGTTGCCATAGACCATCGCAATCTCCACATTTTGGTACTTAAGAACTTGTTTACCGATATCCAAAATTATTCCATGCTCCTTCATGAAGTCGATTCCAACGATGCACTCGTCACATATATCCGCTACCAGGAATAGGTGCGAAAACTCTAGTTCTGCCAAACGGATCATAAGACGAACCTCACCATACACTTTTGCTGCCTCTCCTGTGGCGGTCTTCAGCCGGTAGCTATTGGTGTTGTGTAGCCAAGACATCTTGACCAAGTCTCTTCGTACAATGGAGGCGGTGGCACCGGTGTCGATTGTAGCCACGTGTTTCTTATTGTTTATTATTGCCTCCACTGTCAGACTTTTGTTGTCTCGTTTAGTCTGTGAGACTTGGATAGTGTTTCTGGGGCCATCGATACCAGAAACCAGCTTCTGCCCCTCGAAGTTGGTTCTTACTCGTTTCCCGTCTGGGAAACAAGTTGAACAGGAGTGTTGGTACTATTGCTTGGTTGTTCTCGAGCGTTGGTTCTGCTTCCACAATGTTGGCATGCAGCTCTTCTCGGTGGTAATCTGCACTGCCGCTGGAGATGTCCGGTTTTGTTACAATTCCAGCATCGAGCAAGTCCTTCACGCTGCCTTCTTTGGAATGCGATTTTCTGACAAGAGCATTCTTCAACTTCGACTTCTCTGACTCGATGAACTCCTAGGGAAGCTTGTTCTGCCGCTTCCATAGTCAGAGCAAACGCTAAAGCTTCAGGAAGCGTACGTTTTCCAGCAGTTCTAATTGCTTGCTGTAAGTTGATGTCAGATACAGCACGGATGAAGGCTTCTGTTGCAAGTTGGTTGACGATTTCATCCCCTGCAGCTGGATATGCGAGATGCGCCAACCGTTCAATATCCGCTTGAAGTTGCTGCAGAGTTTCTCCTCTTTTCTGGACTCTAGTATTCAGTTGGACGCGGAAGACTTCTTGCATATGGCCATCTCCAAAGCGTTTGTCTATGGCCTGAACAAGAGCACTGAAGTTACCATTCTTATCTGCTGGAATGGTTTGCAGCAGTTCAGCAGCAGATCCTCTGAGGGCAACCGTCAGAGCTATAAATTTGTCTTCTTCATCCCAGCCATTTGTCGCTGCGGCTGCCTCAAACTGTTTTTTATAGACTGACCAAGAAGTTTGCCCGTCAAAAGTCGGTGGATGTATTTCCTTCTTTCTTGGGTAATCGCCAACACTTTCCCTAATCTTAATTTTTCGAACTTTGTCTAATTCGTCGGTTATGCTTTGTATTTTGCCTTCGAATTTTTCTTGAACACTCTCGAGCTTTGCGTCTACTTTTGAAAATTGCTTTTCGACGCAATCAAAACGTCCATCAATAGTAGCGAACTTGTTCTCAAAGGCATTAAGCTTACCTTCGATGAGAGTCTTCTGTTCTTCTAAAAGGTTCTTTTGTTGTTTTTCCATTTGTTCAAGAAGGTTCTCTTGTTCACACTTTTGTTGTTTTTTCAGTTGTTCGAGAAGGTTCTGTTGTTCAGACTTTTGTTCTGTACGTTGTTCTTCGAGCTTGCCAATGAGAAGTGCCATCATTGCCGACAAGTCGACACCAGTACTTACTTGTTCTTCAGGCATTTCTATTTCGAATAGGAATGTGTCTTGGTCTTCTCCGCGTTGACTTAAATCCTCTTGCAGACGAATTATGAGGTCAGCTTTTCTGCCAGCAGTAGGAAGGCCTCGTTTATTCAGCTCTGCTTTAAGTTCAACACAATTCAATTCAATCACTGTCTTACCCATTTTGCTTTTATTTTCCTTCTTTAAGCACAGTCACTTCTTTTTTTTTTATCAAAACACACACACGTATACAAATTTTTTTTTTTTTTTTTTTATCACCAAAAATTATCTGTGCATTCAGACAACATAAGTTTTATCCCACTTCTGACACCAATGTAATATTCTGCTAAGGGTTCGCAATAAAAACTTATTTACTTTATTTCTTAACTTCCACTTATTACATTTAAAATAAAACACTTTACTTCAATTGAAATCACTTTTATTAATCACTGGCACAACACTTTACACGAACTTTATTCTTTCACTTTCAAAAATAAACTGTGTCCAATCGGTAGCGCCATCAACCTTATATAGGGAAATATCTGGTTCTGGTCTAATCTCGAAAGCAATAGAAATCTTTAGAACCTGTATCTCGATCTTTCTATTCTGACAGATAGATGGAATAATTCCCCTTCGGACTTCGACATTTACCAATGTTCGAAAAAGCTCATTCAAAGCTCATAGCAGGTTGTTTTAAATCGCAATGGTACTAGATGGCGCTGTCATCGCATTCGAGAATCGATGTAGTTCGAATGTAAAAGCTTTGTATATGAAAACTATAGTACTATCATGGTGGAAGTCGAATGGGGCGACATCTAATTTACCTATGCAACCCTTACTCTTTTTTTTTGCGGAGAGCTTATGGAGGTTTTAATCGATATTTATTGATATTTTTTGGATGCAATAATCCAAAAAATCGTCTCCTCTTGCCCCTACTACCAATTTTCGACGCATAAAGACTCCCAAAATCGAATTTTACACCTCACATTTTGCAGCGCCACCACCAGGACCTCTGCAACCCTAAAAAAAACTCGCCATGATAGTACTATAGTTTTCATATACAAAGGTAAAAGTCGTTATATTATGATTCAAAAGTAGTTAACTAATTTTCGTTACAATAAGATAAGTTTTTTCTAAAAAAAATTCCTTGCTTAAGGTTTGATTTAAAGAAGATATACAGAACTTACAGCTTTCTAACTTTTATTTGTTTCTGTCTCAGAAGTAGTCTTCTTAAAATAATCGAGTAAATTTAGCTTCATTTTCTTAAGTACCAGAAAACACTTTTCTTAAAAAAATGTCAGTTTTTGTTTCGGTGATAGTGAAAGGATTTTTTGAACGATTAAACATATAGAGTAAGTGATTACTGAGCGAAAAAAAAAATAATTTTTAGATCTATGTATGTATGTACAGATTATATATGTTTATTTATATCAAAAACAATAAACAATATTTTTTGTTGTGTTTTCTTAAAACGTAAAAATGAAGAAATTACCAATTTTCTTCAATTTTGACAAATAAGTGTCTTTTAATTTTTTTCCATCGATCATAGTCCCATATATTTTTGCCCATTCTCCTTTTAACCCTCCCCCCCCCCCCCCTCCTTGGTGAAATCCTGGATCCGCCACTGCTACGTACATTTATGTACATTCAAACATAAATATTTCAAAACAAATTATGTTTTTTTCTATAATAAAAAACAAATATATTTGAAATCGATATCATGTTGTTGTTGGATTGACCGTTGAATTGTCAAAGGTTGCAAAGCAAAAATTCACGGCTCTTAGAAAAAAATACATTAAATTCATAATTTTACTGCGAAATTCTCTGCATTCTTTCCTTAAGTGCAACATACTTATAATATCGTTTTTTTTGCATTATAAAACCGCGAAAAAATACATATCTGTGATTAAATTGTGCAACTAATGTCGAGTGCGAACAAAAGAAACTTGCTGCAAACGTCACCCGAAACTCAATCACCTAACGCAATCAAGAAGTTTTATCTTAAAGAAATGTCTGTCGCTTCAATGACGATATCCGATCTAAAAGATATGTTTGCCAAAACCTTAGAAGACAAAATACAGGATTTGCCGACAAAACAAGATTTTGCACAAATTTTCACTGACATAAAAAGTCTCAAGGAAAGTAATGAGTCACTAGCACCAGAATTAGAACAAATAAAAAACAAAAATAATGCACTAGAGAAGAAAATGGAAAACCTAGAAAAGCGGTCTAAGGAGAAAAATCTTGTCTTCACCCTTCCAGCAGATACACAAAATGCACACAAATCCGTCAACGATATCGTTAAAAAAATGATGGTCGACCAAAATATCTTTTTTGAGGATATAATAACTCTTCCGTCCAAAGGAAAGCAGCAACTCGTATTGGTAGAGACAAACAGCAAAGCCACCACAACACAAATACTGAAGAACTCCGCAAAGCTAAAAGGCACTGGCGTGTATATTAGCCCAGACTATACCAAAGATGAGCAAAAAAGACGTCAGACAATTCTTCGGATCCGACGAGCTATTAAATCTAAACATCCATCAGCGGCACCACAAATCCGAGGTCTAAAATTGGTTGTAAACGAAAAAACATTTTACACAACACAAGTAGTAGTAGTAGTAATACTTTATTGAGTTTTTTTTTTCAATTACACTGGTTTATATACACATTACAAAATAGTATCTTAAAATTAGATTTGCCGACTTAGAATTGGTCTGGCTATACACGAGAAATACTTTTTGCTATTTTTGTTGGCAAAGCAAGTTATAATTTAAGAAAACAAAGTTTACGATTAATTTAAATATGATGCGTCCACTCAACAAGACCGCATTATTATAAAAGAGAATAACTTAACTACACAACACAAGATGGAAAAATAGTTTGCGGCAGCCGTGACGGAATCGATGTTCTTAAGGAAATGTTTGGCAATTTGGAATTGGATGTAAATAATTATTTGGAACAACAACAAAAACAGCATGATATGTCAACTCCAGCTGACATTGCAAATGCACATGGACACCCAATGTCAACTGCAGCTACCAGATTCTTCGAGATGACAACAACGCCAACTGGAAGATCAACGCAACAACAAGAAAAACAACATAATTGAAACAGGGTTGCCGTCTGTCACGCAAGTAGTAGTAGTAGTAGAAGTAGTAATAGTAATAGAAAAATGTGGCAGAAAAATGTGGTGCTAGCCTGAGTTTACAATATGAAAACCCTACAGCTTTGAAAGGACAGCTTTATAAAGTTTTGGAATTATCTGACATTCTTCACAGAAATGAAAGCAAAGAACAAGCCACATCTTCTATAAACAGGTTAATATACCCTGATTTAAACTATGATCTGAAAGATAAAAACTATTTCAATGATTACTATAGCATAAAAGCGATATCTCTAATTTGTAGGGCAAGATGTGATGTTTTGAATTTGAATGGTGCACCATTCAAAAAAACAACAACAAATCTTTGCACTATATGTAACCTTCAAATGAAAGAAGACACATTCCATTTTTTGGCAATATGTCCAATCTATAAAGACTTCAGGCTTTTTTACTTCGGGAATTTATCGTTGACAATGGAACAAACAAAGAGCTTTCTTAATGGAGAAAACTGGATGGCTCTCTACAAATTTATTGAAAATGCATCTTCTTATAGAAATAGTATTATAACAGAATATTTATAAAATATAATATGTCATGTTTTTATAGCATTATACTTTTTTAAGATTACTTATTTATTCAAATATAAACTTTTTAACGCGTCAATCTGGCAGACGGCAACGCCATTGCCCAATCAAATTATTATTATTTATATTTATATTAACATTGTCTTATTATTAAACAAATGTTAACATTGTAAGTTAAATAAAAAATAATTTTAAAATCTTAAATCATGCAAAAAAATACAATAATCGTATCCGTAAAAATCTACAAAAAAATTTAATTGATAACTCCTTTATAACTGAGGAACAATTTTCTTATTGAATAAAAATCCTATATCATGTTTTTTCAAGTGATGATGGTGGCGATGATAACCGGGGCGCGAAGAAATGATTACGGATTTTTGTAGAACACGGCAATACAAGCATTTTTTACTACGGGAGGGGGCAATTTAAAAAATATGTACGTGAAATGGAAAACAAATAATTAAAAAATAACAGTAATCCTTACAACTAAGTTTTATGCACTTTTTTAAAGCCGTGTTGGCCGTGGCGCGATGGTATGCGTGGTCGCCTGTCAACCAAATGGTCACAGGTTCGATCCCAGCCGTAGTTCTATGTCTTGTTTTTTTTTCATTATCATTGATTATTGTTGGGCCGCTGGCGCTGGTTTACTGATTACATGTTGTTCAGGCATAACACTAACAACATGTGATTGAGTAAATACTAGTATGCCCAACAAATATGACAATGAACAAAATAATGCGAATTATAAAGGGACATTTATATAAGACACGGCAATTTCTCCGCTTTAGCCCAGCCGCCAACCCTGGAGATAAAATCTGAGACAACCACCACCTTCAGTCTCAGTACCTCGCGCCACACACACCTTTCCCTTCCCATCCTATCCTATCCTTCACGCCCGCGCTGTGTTGATACATATAAAGGGTAAACCAAAAATCCCCTTGAGCGCGCGCATATTATAAAAAAAAAAAAAAAACATTTCTGTCTATTAGCTAGTTTTTGAATCAAGTCAAAACTATGCATAGTTTTTGAAAAAAAATTGTTTTAAAATCAAAATTTGGGCAAAAAAAAGTTAAAAAAAAATGTTTAAAGTGTAATTTTTCAAAACTTGAGAATGCATTGCTCTTATTTTTTTTTTATCAAAAACTGAAAACTAGAGCATTTTATGTCTTCTAGTTGTTGAGAAAATTGAAAATTACCAAAAAAAAATATTTTAATTAAATTATTTTTTCCTTGCTTGAGAATTTACGTAGTCTTATTTTGATAGTAATAATCGAATATGGATTAAGAAATACCTAGGATAAATTAATTTTTCTTAAATCCAGCTTATTTAAATGCAAAATAAACTTTGCATGCACCCCACCTTGCACCCACCCCAGATCCTATAGTGAGCCCAAGCAGGGGGCATCACCCATTAACACCTCGGTGTGGCATACACCCACCCTCACACATACCCCAAATCCTACAGTGGGCCCAAGCAGGGGGGTTGCAGGGGGGGCAGCATACACACCCTACTGTTGCATGCACACACACAAACTCACCCTTTTTTTTACTCAAATTTTGAGTTTAAAATTAAATTTTTCAAAAGCTATGCATAGTTTTGACTTGATTTAAAAACTGGCGAATAGAATAGAATGTTGGCTTTAAAAAAACGTATAATACTCAATATTAAATATTACCGTTATTTTTTAATTAATTTTTTTCCATTTAATGCACATATTTTTTAAATTGCCCCAACCGCCTAAACGGGTGGTGTGCGATTGTACATGATAAATTTTAAATAATAAAATTAGAATTAAACTGTTATACAAATATTTATTGAAAAAATTGATTTTATGTTAACTTATAGCCTATTCAGAATTGCCAACTGCTGTAATTGAAAATTGACAAAAAAACTTATCGAAAATATAAATTTTATAAAAGTCAAATGAAGGTCAAAATATTAACTTATGTAATACACTTTTAATATTTATATATGTAATAAAACTTTACTTGGAAAAACGATATCGTCATCTTTGGTTCATTTTCGAATTTTATATTTTCTTAATTTTTTTATATAAAAATTCAAGTTCAATACATTCATTGGTCCTTCGAGCCTTAAAATATTATAATTAAAGACAATTTAATAAAAGTTGATCAAGAAACAGACAATACAAAAAGCAAAAAAAAAAGTGTTTGATTAAACATTTTGACATTTTGACATTTTTAAACATACTCGTAACCTCAAATATATCTACATTTTAACAAAAACATTAATAAAAGCATAACAAAGTTTAATTTTCTTACAAACTAAACGCAATAAATCAAAATTGCAATTAAAAAGTATAGGTATATCGCAGTGTTCGAAGTGCAGCGACCACCGGAGACCAAGGACAATTACAGCGCCGAAGCAAGACGACGACCGACGCCGCCGCCGACGACAACAACAGCAGCATACAATCAGCATTCAACGCAGTAAGTGTTGCCCTCATTTTGTGTTGTAAACTCGTCAATTGAACCGTGATTTCTGTAAAGCAAAATATACATATATTTCAATAAATAAAGGACTGCAAAGGTTTTAAATATGGGGAACTCCAAAAGGGAATTTTAAATAAAATTATTAAAGACTTTACCAATTACAAAAAATATATCGGGGCGATTAGCAAAGTTGGAACAGGACGTTAGATCGGCTAGCATACAATCAGCATTCAACGCAGTAAGTGTTGCCCTCATTTTGTGTTGTAAACTCGTCAATTGAAACGTGATTTCTGTAAAGCAAAATATACATATATTTCAATAAATAAAGGACTGCAAAGGTTTTAAATATGGGGAACTCCAAAAGGGAATTTTAAATAAAATTATTAAAGACTTTACCAATTACAAAAAATATATCGGGGCGATTAGCAAAGTTGGAACAGGACGTTAGATCGGCTAGGTCTTACCATAAGGCCATTGTTGGCGGAGGCTGCTTGGAAGAGGGATTAAAATTAGAAGATTTAGTCTTAACTTATGAACAAATCGTTGATTATTACCTCGGCAAGAGTATGATAACCGGGGCGCCGAGAAATGATAACGGATTTTTGTAGAACACGGCAATACAAGTATTTTTTACTATGGGAGGGGGGGGGTCTATCTCCCCCCGTTTAGGCGGTAGGGGCAATTTAATAAATATGTACGTTAAATGGAAAAAAATTAAATAAAAAATAACGGTAATACTTACAATTAAGAATTATACGTTTTTTTAGAGCTAACATTCTATTCTATTAGCCAGTTTTTAAATCAAGTCAAAACTACGCATAGTTTTTGAAAAATTTTATTTTAAACTCAAAATTTGAGTAAAAAAAAGTTAAAAAAAAAAAATTTAATTTCAATATTTCAAAACCGTGAGTTTATAAATAATTTTTTTTTTAATAATTTGTTGCTCTTATTAATTTTCAATTAAAAACTGAAAACTAGATGATTTTATGAATTTTAGTTTTTGAGAAAATTGAATATAACCACAAGTACTATTTTAATTTATTTATGTTTTTTTTTGCTTGAGTGGTCTTATTATGATAGTAATAATGGTAGGTGCAAGTTTGGGTATATGCAACAGTGGGGTGTGTATGGGGGGGCATGCTGCCCCCCTGCAACCCCCCTGCTTGAGCCCACTGTAGGATTTGGGGTAGGTGCGAGGTTGGGTGTATGATAAACCGAGGTGTGTATGGGTGGTGCAAACCCCCTGCTTGGCCTCACTATAGGATTTGGGGTGCGTGCAACATGAGGTGGGTGCTAGGTGGGATGCATGCAAAGCTTCTTTTGCATTTAAATAAACTGGATTTAAGAAAAATTAATTTATCCTAGGTATATCTTAATCCATATTCGATATACTATCAAAATAAGACAACGTACATAAATACTCAAGCAAGGAAAAAATATTTTAATTAAAATATTTTTTTTTGGTAATTTTCAATTTTCTCAAGAACTAGAAGACATAAAATCATCTAGTTTTCAGTTTTTGATCAAAAATAAATTAAAGCAATGAATTCTAAAAAAAAAAATAGTAGGTAATGTTAAAGCTTTGAAAAATTACACTTTAAACCCTATTTTTAACTATTTTTTGCCCAAATTTTGAGTTTAAAACAATTTTTTTTAAAAACGTTGCATAGTTTTGACGTGATTCAAAAACTGGCTAATAGACAAATGTGTTGGCTTTAAAAAAATGTATAAAACTTAGTTGTAAGTATTACCGTTATTTTTTAATTATTTGTTTTTCATTTAACGTACATATATATTAAATTGCCCCTACCGCCTAAACGGGGGGAGATAGACCCCCCTCCCATAGTAAAAAAATGCTTGTATTGCCGTGTTCTACAAAAATCCGTTATCATTTTTCGGCGCCAAGGTTATCATACTCTCCCCATTACCTCGAATATAGGGCAGTTTTGGTCGAAATGCTTAACAAGTTTCTTTCCACGAATGTTGTCACTGTGGCGTCTGCCACGGAAAAGCAATCGTCCACTCATTCCGAAGTGAGGTTGCCTCGTATCGATCTTCCGAAGTTTGATGGGTCTTATACCACCTGAAGAGCCTTCCATGATAGGTTTCAAGCTCTAGTTCACAATGATTCGAACTTATGTGATTTAGACTAACTTCATTTTCTTTAATCTTGTTTAACCTATGATGCAAAACGGTTTTTACAAAATTTTTCTGTTAAAGCCGCTAATTGTGAAAAGGCGTGGGAACTCCTGAAAGAGAGATATGATCACAAGCGCATTCTCGTGCACATCCAAATGCAGCAACTGTTTGGTCAATCTCATTTGCCTCTTGAATTGGCGTCCGGATTAAAAAATATCTTGTACACAACAAAAGAGTGTTTCCATGCCTTGGAAAACTTGGAAGTTCCTGTGGACAAGTGTGACATTGTCTTGATTTGGTTCCTTAACCAAAAATTGCCCCCAACTACTCAAAAGCTATGGGAAGAAAAGTTTTGTGACAAAAAGGAATTACCAAATTTTACAGCATTTACCTTGTTTTTGGAGAAACGCTTTCGAACTCTGGAAGTTTTCGATAAAAAAGATCAAAGTACTTCGAATTACAACAAAATTGATCCGTCAGCAAATTTCAAACCGCGATTTCCGATAAAGTCTAAAGTTTTACATGCAAATCAGAAATTTAATCCTACGAAACCAACTGGTACGCAGGGTTTAGTATGCCAATTATACAAGGTAGAAAAACATGCGTTGAAGAGATGTCAACAATTTCTAAATATGGACACCGCGGAACGTAAAGAAGTTGTTCGAAGATTAGGAGTTTTGCGAAAATTGTCTCTATACAGGCATACTTTATGTGATTGTCCAAGCCAACTGTGCTGTTTCTTTTGTCAACAAAAACATCATTCTCTGCTGCATGTCAACCATCAGCAGATAGATAACAATTTTATATTCTGCACCATCGTCTTCGAGACATCCAACTCATCCGAGAGCAACAATATCAAATGTTGTTCACACAACAATGAGTCCAAATGCAACAGAATTTCAACCAACCAATGATAATCAAAACCCAACAACCTTAAACTATCATACGTCACAGAGTGATGGAGATTTCTCTCACCAAGTGCTTTTAGCTACCGCTATTGTCAAAGCCCATGCTTCAGACGGCCGAGTTTATCATTTACGAGCCATGATTGACACAGGTTCTGAAAGCTCATTTATAACTGAAGCGGCTTCACGATTGTTAAAGCTTCGGAAGTACGCATGTACGCCACATGCGTTGAGGTATCGGGGCTGGGGTTGGTCAGTAGCGGCACTACGCAGAACGCTGTACAGGTACAGATCACATCTTGCCATTCATCGTTTGAGACTGCCATACAGGCATTAATATTCAAGTCGCTTACTGGCCTTCTTCCGACCCAACGAATGATACCAGACAAATGGAATCATCTAACCGGGCTTTCGTTGGCAGATCCACATCTCCACGAGCCCGCACCAATCGATTTATTACTAGGCAGTGACGTTTGTGTCCAAATATTTCTTCCAGAAATCAAACGTTCGCAAGATGGCAACGGACCGATGGCTCAAAATACGGAGTAAGGATTGTCCTAGGAAGAATATAAACAAATCCTCCTCAAAACCGACCGAATTTACTCCGATCGATTTGAGCGCTCAACTACAAAGGTTCTGGGAAGTAGATGAACTGCCATTTAAAGCTCATGAAACCGAAGAAAATGTAGCCTAAGAAAAACACTCTTCAATTATCTGATGGTCGGTATCAAGTTAAAATGCTGTTTAAGGATGATCAGCTGCCAAAGATGGGTTTCAGCCGACATATGGCGTATCGACGGTTTCTTCACCTCGAGAAAAAGCTTGATTTGAATCCAACTCTTCGAACTCAATACACTAAATGCATCAAAGAGTATGAAACACTCCATCACATGGAGGAAATCTATAGTGACCATGAAGTTTTTATCACGCCAAATCATTTCATTTTGCCACATCATTCTGTGATCAAGGAATCCAGCACAACCAATAAAACAGGAGTTGTTTTCGATGCAGAAGCGAAAGATTCGACTGGGAAGTCATTAAATGACTGTTTGTTGGTAGGTCCAAAATTGCAAACAAGTATCATAGATCTTGTTTTGCGATGGCGAAATCACTGATATACCTTCACGGCCGATATTGAGAAGATGTATCGACAGATTTGGGTAAGTCAAGCAGACTCCTTTTACCAAATCATTGTGTGGAGGAGTGAACGAAAAGAGCCTTTGAAATTGTACAAGCTTAATACCGGTACGTTTGGCACAGCAAGTGTACCATATTTAGCCATCAAAACGTTAAAACGTCTAGCCCAAGATGAACATGCCAAATTTCTGGTGGGGGCGAAGGTCGTGCAAGAAGACATGTATGTGGACGACTTGATCAGTGGTGCAGATTCTATAGAAGCGATGAAGCGAGAGCACTTTTGGCGTCAGCCGGTTTCAACTTACGCAAGTGGACAGGAAATCATAGAGATTTAATGGAAAATATTCCGATCCAAGACCGTGAATATGATTTCGAGCTTCCTTTTGATTCTTCTAATCACGTCAAAACTCTGGGTATCAAATGGGTTCCAAGCTGCGACTTCTTTTCGTACAAAAACTTGAAAAATACAAACGAATCAGTAACAAAACGAGCGATATTATCAACCATTGCAAAGCTTTTCGATCCACTTGAGTGGATCTCACCGTGCACAATCACTGCGAAAATTATTATGCAGAAGCTTTGGGATCTAATGTGTGATTGGGACGAGCCAATTCCAGATGACCTTAAAAAAGATTGGGAAGCTTTTCAACTAGAGCTTCCGATTATTGAAAAGGTGAGGATACCACGTTGGAACTGAATGAGCGCCTCAAACAAAGCAATTGAGCTGCATGGCTTTTGCGACGCTTCAATGAAGGCATATGAAGCTGTTGTTTATGTTCTGGTCTTGGATAGCAACGAGAACATATACACCAACTTACTCTTGGCAAAGATGAAGATCGCTCCGAGCAAGTGGACGATCACCTTGCCACGTCTGGAATGTAATGTAACATTATATTACACTATCAATGTCTTAGGAATTCCTGCTGTTCGGATTTTCGCTTGGACAGACTCAACGATTGCCCTCTCCTGGATTAGAGCAACTCCAGCAAAATGGACAACATTTGTTTCAAATCGAGTTTCCGAGATACAGCGATTAATAGGCAGCGGTTGTTGGTCCCATGTTCCAACACATCACAACGCAGCTAGTAAAGCTTCTCGTGGCGTTTATCCATCAGCTTTGGAATCCTTAGATGTTTGGTGGAACGGTCCAACATTCTTGAGATCGCAGTGGGAGTTTGATGTACCCGATCAAGTTCTTAATTTCGAAACAGAAGAAGAATCTCGTCCAGTAAAAACTCACACTACACAAGTCACAACAGATTTGCTAAGTATTCTGATTCACAAATATTCGAGCTTACCCAAATTAACTCGTAACATCGCATGGTGGCTTCGTTTCAAAAACAACCTCCGATCGATTAATAGGGCAAGAAACAATTCCCAAAATTATCACCAATCGACGATTGTATCTAATAAAAGCGGACCATTAACCCCTTCTGAATTGAAGCAGCTCATGCTAGAGTTCGCATGGCTAGGCCTTTTTGTCATACCGGCGTAGATTACGCAGGCCCCATCGAAATCGAAGCCTGGAGGGCACACGGAAGCAAGATCCTCAAAGGATATTTTGCAATTTTTATTTGCTTAGCGACGAAGGCCATCCACTTAGAAGTCGTTTCAGACTTGACGACGCAATGATTTTTGGCAGCGTTCAGGCGATTCACTGCGAGACGAGGGACTTGTAAGCAAATCCATATAAGCAAATGCTAGTTCAGAACTAGATAAGATATTAAAGGCTTCACAACATGATTAGAAAAAAATTGCTGAAAATCTAGCAAATCAAGGTACGGAATGGCATTTTATTCCTCCCGCTTCTCCTCACTTCGGTGGATTGTGGGAAGCTGGAGTGAAATCCGTCAAGTACCACCTTAAATGGGTTGTCGGGATGGAGAGGCTGACTTTTGAGGAGCTCACAACACTTCTTGCTCAGATAGAAGCGTGTTTGAATTCGAGACCCTTATGTCCTCTTTCTGATAGCTTGGATGATTTGGATGTGCTTACCCCAGCACATTTGTTGATGGGCGAAAGTCTTCATGCAGTACCACAAGGTGACATCGACATCAACATCACATACATGGATAGATGGAAGCGAGTTCAGTCGATAACCGAAACATTTTGGCGCAAATGGAGTTCTGACTACTTGTCCAGACTTCAACAACGTCCGAAATGGACACAAACCCAAGTAAAATGTCAACGTTGGAGATATTGTTTTAATATAGGATGAGAGAATTCCACCGACCAATTGGAATTTAGGTCGTATTATAGACACTCATCCCGGTTCCGGTGGATTAGTTCGCGTTGTCTCGGTAAAAACCAAAACAGGATGCATTAAACGTCCCATCGCTAAAATATGTCGCTTGTCCAAATCAATCGAATAATCGTCGAAACATCAAAATAATCAAATGAAAATTAGCATCGAATGAAACTCAAACAAAACCTAAGAACTAAACTCAACAATTCCAAATTATTACTAAAATTTAATAAACTGAATCGCAAAATGTAATTCAGAATATTCAACATTGATAAAAAGTTCAACAAAATATGAAATAAAAACACCAATTTAAAACTTTATGGCAAGAGTATGATAACCGGGCCGCCGAAAAATGATAACGGATTTTTGTAGAACACGGCAATACAAGCATTTTTTACTATGGGAGGGGGGGTCTATCTCCCCCCGTTTAGGCGGTAGGGGCAATTTGAAAAATATGTACGTTTAATGGAAAAAAATTAATTAAAAAATAAAGGTAATAATGAAAATTAAGTAAGTATTATACGTTATTTTAAAGCCAACATTCTATTCTATTAGCCAGTTAAAAATTTTAATTTCAATATTTCAAAACCATGAGTTTATAAATAATTTTTTTTTTAATAATTTGTTGCTCTTATTAATTTTCAATTAAAAACTGAAAACTAGATGATTTTATGAATTTTAGTTTTTGAGAAAATTGAATATAACCACAAGTACTATTTTAATTTATTTATGTTTTTTTTTTGCTTGAGTGGTCTTATTATGATAGTAATAATGGTAGGTGCGAGTTTGAGTATATGCAACAGTGGGGTGTGTGCGAGTTTATATGTATGCAACAGTGGGGTGTGTATGGGGGGCATGTTGCCCCCCCTGCAACCCCCCTGCTTAGGCCCACTGTAGGATTTGGGGTAGGTGCGAGGTTGGGTGTATGACACACCGAGGTGTGTATGGGTGGTGCAACCCTCTGCTTGGCCTCACTATAGGATTTGAGGTGCCTGCAACATGGGGTGGGTGCTAAGTGGGGTGCATGCAAACTTTCTTTTGCATTTAAATAAACTGGATTTAAGAAAAATTAAGTTATCCTAGGTATTTCTTTATCCATATTCGATTACCTATAACTATCAAAATAAGACTACGTAAATACTCAAGCAAGGAAAAAATAATTTAATTAAAATATTTTTTTTGGTAATTTTCAATTTTCTCAAGAACTAGAAGACATAAAATCATCTAGTTTTCAGTTTTTGATCAAAAATAAATTAAAGCAATGAATTCTAAAAAAAATAACAGTAGGTAATGTTAAAGTTTTGAAAAATTACACTTTAAACCCTATTTTTAACTATTTTTTGCCCAAATTTTGAGTTTAAAACAATTTTTTCAAAAACTATACATAGTTTTAACTTGATTCAAAAACTGGCTAATAGACAAAAGTGTTGGCTTTAAAAAAATGTATAAAACTTAGTGGTAAGTATTACCGTTATTTTTTAATTATTTGTTTTCCATTTAACGTACATATATTTTAAATCGCCCCTACCGCCTAAACGGGGGGAGATAGACCCCCCCCTCCAGTAGTAAAAAATGCTTGTATTGCCGTGTTCTACAAAAATCCGTTATCATTTCTCCTCGCCCCAGTTATCATACTCTCCCCAACTTTATTGAAATCCATTTAAATAATAATATAAATTAACACTCATTGAAAAAAAAAAAAATCAAAGCAACATAAACTTTGCCAAAATGGCCACTTCAAATGATAAAAAAACAAACGTCCCTTATATGCCCACACAATGTGTCCAACACATAAAATTAAAAACAATGTTACTCACGATTTCAAAATCCGAAACACAACAAAAAAAATTTAAATATAAATGAATGTACTGTCAAACTTAATTACGTCACTAAAATTCGCCAGAATATCACAAATATAAAATTATCAACGCACGAAATTAACCGATAAGTATCGTGCACATATTATGCATACTCAACATAGTTATGTAAATAAACCTGTACCAAGGTATGTACAGAAAACACCGGTTAAATCGGACCGTTATAAAACAAAATTAAAATAATCGCATCAAAATTGGGAATATGAAAATGGAAACTTTATAAATATTTATTTATGAATTATATCTACAATTTAATTTAGAATTATAATCACATTCACGCAATTAAAACCAAAAACACATTCACGCAATTAAATTTATCGCACTCAACAAACACTCACTTGGGTTATCATCTCCAAGGCCATCTTGTGTAATCATTAATTGATTGAAAATGACTTTAAAGTCATTTATAACAACACTTAACTTAAAAACATCACAAGGAACACAAATTTAATCACCAAATTTAAACGCAACAACGTTTAATACACAATAAAATATAATAATAAAATCAACTCACAAATTTTATTACACAATACCGAACACAAAACATTGAAAACGACGCGACCCATGAAAACCGAAACCAAACTACAATCCTATGCCTCAATGGACTATATGCATATTGTAGTATAAATCATTTACACTAGTCAACGGATCTTTTCCATTCATATGGAGAAATGCAGAACAAACAAAAAATAAACGGTTGTTTCCTAAAAACAAGAAGATAATGGGTTCAGAGATATGAATTGAAGAAACTGCAATTTTTGTTACTATTCACTTAATAAATAATTGCATTTTCTTATGATGTGGCATTAATTAATTTGATAGAGGACGATATTTCCTATTAGAAAAGTAAACCCTAACTTTGCACATTCCATTAAGACATTGTGAGAAAGTATTTTTTAATTTTATATCGAAAAGAGAGCACCCACGAGCTCATTACATTACATAACCAAATAATTTTTATATCAGCTACATGACTACGCAACAACCCTCTCTAACCATGTCCCGCAACATAACTCACACGAAAAGTAAAAATTTCTCTTGCAACAGAATACATATATATTTCACAGAAACACCATTGTCCATCGGCAACAACAAGCCATTAACGTTGCTACTTGCTATGCCATCCTTCATATTTTCTTATTCCAAACAGATTGTGATTGTGTTGTGTTGTGTGTATCTTAAGTCTTAAGAAACATCAACCTTCCGTTTTGCTTTTAGCAATTTGAATTTAGTTCTTCATCACCTCGCGAATCAACAGCACACGCATCGCGCATCGCCCTCTCAGACGCTCATACCATTTTATTCATATTTTTCGTATCTCTCGCCGCCGCCATGTCGCAACAACGAACATCTCAAAAGATAAAAATCTCCTATTCCCCACACTATTTCTATTTGATAGACATCTTGTATATACGACCTAATACTCTCCGTCACTGAATAAAACAATGCACATTTGCATTACTTTGATGAAAAATACCTCTGAAAATATTTTATTCGAAGCACGCGCGTACTATGCCCTAATATACTAACTTGTAGTTCATTGCACTTGGAATGTGGATTTTTTTTGAAAACTTGGCGGCAGCGGTGTTTCGAGTTTTCTTAACTTGAATTAACTTTACGGATGTAGATTGGTAAAGATATATTAGCACTTTGGCGGATTTAAAGTGCATTTTGCTTAACAATCTCTTTCTTTTTGGTTCGAATTATTTATCTGCTCGTTGCCGGTAGAATAATGTAGTGCAACATGTTATAAAAAAAAACAATAATAAAATAAATAATAATAAATGATAGGTTCCTACCTATTTTTAATTTGTTGATTGCAAAAACATACATAATTACAGGGTGATTTCGATTTGATGTTAAAATAAATGCAGTGCTTGACCAGCTTTTATATAGTCTATGCCTAGGTATAGTGAATTTCATGAATGTCAATATTTTATTATGCTTTATTGTAGTCGTGAATACCGTAATTGATCGAATTTTTTTTCTTATTCATAGCTTTTTAAAGAAGTTCAGTCAAGGCAAAAAGTGGTAATAGTTTAAGTGAGATAAGTGAGTGAACAGTAAACTCAATCCATTGTTTATGTGGTGAGTTATTGACATGATGTTGCAATTAATATTTTTTTTTTGGTTTTATTTTACTATATCAATAGAAAACTGTGATTTAAGTAGCAAATTACAAATTATGATGGATTGGTATTTATTACTAGAAGGGCCAGCTTTGGATTCAAAATAATTAATCAGAACTTACATTTCGATGACACATATGTAGGTGCTTACATTATCATAGGTACCTTTAAAAAAATCTTTCATTAGAATGCTGACATTCGTTATTTTTAGTGAATCTAAAGCCTAAAATCTAGGTCTACTAGACGAAACTAAAACACATGCAGGTATTTCTTTTGAGAGTGGCACTCATGAAAAGCTCCTGCGTTTGCATTGAACTGACAGCTACCAAGACAAATCAAAATAGTGATAACGCATTATATGGCTGAATTATTTTTTCCTTGCTTGAGTATTTGCGTAGTCTTATTTTGATAGTAATAATCGAATATGGATTAAGAAATACCTAGGATAAATTAATTTTCCTTAATCTAGCTTATTTGAATGCAAAAGAAACTTTGCATGCACCCCACCTCGCACCTACCCCAAATCCTACAGTGGGTCGAAGCAGGGGGGTTGCAGGGGGCAGCGTGCCCCCCCTCCATACAAACCCCACTGTTGCATGCACACAAACTCGCACACACCCCACTGTTGCATACACCCAAAACCACTCAAGCAAAAAAAAACATAATTATGTAAATTAAAAAAGTAGTTGTGGTTATATTTAATTTTCTTAAAAACTAAAAGGCATAAAATCATCTAGTTTTCAGTTTTTGATTGAAAATTAATAAGAGCAACTAATTATTAAAAAAAAATTATTTATAACTTATGGTTTTGAAATATTGAAATTAAAAATTTTTTTTAATGTTTTTTTTACTCAAATTTTGAGTTTAAAATTAAATTTTTCAAAAGCTATGCATAGTTTTGACTTGTTTTAAAAACTGGCTAATAGAATAGAATGTTGGCTTTAAAAAAAGTATAATACTTAATTTTAAGTATTACCGTTATTTTTTAATTAATTTTTTTCCATTGAACGTACATATTTTTTAAATTGCTCCTACCGCCTAAACGGGGGGAGATAGACCCCCTTCTCGTAGTAAAAAAATGCTTGTATTGCCGTGTTCTACAAAAATTTTTTTACTGTTCCAAAGTTTTGTCGTCCGTATTTTGAACCGTGTTCACACAATATAGTTTCTGAGCATGACAGTACCAGCTTTGTCAGTCATGCTGCATTTTTCATCTTCACTGTTCATTTACCAGTCATTTGCTTTGACATCCCTTATTCCAAAGGTCAAGAATACTCTGATCAATTATCAGCTTATAAAATACCTTGAACAAATTAAGTTCCTTAATAACCAACAGAATTACCTTGCGTATGAACAGATTCACTGACAAATGGAATTCTTCCTCACATCGATTTTGTGAAAGCAAGATTGTTGAGCTCTACATTTCTAAAGCATTTGATTAAGATCGGTAGCTTTTATCGAAAATTATCATTCCTTCGCTGGATTATTAATTACCTTTCCGACCATCAAATCTGTTTTTGATGGTTTCAAATCTGAAGTTCAAAAAAATACAAATTGGTAGGTATATCGTTGGTTTTGTTTTTTCTCAGACTTTATTTGTTATCGTCATAAGGTACCTTAACATTAATATACCCCCAAATTTTTTTGGACAAAATTTGTAGAGCCAAAATTGATTCTAAACTTATTTTTGAAACTCTTAGACAATATACTTTGTACCTTGAAGAACTTTGAGAATAAACTTTTGGCCCCCAGCCAGGAAGACATATATAACAATGTGTTTGGACGCACAAAAACCGACCCTTAACCCTGAAAGGGCAAAGCCAGTCACACCATTGCTACAAGAGAGAAAAAGACAAATTGTTTGCCCGTTCTTTAAGTAGGATTTCTTTAATCTTGACAAGATTGCTGAGAATGTACTTGGGAAGGACCGTGACGCTAAAACAACAGTTTTCTGACTACACAGGAGAAGGCTGTCTAGCGAGGAAGATCTCACGAAGAGTCAATCAAAGAAAATTTTGTCTGACGATCCAAAGATATATAGAGAAGATGCCATCTTCTAGAGCAGGGTAGCAGGGTACTCTAACTGAGGTTGTCTTTGACCAGCGTCTCTTTTCTTCTAGATAGTAATTAGAAGAACTTAGGGCCACTCGAAGAGTCTGAATATATGTACGTTGTCAGTGGCTTCTTCTTGCAATTAAAAATGCGCTGCGATTCGTAAAGATGATTCTAAAGCACGTAAAATGTGCATCAGGTAGGTAATCTGGGGGTTTTCATTTACATTTTAGCAAAAACACACTTAAAAGCTTTTTTGAGTCCCAACCTTAGTACTCCCGATCTGAAAGATAAAAATGTAGATGGTTTATTGTTAGCGTCTGTGTACTTGACCCATTACTATGTGAAGGTTGGGAGTTGGGTAGAATTATCCCTTTATAACAGCAGGTGGCACGCTTGCGAGAGCTCGGCTACGCTCGCCGGATGGGGGGGGATCATGCTGTATAAACTCTTCCAAAATACAAATTATTCGTGCAAGAAAAGTACTATGTATATAAATACACTCACTTTAACACACACAAATAAAACAGAATGAGAGAAAAGGTTTTGTCTTCGTCTTATTATATTCACAACTGGTGTTATGTTGTGTTAACCAATTGGTCAAATGGCATCCCTTATCCATTAGTAACAATACGTTACCTCCATACTTCACAAGCCAAGATAATTTAAGTAAGTGCAGCCCCTAAACTTGCCGACATCATATATCCTCCTCCTTCACCTCACCATCATTCAACCCCTACCCTTCCCTAACAAAAAAAATTAGAACTTCATCTTCTTTTAATAAATTGTAACTTCATTAAATTTCTTTTCGGAATTCATAAATTATTCTTTTTATTTCAATTTAAATTCTTAAAACTAACAACGTTGCAAGTGTATGCTTTCTTATGCTTTCTTTTAAACCATGACCAAGGTACAAAGAATGGCATGTACTGGAATCACAGGGGCTATGAGAACCACACCCACTGCGGGCCTGGAAGCTATTCTCAATCTAAAACCCCTTGATCTCTTTGTACAAGAATCAGCGGCCAGAAGCGCACTTCGTCTTAGCCAAACCTCCAGTTGGAAATCAAGTGCCATTGGACACGCACAGATTCTACAGAAATACACGGGCAACAATGTAGACACTGACTACATAATACCCCGATTAGACTTTGACAAACCATTCACAACCTTCTTTCCTAGTAGGGATGAATGGCTAACCAACGAACCACTAACCTACAAACCGACGGTTGCAGTTTACACTGACGGCTCCAAGATGGATACTGGTGTTGGTGCAGGTTTCGTTTCAGAAGCCCTTGGACTAGCTAGCTCATTCAGACTACCAAATTACAGCAGTGTCTTCCAAGCTGAGGTCCTGGCAGTGACAAGAGCTGCAAATCAAATATCAATGTTGGCAATACCACGAGCTGATATTACCTTTTTCATTGACAGCCAAGCAGCCATAAAAGCAATTTTGCCATTATAGTAAAATCGAAGCTTGTAGCTTGCTGTCGCGAAGAGCTTAAGGTTCTTAGCACGCAGCATAACATAAGGCTCTGTTGGGTTCCTGGTCATACAGGTGTCCCAGGAAACGAAAGCGCTGATGAATTGGCAAGAGTAGGATCAACACTTGATCTTAGTCAAGCGGACCCAACTGTGCAGATCCCACCCTGCAACCTAATACAGGCAATCGAGAGTAAAATTCTATCTTTGACAAACAAAAGATGGAGCTCCCTTGATACCTGTGTCACAACGAGAAAACTCTGGCCTAACTTCAGTAAACAAAGGACTGATAGTATTAACCGACTAAGCAAAAAATCTCTCTCTCTCTTCTCGTGAGTATTACCACAGGGCACAACCAACTGGGTTACCATAGGAAGAAGATGAAGCTCAGTATGGATGACTTATGCAGAGGATGCGGTGATGAGGATACACATGAGGACACTACTCATTTCCTGTGCCACTGTCCTGCGCTTTGTCATCTGAGAAACAGGTTCCTCGGGAAACACTTTTTCAATGACTTGGAAGAACTCTCCGCTATTCCAAGTAAAAGCCTGCTAGATTTCACTAAAGCCACAAAATGGCTTGAAAACTAAGCAATTACAACCCGATGTACATACACCAACCAACGGTCTACCTAATCCATCCACCAGACGTTGCATGGGGCCATAGCCCCTACGGGCCTGGAGGAGGACAGATATCCGCTGTGTGGATAAACGAGGAAGACACGCCCAGGAAACTAATCTTGGCATTTTAACCTCTCCTATCCAGGTGTGGCATAGTTTAAAGGATAGGCAAAACGATACAGACACGCCAACCACCGGTGTATCCTAACCCATCCACTAGACGTTGAATGAGGCCACTGCCTCTACGGGTCTGGGGGGGGATGGTTCACGCTGTGGGTAAAGAAGGGGAACTTGCCCAGGAAGCATTTCTTGGTACTTTAACCTTTCCTCACCAAGGTTGTGTCTCAAAATACTAATTTAACAAGACAACACTGACAAGACAATACAGAAACAAATACATAACCTGCCGGTCTATCAAACCCATCCGCTAGTCGTCTGCATGAGGCCACTGCCTCTACGGGTCTGGCGGAGGGCTGATATACCCGGTAGGGCTGAGGAGGGAAACGCGCCGAGGTAAAACTTCTTGGTGTGTTAACCTCTCTTCACCGAATGTATAACTCAGTGTACCGACAAGACAACACAGTACACCAATACCACTGGTCTACCTCTGCCGTCCACCAGACGCTGCATCGGGCCACTGCCCCTACGGGCCTGGGGAAGGTTGTGATACACCATGTGGGGAAAGGACGGAAGAAGCCCAAGGTCAACACCCTGACGCTTCTGACTCTCCTCAACCAGGTGCACCTGTAAATCTTTGACTAAACCACACACCAACCACCGGTCTTATCTATCCCATCCACCAGACGTTGAATGAGGCCGCTGCCTCTACGGGCCTGGGGGGGGGTGATCTAACCTGGAAGGGGTAAGGAAGAGGAACAAACTCAAGAATAATCTTGACGTGTAAACCTCTCCTAACCATGGTGATCTTACGACGACAGAAACCTAAACTCAACTGATTTTCCGACCTTTCGAGCTACTGCTCGCTGGAACCTTATCTACTTTACCAATTAATGTACTCTTTCACAGGATTTTGCCATAGGTTATTCAACTAAGGGTATCACAATGGATCTATATTGATCTGAGTGTGACGGAAACAAGACCATCTGTCAGCCCACCTACCTAAGGGGCGAGTTATAGCGAACAGGAAAATGGATCACGAAAATTTTTCTGATGGATTATTTAGCAAGTTCTCGATCGATTTGAAACACATAAGCTGAAGTAATCGATGACAAATGACAATTTTAATGAACTATGTAAAAAAAAAAATTTATTGAACGTAGGATTTTTTATAAAAAAGCATTTGTTTATTTTCCTGATGCAAGTTCATCAGGAAAACAAATAAATGCATTTTTATCAAAAAACCTTTGTTCAATCAGTTTTTTTTTTGCATAGTGCATTAAAATTGTCATTTGTCATCGATTACTTCAGCTTATGTGTTTCAAATCGATCGAGAACTTACTAAATAATCTATCAGAAAAATTTTCCTGATCCATTTTCCTGTTCACTATAACTCGCCCCTAACCTAACCTATGCTTTCTTACAGACTAAACAAGGTCAGTGACATTAAACTTTCTTTTGACTTTTTGTTCTGCAGATCAGTTGTTTGATATTACATAAAACTTAATCATGTTCTCTTTTGAATGAAACAAGAATTCATCGCTCTTGAGCGTAAATATGATTAACTATACTTGTGCAGGTTTTGTGCAGGCAAGAGTTGCTAATCAACACAATTATTTTGAAAAAGTTATAAGACATGAGAGAGATTTAGCAAACAGAGATTATGTCATCCAGTGTGCAGACTTTATGGTTTACGCAGACTTCGATTATAAAGAGAAAATGTGATTTTATCACCATAAAAACTATGGAAAAGCAAAAAAAAAGTAATATGCATTTACTGGAATATTAATTTTCTTTCGTTTTAAGAGACTTAAAACTTATTAGTACCAAAAAAAAATTTAATAACAATCTTAATCCTTGAAATTCAAAAATTAGTGCAGTGATAATAAAAAAAAACTTTTTTTCTTTTTTTTTCGTTTTCTTTTTTTGATTATTATGTAGGTTACCAATATTACACCAAAACAAAAATAAATAAAAAATATGTTACTCACTTATTGATTTTTTTATGACGATCGGGATCCATCCAACGTTGTGCGCACAATGATGATGAACTCGTTGTACTCGTCTTTATTTTAATATTGCCATCCGTTTTATGATATTTTTGTTTATGTGGTCAATGTATTGAAATTAATTTATTTACGCTTTTGGTGTATTATGGTACTTTGGTTTTTTGGACTATTTTGTTTTTTCTCTTTTTTTTTTAAATATCACTCCCACTTCACATTTAGTTTATCAAAATTTTAAAACCATTTTAATTTTATTGGGTTTTACTTTAAAATTTAGAATTTAGACTTAAGTAGGTAGATAATTAATTTATGGAAAAAAAACTGTACTTATATAGATTTTGAATTGGAATTTGTTGTTGTGAGTCTGTTTTGATGTACTTGTAGCTCGAGATTGACGCCATGAGCACATGTGGGAGAAGCTTGAATTTTTCGTCGTGGACCAGTTTGCCAGATTCAGCTTAAATGTAATAATGCTTAGCGATAGGCAACGGGTGCTGACGCTGATGAAACTAAAGTGCCGGCTTGTGGCGTGACAATATTCTAGTTGTTCACGATTTTGGTGTGTCCGTGCCGACTGAATTCTTAGGCGTCGATCGATGCACACAAATTTTGAATAGGGTGAGAGTTTTAACAACTTCTGTTGAGTAAAACTCGGTTGTAAGTCGAAATGAATACTAAATTTATTTCTCTACGTTACTCTATATATATACAATTTTCTTGTCTTATCTTTCTATTCTTAATGTCTATGCTCTTATCTTTCTATTCTTAATGTCTATTTTGTTTACTTATGTAAATGTAATTTATCTGTAGATAACCGTCAGTGTATGCTTAGGGTGATCTGTCTTATCTTTATTTCACATACACATTGGGTTATCTATAGATTGGTCACGTTCATATTTGAACATTCTGCGGGCCAACAGAAAGTGCTAAAATTCTTTTTCTGAATATTATGCCTCGTATTATATAAATTACTAAAATAATAACCAAAATGCAACTTAACATTAGTCCGCTGTGACCGCTTATATGGTGAAAGTCCAAGCCCTTAAGGTGAATGTTTTCCTTCTTGAACCTTTCCAAGTCCCGTTGAATTTTGAGTAGTTCATTCTTGTTGTTTATTATCGTCGCCTGTATTGGTTTGATTCTTTCCTCTGCAACTTCGTCCAGTGCCTTCGTCCATATCATCTGTTCCTCGAAATGGCTGATGGTTTCAGATTTGACGTGTTGCGGTGAAGTAAGGAAACCTCCGTTGTATCTAACCGTGCATTGTGGCCTTAATGTTAGAAGCCCTTGTGCTGGAAGCTTAACCAATTTGTGTTCAGAATTTCCACAGCTTACATGAATAGCCGTGGTCGTAAATTGCTTAAACAACCATGTATTTGGTTTAGTCAACTGAATCCATTTGTCTTGCTGACTAACTCGTTCAAAATGACAGCTTGTTGTTTTTGTTTTCTTTATTGGTGATATCTCACATGATCCATCTGCTGCAGTTCTCCATGGCCAATTACCATGGCAAATATAGTGCGTTTCTTCGTTTTTTACACAGAGATTTAGTTGTGCCTGACTCATTAGATTGTATGCGTCTAATTCTTCTCTTATGATTTCTTTTATTCTGATGTCTTTTGCTTTGCATTGGTTTGCGACTTCTTGCAATGTTCGGACAGCTAAGAATGGAGCTGCTGCTGTTCCATACGTAACTGTTGTCAGTTTATATTCTCTTATATTGTCTTTTGGTTTTTCTCTCCAAAATATTCGATGATACTCTTGATGTTCTTTAGCTATGTTGATCTGCCTGTACATTTTCTCGATGTCTGCCGTAACTACATATTTCCATTGCCTCCATTTGATGATGATGTCAAAGATATTGTTTTGTAGTCTAGGGCCAATCATCATTGCGTCATTAAGGCTGTATCCGTTGGACGTCTTCGCTGATGCATCGAATACAACTCTGGTTTTGTTGTTAGGCAACAAACTGCATGGTGCGGTAGATAGTATTTGCCCCTATTTTCGTGTTGTTTGTCAACCTTGACCATGTGGCCCAGGTTTTCGTATTCTCGCATAAACTGTATGTAGTCGATTTTTACTTTGTTATTAATCTTTTTCTCAAGCTGTAAGAATCTAGCTAAAGCTTGTTTTCTAGATTCTCCAAGCTCTATATCTGTTCTTAGTGGCAACATGACTACATATCTGCCATTCGTATCTCTTGTTGTTGTTTCTGCAAATGCTTGCATGCAGATGTCATTTTCTGATATTTCATTATCTTTTTCTATTTCTTCAATCTCCCAGAACTTCTCCATCGATGACGTAACCGCTGACATGATTTTGCCACATTGTCGTTTCTCGTGTAGTGAGCCGGAAACTATCCACCCGAAAATCGTATTTTGTCCCACGATGCCATTGTGCTTCCTAACTCCTTCTTCAATTAACTTTGGATACAAGTCACTTCCGATGATAATGTCAATACGATCTTTTGTATTTAGGTTTGGATCTGCCAGAATATAGTTTTCCCACTCATTTTTATTAAATTCAAATGATTCGTCAGGTAGTGGTTTTATGAGGGTGGGTAATACCAAAAACTCTGCTTGCATTTTGTTGTTGCTCATAAATCTTGGTCTTATCTCTAAATACATTCTTGATTTTGATGTACCCACTGCTGCATCTGAGAGTCCAGTTAGTTCTGTATTTATTCTTTTCCTTGGCAAGGAGAGGATTTGCGCTGCTTCCTCAGATATCATTGATATTTGAGAACCTTGATCAATCAATGCCCGAAATAGGCATGTTTCACCATTTGACGATTTGGCTGACATCTGTGCTGTAGCTAATTGGACTGTCTATCTTCTTTACCATAAGGGAAGATAATGATTTCTCTTATTTATTGTTGTTGTCTGAGGGGCTCAATTTTTTGTATTGATTTCCCTCGACCTTTTTCTTCGTTTGGTAGTTTTCGTTGTGTAGTAGAGTGTTATACGATTTATTACACTTCTTACATTTTATTTGAGAGAAGCATTTGGTTTCTGCACTGTGTTTAAGACATATACTGCATATTTGCTTATTGCTTATATATGCTAATCGATTGGGTATCTCGGTGTTTAAGAATTTCTCACAATAAAAAATTCGATGACCACTCTGCTTACAGAATACACAGTTCCACTCCCTTCTGTCTGATTGGAAATTTCCAACTTGTTTTTTTATATTCTTTGCTTTGAGTCATTGTTTGTTGTTTAGACTCAAGGGTTTGAAATAATTGCTCAAGAAAGTCCATAACATCCTCCAGTTTTTGTATTTGGCTTGGTTTTTTGATGTGTTGCTCATATAATTGTAAGCCCTCCTTGTCAAATTTTCGAAGGAGTAGGTGAGCAAATATTTCATCGTTTTCATTTTTATCTTTGCCTATTGTCGTTGTGATGATGTAAATACTTTCCTTTGCTGCATCGTGAAGTTTTTTAACATTAGAAGGTGATGTAGCGTTCATCATTGGCATGTCTAGCAAGTAATTCAATTGTGTGGAGAAATTGATTCTTTTGTTTTCGTACCTTCTGACGAGAGTCTTCCATGCTTCATTATAATTTGCTGAAGATCCTTGTATGAGGCTAGCAATTGAAGTTCGAGCTTCGCCGGTTATACATGATCGCAAGTGATTTAATTTCACAGAATCTGGCACATTATTCTTATTGTGAACCAAATCTATGAACAGGTCGGAGAATATCTTCCACTCTTTTAGGACTTCTTGTTGATACATTTGCATATGGATCAAATATTATGCTTTCATGTTTTTCTTCCAAATTGGAAAGAAGTAATTTAACATCTTCTTCCAACTCGATTACATAATTTTCTTCTCTGAACGCCTCTTCTTGTACTGGATTCATCTTAGACAGTTCAACTTGCAGTCGGTCATTCCATCGTTTCAATTTTCCAATCCATATGTTTTTGGTATGAGGATGGGAAATTGCCTCTAGTTTCGCCTCGTCTATTGTTTTTTGTAAGCTCTCCATGATTGTACGTATTTTCTTCAAATCTACATGAGTTTCATGATTTGTTATTGTTTTCATCATGATCTCATTCATTTGTTTTTGCTGCAAGTCTAGTCCAGTGGCTAGCTGCTGATTAACAGTTTTTATTTCTGCTATTTTGCTGGAAAATGTTGCTTCGCTTATGCTTTGTTCTACACTGTCTAGATCTTTGTTTTTTAGCAAATTCTGAATTTTCTGAAAGTAGTTTTCTGCTCCTTTCATCCATTGTTCCTTAAAATAGGGAACATCAATGACACCAAGCATATGAAGTAGCTTGTCATTTTCCTTGAATGCTTGAAGATTCTTTTCAGCATAGACAAGAATTTCTTGATTTTTGCTGCGCGTTGTTACACTTTCTCCTTCTTTTAATAATTTTCCAAGGTTTTTTTAATATTTCAACCTGTTTTTCAATAACTTTTAAATGCTCTGATGACATTGTTGAATTTGTTTTTTTTTTTTTTTTTGTATTATTTTATCTGTTTATCTGTTTTTTTTTTTTTTCACTTGTCAGTATTTAAGCTCTGACAACGCTTTTTCACTGAATATGATTTTTTTTTTACTCGTCAGTATTTGTAGCTCTGACACGCTAATTTTCACTTTATCAGTATTTGTAGCTCTGATAACTCTAAATTTACACTTGTTCGTTTATTAAAATCTCTTACCACTGGTGGGGGAAAATTTTAATATACGTCTCGAAGGACCAAATGTTGAGTAAAACTCGGTTGTAAGTCGAAATGAATACTAAATTTATTTCACTACGTTACTCTATATATATACAATTTTCTTGTCTTATCTTTCTATTCCTTATGTCTATGTTCTTATCTTTCTATTCTTAATGTCTATTTTGTTTACTTATGTAAATGTAATTTATCTGTAGATAACCGTCAGTGTATGCTTAGGGTGATCTGTCTTATCTTTATTTCACATACACATTGGGTTATCTACAGGGTGAGTCATGAGCAATGCGACAAAATGCTAGGGCGTGTAGGTTGCGTTGAGACAAGAAAAAAATCGTATGGGAGGGGGGGGTCTATTCCCCTCCGTTTAGCCGGGAGGGGCAATTTTCGAAAAAACTGACTTAAAATGGGAAAAAAATTATTTAAAATCAACGGCTTCATTCACAATGCTGTGCGATACGTTTTTGAAAAGCCAATAACTTTTTCTTTCATTTTGTGTTTAAATAAATCTATTTTAAGAAATAGTTTTTTGAAATATTAATTTTCAAAGTCAAAATTTTGAAAAAAAAATTGAAAAAAAAATTTCAAATTCATTTTCTTCAAAATTTTAAGTAATTAAGTGCTAATTTTAATTTCAAAATTCAATGCTGTTATTAATTTTAAGTCTAAATAAGAAAACCGGATGCAAAAATTTTATGTCGTTCTCAAAAAAAACCAAAACCACCTTTTTCTAAGAAAAACATTTATTTTTATTGTAACGAAGCAATTTAAGAAGCATTAATCTTAGTTTTTTTAGTTTTTTTATTCCTTTTATTTTTACTATGTTTTTTATTGGAAGTACTTATAAAAAATTCTCGATATGATCTCCATTGTTTAGAAGGCATAGATTATATCTCCTTGTAATGGCTTCACTTAAGTTTATGCTTGACAAATTTTCCTGACTTCAATTCGTTCCTTCAGTTGTTCCAATGATACTGTTTCCACTTCGTAAACATAATTCTTCATAAATCCCCATGCATAGAAATCTAGGGGAGTTAAATCTGGTGACCTAGGCGGCCATTCCGTGGGGCCCCTTCTTCCGATCCAACGGTCACTAAAATGATCATCCAGCCAGTTTCTCACCTGTAAGCTGTAGTGTGCTGGAGCACCATCTTGTTGGTAGATTAAAGTATCTGCTATAACCAATGGAACGCTGTCTAATAAATCGGGTAAAAGGTCTCGTAGGAATTGCAGGTATGATTCTTCATTAATAATGGAATTCAAAAACCGGGGCCCGATCACAGTGTGTCCAACAATACCAAGTCAAACATTACAACTAAAGCTGTGTTGTGATTTGTTTTGTTTTTTTTTTTTGTGTGGATTGGCGCTACTCCAATAATGTAAATTGTGGAAGTTAGTAACCCCATCCCTAGTAAACTGTGCTTCATCCGTCCAGAATATTCTTCTAAAATAGTTTTGTTGGGTTTCATTTTTAAGTAGTAATGTTCTACAAAATTCGGTTCTCAATAACTTGTCGTTTGAGGTGAGTTCCTGAACAGGCGTAAAGTGGTACGGGTGTACATTTTCCGCCCGAAGTACTCGACATGCTCTAGATTGGGACACTCCAAGCATAGTGGATATCCTTCTTGTACTGACGGAGGGATTATTTCGGACTAAATCCAGAATTCTTTCATCTAAGATTCTTGACTCATCAGAAACTGGCCTTTCGCTTCTTCGATGCTCCAGCACTCCATGATCTCTTAGACGTCGGTGGATTCTTGGAAACGTGCTATGATGGGGACACCTCTTATCGGGATATCTTTCGACCATTAGCTAAACCGTAGCAGAAATGCATGTCCGTTAATTCTTCTCGGGTGTATGAGCTTGACATCGTTACGTGTTAATGAGTTAATATTCAAATTGGAAATAATTACTAAGCAAAACTGCAATGCCTTTTATTTATCTTGCGTTGCAATTTTCTTTTTTTTTCATTAAAAAAAATGCGGTTTTATTGTCCCTATTGTCCCCATAACAGGTAGAACCCATGGGCTGCGGGCAGGCCAGGGCAAAAATATTGACAGGTCAGTTTTCAGAAATTATCAATGAAAATAATATTAATCCAGGGTTATTCCAATACTATTTAATTTTATTACGTTCTCATAAAACTCCAATTAAAAAAAAAGTAAAAAAACTAAGATTAATGCAACCTACACGCCCAAGTATTTTGTCGCATTGCTCATGACTCACCCTGTATAGATTGGTCATGTTCATATTTGAACAACTTCCTTTGTATATGAAAACTATAGTACTCTCATGGCGAGTTATTTTTAGGGTTGCCCGGATCCTGGTGGTGGCGCTGCAAAATTTGAGGTGTAAAATTCGATTTGGCGAGTCTTTTAGCGTCGAAAATTGGTGGTAGGGGCGAGAGGAGACTATTTTTTGGATAATTGCATCCAAAAAATATCAATAAATATCATTTAAAACCTCCATAAGCTCTCCGCAAAAAAAAAGAGTAAGGGTTGCCGGCATACATTAGATGTCGCCCCATTCGACTTCCACCATGATTTTCAATGCCACGTGAGTGGATGGATCGACTGGCTCGAGCTATGGTTTGTGCAGAAAAGAAAGTTCGAGTTTGGCGGAAATGAATAGATAGCTGATGGCTGTTCGTAGAATTTTCGAAAATACAAAAAAAATGAGAATTGGTTCACTGGTTCTTTCGAACAAAAGTGTTTGTAGTTTTGGGGATGGTTTACACTAACCATGGTGAAAATTGATTTGTCGCTTCGTATTTATGTTAGTGGATTCGTAACTTCGTCTTTTTCTATTTTAATAAGAGATTCATGACAAAACCATTGATTTTGAATCATGATGAGGTCATGAGAGAAAGAAATGGAAATTGGTTTATTGGCTTATTGATACGTGTGGCTCGACCCATGCCCTGAAATATGAGTCTCATGCTTTTTTTTTTTTTTTTTATGTCTTAAGGTCTTTTGAATGGAAAATGCCAACTGGTTTTCCCTTAGCATCCGCTACTTCATAAAGTGCGTTTCCTACTGCTCGTATTACCCTACACTTGAGATATTTCGGACAGAATTTTGCATTTATGTTTTTTCCCGCGTCACTTAGAACAAAATTTTTCCTGTAAATTTCTTGGCCTGGTTTGAATTTTTTGTCAGAAGATCTGAGATTATAGGTCTTGGCATGTTTATCAAACGCAACTTTAAGATGTTCTTTTAAATGCTCTTGGATAAGATTAACACGGTCAGCTTTACCCACCATCTGGAATTCTTGATCATTCAAAAGTTCAAGTTTTTGTAACAATGGATACATCCCACCGTGAGTTATCATTTGCGTTCCAAACAACGAAAAATACGGCGTCTTAGAGGTTGACTGATGTACTGATGTGCACAGAGACTGTTGAATTTCAGGAATATATCGGTCCCAATCCCGATGATCTTTTTTAATATAAGAACGAATACCTGATAATATAGTCTGGTTTACGCGTTCAGACGCATTAGATTGTGGCGAGTACAACGCTGTTCTCATATGCCTTATGCCGTACTTTTCTAGATGTTGTTTAAACTGAATTGACACGAATTGCTTGCCGTTGTCAGAATGGATATTCTGTGGAACTCCAAAAATGCTATAAACAGTCTGTTCTAAAAAGTTAACGACTGACTGTGTATTTGCTTTAGCCATTGGCCTTAAAAGCACAAATTTAGTAAGGTGGTCTAAAAGAATGAAGAGGTATATATTTCCCTTTTTAGATCTCACATACGGTCCCATAAAATCAATATATAATTTTTGGAAAGGTCTCTCAAACGTAGTGTGGACAGTCATGGGTGGTCTTACTGTCTTATTTGCCCTTTTAGTTTCTTTACATATGACACAGCTAGCAATAAATTCCTTTACGTCTTTTGTCATTTTTGGCCAAAAGTAATAGTTTCGCAACCTTGCCAGGGTTTTGGCTATACCGCCATGACTACAATTCGGTGGTGTATGAGCTTTCTCAATGAGTTCTAATGTGAGACTTTGAGGGATTCAAAGTCGCCATCGGAGGTCAGTTTTTTCAACATCACTATCCGAAGGAAAGAACTTTTTGTATATAAGGTTTTCAGAAATTTTGAGGTCTGGTTTTTGGTTTGGATTTTTTTCGATTTTCTCTATTAACGAAGTGTACTCTTTCGACTTAAAATGTTCGGACTCTAGATCTATGGCTAAACTACTTTGTTCTACATCACCAATACTTTCAATAAATGCTCGTGACAGTGCGTCTGGCACCACGTTTGCTGTCCCTTTCCGGTGCTCGATTTCGAAATCAAATGCCTGCAGCTTAAGAGACCACCTGGCCAATCGACCGCTCAAATCTTTCAGATCCATTAGCCACTTAAGGCTAGAATGGTCTGTAATGATCCGAAAGTGTGAGCCCTCGATATATGGCCGGAATTTTTTTACTGCCAGGACAGCTGCGAAGCACTCTTTTTCGGTAACCGGCTGCTCCTCATTTTCATGGTTGATTTGAAACAATACTGCCCCCACTCCTTGATCTGATGCATCGCACTGTACAGAAAACATTTTGGTATAGTCAGGATTGTTCAATAGAGGAGCTGATGTCAACGCCTTTTTAGGCTCTTCGAATGAAGTGATGGCTGCAGGTGTGATTTCGAATTTTTTGTTGGTTTTTTTGAGTAAATCAGTAATAGGGGCCGCAAGGCTTGCAAAATTCTTGATGAATCTGCGATACCAGCTGCACATTCCAAGAAATCTGCGCACTTGCTTCACACTTTTAGGAATGGGAAAATCGTTAATCCCTTGCACTTTTTCTGGGTCAGGTTTCATGTGACCATTACCAACTATGTAACCTAAAAATCTCAATTCTCGAAAACAAAATTTGGATTTCTCCACATTGATTGTAAGGTTTGCAGTTTTTAAACATTGTGCGACTGTTTCCAGTCGTTGCATATGAGTGTTGAAGTCCGCCGAAATAACAAGCAGGTCGTCTATGTATACAAAAACAAATTCTCTAAGTGCCGATGGAATCACTTTGTCCATTACGCAACACATTCTTGCTGGTGCATTACATGCTCCGAATGGCATAACGGTGAATTGCATGAGCGACCTGCCTGGCACAGTAAATGCAGTTTTTTCTCTGGACTTAACATCAAGGGGAATTTGCCAGTACGCGTCCTTAAGGTCAATACTGGAGATATAATGAGTATCGCCAAGGCGACTAAGCACTGCGTCGATGTTATGGATAGGATTTGCATCCTTCTTTGTCAGAGCATTCAATTTTCGATAATCAATGCATAATCGATTTTTGCCAGGCTTTCTGACTAGCACAACTGGTGACGACCACGGGCTTTCACATTCTTCTATTATCCCTAAAGACAGCATTCGATCTATTTCTTCGTTTATGAGTGATTGTATGACGGGTGACACCGGATAACTTCTTTGCTTTACAGGTTCTGCAGTACCCGTGTCAATGACATGGGCATCAACAGTAGTCTTACCTAATCCTAACTTGGAAAAAGAAGGAAATTTCTCAATTACAGCTTCCAGCGCCTTTGCTTGGTTCAGCGTCAAATCGTGCTTTGTGGTCTTTGGGTCATCGGCTATGATTTCGGAAACTACATTCGGGGAGATTTGGAACTCTGACCAAAAATCGATACCTAGGTACAAGGGTTGAGTAAGCGAGGGGACAAGATACAAATCAATACTACGAGTGGTGTTGTTATAGAATATGGGAACCTTAATTCTTCCAACTATTCGCTGTTTATTTCCATCGGCTGTCTTTATACCCGATTCAAAATTTATAACAGACAACTTGTTACGCTTAACAAAATTTTCACAACCCTGTCCTAGGCATGAGATGGACGCACCAGTATCAAGTAGGCCTTTTATAACCTCATTACCGATTCGAACAGTGGCATACGGCCGAGGATCATTTTTAGATATGAAGTGTGATGACTCTATCAAACGTGTAAAAACATGCCTCTTTTTCTTTCTGAGTAAGGACTTGTTTAGTTTTTTTGTGGGGGTTATTGATTTCATTTCTTCAACAGAAAATATTTTTGCACGTAATTCGTTGTATCGTTTAAGTCTTTCTTCGTATGTTTTGTAAGGTCTAGGTAAGGTTATCTTGTCTTTTGTAACAGGGGACTTAACCACGACAGGTTGGTTTGGAGCTCTGACTAAGTCCTCTGTATTTGTATGATTATCGTCTAAATTTAAACCGGGTTTGATTTGGTTGAACGAGACTCCCCGGTGGACTTCTCGCTCAGTTTCCGGTTTTCCGGACTCGGATTGCAAGTTGGACACTGCGGAGTTGTGTACCCGTCTAAGCCACATCTATAGCAGAATAATTTCCTTTCTGGAGATAAACAATTCATAAAAGAATGCCCTTCTTTTTTGCAGTTAAAGCATTTACGGTTCCGTATAGGAAAAGCTTTGCTTTCTATGGCATTTATATCTTCATCTCCAAAAAAGCTGTAATCTGGGTGTTCTATTTCATGAACATTTTTCAGAGTACTATATTGGCCAAATCGCATTCGAGATGCATCTCTGGATGCTAACATTTTCTCCGTCTTCCTACATTCCTCACGCAAATGTTCCAACGAGAAAATGGACATAGGGTAAATATACTGCATTAAACGAGTCTTAAGATTATCTTTAACAATTTTCAAAATATCTGTTTCTCGTATTGGTTCTCGTAAACGGTTACGGAGATCAAGAATCGAATTGTTATAATCATCGAATGATTCGGTAGAAAGCTGGCGACGTTCCATCATACGCTTTATGATTTCAAAATTGATTTCATAGCTGCGATACTGAATCAGTAAGGAGGCACGCAAATCATTCCACTCTATTCCACCAGGATTAGCACGAGAGTACCGCCAAAACCAAGTCTGAGCATTTCCAGTCAAGAGAAGATGAAAATTCTTGACTACATCAGCCCAAGGCATTCGATAATTTTCTTTCAGTTTTTCCACACGGAAAATAAAATCTTCGATCGACATCGACTTTTCGGTGCCTTCAAATTTAAGTCCCCATCGATCAAGATCAAATTTACGACTAAGGTCACAATAAATTCGATTCGCCTGTAAGTACTGATCTTGGTTATGTAAATCAGTCTGTGAAAAGTTATTTGATGTGCTGGAACCATTTAGACTACTACTATTAACATGAAGATTATTTAGCTGTGGTTGTATGTCTGGAAGATTTCTAGATTTGTCAGCCAGTGGTGCTGAAGGAACATTATCATCGAGTCTAAAACTGTTGCGAGAATGTGATGTTGGTAACAAATTTGTCACTCTTTTGTTACGTCTTGAATTATTCGGTCTTTGGGTGATATTTTCTTTTTGAAGAACTTCTCTCACAGTAGTCAAGACAGAATTTTCGATGCTATATTTAACTGAACTTTCCAAAGAAGATAAAAGCTGAGTGTGAAAAGTTCCAAGGCTTTGTCGTACACAAATCGTTATATAATTTTTAATTGAATCATTAGGTTGAATGCTAACATTCTGACTGGATGGATGATTTGCGGAAGGTTGAATTATGATGTCTTCACCTTCTACCAGGTTAGCTATCTGATCAAAGTTATTTTCTAAATTAGATTGAATATTAAAATCTCGTATGGATTCTATCGGATCTACAATGGAATTTGTATTAAGGGGTTTTACCGCTCCAAGTATTGGAGGATTAATTTTGATTGGAGTATGTTGAACTCTAGGGGTCGTTAACCCTGGTGACCCTATGTCTGGGTTCACACTAGTGTCTGCTCTCGTTTTGTTTCCCGAACGTGTATTCGCAGATTGAACCTTAGATTTATTTTTAGATATGGCACCTTGTGACATTGTAAATATAATTATTTTTACTTAAGATACAATAAAAAAAGGGTGTACAATCGTTTATAAAAATGAAAATATAGGCAACAGTTACGTTAATATAGAGGAAAAAAAATTATTATACTAAGTATTTTGAAATTAATAATTTCAAATAAGTTTAATTACAATGTTCGTATGTATTGTATTTGTATTGTTTGTAACTACACATCAATATAAGGGAAAGATAAAAGATAATAAATGGTGGTGACATTAGAGGACATATGATACTGTGCATGACGAAATAACTTTTCTCTCAAAAACAAAATAAGTTGCGGAAAAAGAGAATTGACAACTCTCCTTTCACTTCAACTCACGGAACGTAAGCTGGATTTCCTCGTTCACTAAAGAATGTCTAACCGCTGAAAATAATAAAACTTCCTGTCGAACTACTACAGAACTAAACTATAGATACAAGTAAACCTCTAGCTTACGATCGAAAACAGTACAACTATTAAGTAAACATAGCTCTGATAGGTTTTCTCCCTCGCGGATCAACGCTTACCGGCCTCTATTTACTTAAATAAACATAAAGAACTAAACTTCTTATATCAATGTGACACATTAATAAAATAGGCCTAGTCGTTGGGCGCCATATTATTTTGTGAAGGTTGGGAGTTGGGTAGAATTATCCCTTTATAACAGCAGGTGGCACGCTTGCGAGAGCTCGGCTACGCTCGCCGGATGGGGGGGATCATGCTGTATAAACTCTTCCAAAATACAAATTATTCGTGCCAGAAAAGTACTATGTATATAAATACACTCATTTTAACACACACAAATAAAACAGAATGAGAGAAAAGGTTTTGTCTTCGTCTTATTATATTCACAACTGGTGTTATGTTGTGTTAACCAATTGGTCAAATGGCATCCCTTATCCATTAGTAATAATACGTTACCTTCATACTTCACAAGCCAAGATAATTTAAGTAAGTGCAGCCCCTAAACGCGCCGACATCATATATCCTCCTCCTTCACCTCACCATCATTCAACCCCTACCCTTCCCTAACAAAAAAAATTAGAACTTCATCTTCTTTTAATAAATTGTAACTTCATTAAATTTCTTTTCGGAATTCATAAATTATTTTTTTTATTTTAATTTAAATTCTTAAAACTAGCAACGTTGCAAGTGTATGCTTTCTTACAGACTAAACAAGGTCAGTGACATTAAACTTTCTTTTGACTTTTTGTTCTGCAGATCAGCTGTTTGATATTACATAAAACTTAATCATGTTCTCTTTTGAATGAAACAAGAATTCATCGCTCTTGAGCGTAAATATGATTAACTATACTTGTGCAGGTTTTGTGCAGGCAAGAGTTGCTAATCAACACAATTATTTTGAAAAAGTTATAAGACATGAGAGAGATTTAGCAAAGAGAGTTTATGTCATCCAGTGTGCAGACTTTATGGTTTACGCAGACTTCGATTATAAAGAGAAAATGTGATTTTATCACCATAAAAAACTATGGAAAAGCAAAAAAAAGTAATATGCATTTACTGGAATATTAATTTTCTTTCGTTTTAAGAGACTTAAAACTTATTAGTACAAAAAAAAAAAATTTATAACAATCTTAATCCTTGAAATTCAAAAATTAGTGTAGTGATAATAAAAAAAAACTTTTTTTCTTTTTTTTTTCGTTTTCTTTTTTTGATTATTATGTAGGTTACCAATATTACACCAAAACAAAAATAAATAAAAAATATGTTACTCACTTATTGATTTTTTTATGACGATCGGGATCCATCCAACGTTGTGCGCACAATGATGATGAACTCGTTGTACTCGTCTTTATTTTAATATTGCCATCCGTTTTATGATATTTTTGTTTATGTGGTCAATGTATTGAAATTAATTTATTTACGCTTTTGGTGTATTATGGTACTTAGGATTTTTTTTTCCTTTTGGACTATTTTGTTTTTTCTTCTTAATTTTTTTTTTTCTCTTTTTTTTTTAAATATCACTCCCACTTCACATTTAGTTTATCAAAATTTTAAAACCATTTTAATTTTATTGGGTTTTACTTTAAAATTTAGAATTTAGACTTAAGTAGGTAGATAATTAATTTTTTATGGAAAAAAAACTGTACTTATATAGATTTTGAATTGGAATTTGTTGTTCTGAGTCTGTTCTGATGTACTTGTAGCTCGGGATTGACGCCATGAGCACATGTGGGAGAAGCTTGAATTTTTCGTCGTGGACCAGTTTGCCAGATTCAGCTTAAATGTAATAATGCTTAGCGATAGGCAACGGGTGCTGACGCTGATGAAGCTGAAGTGCCGGCTTGTGGCGTGACAATATTCTAGTTGTTCACGATTTTGGTGTGTCCGTGCCGACTGAATTCTTAGGTGTCGATCGATGCACACAAATTTTGAATAGGGTGAGAGTTTTAACAACTTCTCATGAAAATAATTCAGATTTTGGCACTGCAATTTATAGGCATTGTTTAGTTTAAAGTAGGTCTATGGTTTATTTTTAAGAAGAACGTTAATTTTTAAGTACTTACATATGAAAAATATTTGTTGAAAAATTTTCAATGCCACGTGGGTGGATGGATCGACTGGCTCGAGCTATGGTTTGTGCAGAAAAGAAAGTTCGAGTTTGGCGGAAATGAATAGATAGCTGATGGCTGTTCGTAGAATTTTCGAAAATACAAAAAAAATGAGAATTGGTTCACTGGTTCTTTCGAACAAAAGTGTTTGTAGTTTTGGGGATGGTTTACACTAACCATGGTGAAAATTGATTTGTCGCTTCGTATTTATGTTAGTGGATTCGTAACTTCGTAACTATATTAGTGGCTTTTTGTATTGTAATAAGAGATTCATGACAACTAGCAGTCTCAGCCAGATGAGGTTTATGCGCAATAACCAGCTTTTTTTGAGATTTTTGATCAATAATTTATTATGCTAGAAAATGTTATTTGTCGTCTTGAATACCGTAATTGATCGAATTTTTTTTCTTATTCATAGCTTTTTAAAGAAGTTCAGTCAAGGCAAAAAGTGGTAATAGTTTAAATGAGATAAGTGAGTGAACAGTAAAATCAATCCATTGTTTATGTGGTGAGTTATTGACATGATGTTGCAATAAATATTTTTTTTTTTTGGTTTTATTTTCTTATATCATAAGAAAGCTGTGATTTAAGTAGCAAATTACAAATTACAGTGGGCCCAAGCAGGGGGGTTGCAGAGGGCAGCATGCGCCCCCTCCATACAAACCCCACTGTTGCATGCACACAAACTCGTACACACCCCACTGTTGCATACACCGGCACGAGTACGATAACTTGGGCGCCAAGAATTGATAACGGTTTTTGGTAGAAGGGTCCAAAACAAGTATTTTTTACTATGGGAGGGGGGGTCTATCTTGCCCCGTTTGGGCGGGAGGGGCAATTTTATAAAAAAGAACAAAAATCGGAAAAAAATCATTAAAAAATAACGGTAATATTTACAATTAAATTTGATACTTTTTTTTACAGCCAGTATTCTGTACTATAAGCCACTTTTTAAATCAGGCAAAATGTATGCACAGTTTTCGAAAAACTGAGTTTTGAACTCAAAATTCGAAAAAAAACACACAAAAAAAAACTTTGAAGTGTAATTTCTCACAACCATAAAATTTAATATAATTTTTTTTTATAGAATTCAATACTCTTATTAATTCCTAATCAAAACCTGAAAACTAGATTATTTTATGACTTCTAGTTTTTGAAAAAATTGAAAATAACCACAACTAATATTTCAATTTTTTATGTTTTTTTTTGTTTGAGTGGTCTTATTTTGATGGTAAAAATGGTAGATGCGAGTTTGGGTATATGCAACAGTGGGGTGTGTGCGAGTTTGGTTGTATGCAACAATGAGGTGCGTATGGGGGGGCATGCTGCCCCCCTGCAACCCCCCTGCTTGGGCCCACTGTAGGATTTGGGGTAGGTGCGAGTTTGGGTGTATGCCACACCGAGGTGTGTGTGGGTGGTGAAACCCCCCTTCTTGGGCTCGCTATAGGATTTGGGGGCGTGCAAGGTGAGCGGGGTGCAAGGTGGGGTGCACGCAAAGTTTCTTTGGCATTTAAATAAGCTGAATTTAATAAAAACTAATTCATCCCAGGTATATCTTAATCCATATTCGATTATTACTATCAAAATAAGACTACGTAAATACTCAAGCAAGGAAAAAATAATTTAATTAAAATTTAATTTTCTCAAGAACTAGAAGACATAAAATCATCTAGTTTTCAGTTTTTAATTAGAAATTAATAAGAGCATCAAATTCTATAAAAAAATATTATAATAAATTTAATGGTTTTGAGAAATTACACTTTAAACTTTTTTTTTTGTGTTTTTTTTCTCGAATTTTGAGTTTGAAACTCACTTTTTCGAAAACTGTGCATACATTTTGCTTGATTTAAAAAATGGCTTATAGTACAGAATACTGGCTGTAAAAAAAAGTGTTAAATTTAATTGTAAGTATTACCGTTATTTTTTAATTATGTTTTTTCCATTTGATGTACGTATTTTTTAAATTGCCCCTCCCGCCTAAACGGGGCAAGATAGACCCCCCCCTCCTATAGTAAAAAATACTTATTTTGGACCCCTCTATAAGAAACCGTTATAAAATCTTGGCGCCCAAGTTATCGTACTCTCCCCCATACACCCAAAACCACTGAAGCAAAAAAAAACATAATTAAATTAAAATAGTAGTTGTGGTTATATTTAATTTTCTCAAAAACTAAAAGGCATAAAATCATCTAGTTTTCAGTTTTTGATTGAAAACTAATAAGAGCAACAAATTATTAAAAAAAAAATTATTTATAACTTATGGTTTTAAAATATTGAAATTAAAAATTTTTTTTAAAGTTTTTTTACTCAAATTTTTAGTTTAAAATAAAATTTTTCAAAAGCTATGCATAGTTTTGACTTGATTTAAAAACTGGCTAATAGAATAGAATGTTGGCTTTAAAAAAAGTATAATACTTAATTTTAAGTATATTACCGTTATTTTTTAATTAATTTTTTTTTCATTTAACGTACATATTTTTTAAATTGCCCCTACCACCTAAACGGGAGAGATAGAACCCCCTTCCCAAAAAAAAAAAAAATGCTTGTATTGCCGTGTTCTACAAAAATCCGTTATCATTTCTCGGCGCCCCGGATATCATACTCTTGCCCATTTTACTGTTCCAAAGTTTTGTCGTCCGTATTTTGAACCGTGTTCTCACAACATAGTTTCTGAGCATGACAGTACCAGCTTTGTCAGTCATGCTGCATTTTTCATCTTCACTGTTCATTTACCAGTCATTTGCTTTGACATCCCTTATTCCAAAGGTCAAGAATACTCTGATCTAATATCAGCTTATAAAATACCTTGAACAAATTAAGTTCCTTATTAACCAACAGAATTACCTTGCGTATGAACAGATTCACTGACAAATGGAATTCTACCTCACATCGATTTTGTGAAAGCAAGATTGTTGAGTTACGTCCGAGACTCCACCTGAGACTATAATCCCGTTTCCCCGCACCATCCCCTTTGCCTAACGGCCCATTTACAAATTCCTAACGGATTCCCACGCCATTTTTGCATACATTGCAAAACGTGTCCGAAACGGATACACCCCCTTTTCCCGCTACACACACCACACGCGCATCCCGTTACAAATAATTTATGATATCGTGGGAAGGTTTATTTTTGATATTTTGCTAAATAAACAATAATTCATATCAACAGAGCTTTGTTAAAAACTTAAGTTATTATATTCATTCACTCTTAATCCATCAATCTAACTGTGAGGTGCAGCCTAGCTGAAGACAGCGGCCTCCTTTTAGAATCTAACATAATATAAGATTATTCTAAATGTATTATAATAAAATAAAAAAAAAGAAATAAAAATAAATATTAATAAACAAAAAATAAAAAAGGAAAAAACAATTAAGTTTTTTTTTACAAAGGTGACGACCACTCACGTAAATGGCGCAGTCGGTATTCGATCAAGAACAACAAAAAAAAAGTTCGTTTAAGAACAACCAAAAAGTTCGCGTAAGAACGTGTTAAACAAAAAAGTTCGTTTAAGAAAAACCAAAAAGTTCGCGTAAGAACGTGTTAAACAAAAAATTTCGTTTAAGAACAACCAAAAAGTTCGCGTAAGAACGTGTTAAACAAAAAAGTTCGTTTAAGAACAACCAAAAAGTTCGCGTAAGAACGTGTTAAACAAAAAAGTTCGTTTAAGAACAACCAAAAAGTTCGCGTAAGAACGTGTTAAACAAAAAAAAGTTCGTTTAAGAACAACCAAAAAGTTCGCGTAAGAACGTGTTAAACAAAAAAGTTCGTTTAAGAACAACCAAAAAGTTCGCGTAGGAATGTGCGAAAACAAAAAGTTCGTTTAAGAAAAACCAATAGTGTAAGAACGTACAAAATCAAAAAGTTCGTTTAAGAACAACCAAAAAATTCACTAAGAGCGTGCAGTAACAAAAAGTTCGTGTAAGAATAAATAACAAAAATGAGCATCCCAGCGGACCCAACAGGAGTAGCAGCGGCAGCAGTAACAGCAGAAACTGGAGTAAGTCGCGGCTTAACTTTATCATTAGATCCAATAAAATATCAATAAAATATCAATATCAATTTCATTGATTTATTAGATAGGGCTTATCCCTCCCTTTGCAAATTTGAACCAAATGTTCAACTCATTTTTCTAGACATAATTAAAAGCTAATTAGTAGGGAGAGCTCGAGAAGCGATAGAGATCAATAATAATGCTTCCACTTGGGAAGAAATCAAAAAAATATTATAACAGTATTTTGGTGACATGAAATCCGTGGAACAGTTATACGATGACCTGCGAGGATTACAATTCTATGATAGTTGCCAGAACTTCTATGACAGAATTAAAATAGCACTTAGGAGACTTAATAGCAAGACAAATCAGGGCAAGACAATTATATCTTCCATAGAAATAAAGAAAAATTGTGAAATGTCACTTAGGTTATTTATAAGTAAAATTCCAGAACCATTGGAAGGCATATTGATATGCAGACAGCCGAAAACATTGGAAGAAGCCATGGTCATCCTCCATGACTCAGGCTATGCTTATACAAAAATGTATACAAAAAACAATCCTAATAACAATTATAGACCAAATAAAAATCCCAATAACATGATACCAGGGCAAAAATGTTCACAAAATTTTCAAAACTCTTCTTCTAATAACAATAACTATAACCCCTTTAACCAAAATAATGGATCGGGTCAGTACAGAAATTATAATTCTGGACAGTACCGAAATTACCATAATAACAATTCTAATAATAATATCTCTGGAAACTGGAGAAATTCCTCCGGCCAGTTGCGTAATAATAACAATAACAACAATTCTAATAATAATAATTCTGGAAACTGGAGAAATTCCTCTGGCCAGTTTCGATATAATAACAATTCTAATAATAACTCTGAGCAAATGGACACCTTGTCCATATCTCACCAACGACAGGTGAATACCCTAAATAAAGTTGAGGATTTTCGGGAAGAAAGCCCAGGGGTAGACTTCCCTATATAATAATTAAGACTAAAAATGATAAGTACAGGTTAAGAATACTCATTGACACGGGGTCAGAAACGAGTATTCTAAACCAAGGGTTATGCCACCCAAAATGGCGTACAAAATTAACAAAACCAATACAATTAAAAACAGCAAGTGCACCTATCTTTGCACATAGTAAAGTGAAAATACCACTGTTCAAGGAATTCGCTATGGATGATAAAATCGCAGAATTCGTAGAATACAAATTTCACAATACTTATGATGGATTGATAGGAAACAATATATTACTTCCTGCTAAAGCTATAGTAAACCTAAACATGAAACTATTATACATTAACAATAAAGAAATTCAAATCTACTTCAATGAAGATGAAGAAGAAGAAAAGGAAGTTCCATTAATTGAATTAAAAGATTATGAAAAGTCAATACCGGAAATTTTATTACAAGAAGTTTATCATGTAGAAACAAATGCAGATCCTATATTGGATCAAATAAGAATAAACCATTTGAATGAACAAGAAAAAAGTGAAATAAGTAAACTTATTTGTGAATATTCGTATTCTACCAAAAAGGAACTGACTTAACATTCACCAACGCGATTAAACACGAAATTAAAACATCGAACGATATACCAATATATACCAAGAACTATAGGTACCCTGAGGTACATAAAAATGAAGTTAAATCTCAAATTAATGAGATGCTGCACCAAGGCATAAGGCCGAGCAGTTCACCTTATTCGGCACCAATATGGGTCGTTCCGAAAAAGAAAGATGCTTCTTTGGTACAAAATGGAGAATCGTAATCGATTACAGGAAATTGAACGATGTGACTATAGATGACAAATTCCCAATTCCAAATATAGAGGATATATTTGATCAATTGGGAAGGTCAATGTATTTCACAACGTTGGACTTAGCTAAAGGTTTCCACCAAATTGAAATAGCAAAGGAAGACATCAAAAAACTGCTTTTTCAACTGATAATGGGCATTATGAATTCCTTCGAATGCCTTTTGGACTAAAAACGCCCCCGCAACCTTCCAACGTTTAATGAATTCTGTACTTCAGGAATTCCTTGGGAAAATATGTCTTGTCTATTTAGATGACATCATCATATTTTCCACAAGCCTGGAAAAACACATTGTGTCAATCAAAAACATTTTCGAAAGACTTAAGGAAGTCAATTTAAAAATTCAGCTAGATAAAAGCGAATTTTTAAAGAAAGAAACAGAGTTTTTGGGCCATATAGTTACCACTAGTGGAATCAAACCCAACCCAAATAAAATAAAGGCTATACAAAACTATACGCTACCTAAAACTCCCAAACAAATTCGAGCTTTTCTGGGAATCACGGGTTATTACCGTAAATTTATAAAAGACTACGGAAAAGTTGCAAAACCCAATTGATACCGAAAACAAAGAGTATATTGAAAGTTTTGAGACTTTAAAAACACTTATAACATCCGCACCCATCCTCATATATCCTGATTTTTCTAAAAAATTTACAGTAACCACAGATGCATTAAATTATGCAATAGGTGGTTTTAAGCCAAGATAGTCATCCAATTTGTTTTTATAGCCGTACTTTAAACCAACATGAAACAAAGTACTCAACCATCGAAAAAGAGCTACTCGCAATAGTTGATTGCACTAAATATTTCAGACCTTACCTTTTCGGACGAAAGTTCACCATTCAAACTGACCATCGACCTCTAGTTTGGTTGAGTTCACTGAAAGAAACTAACATCAAACTACAGAGATGGAAAATTAAATTGGAAGAGTACAATTTTAATATTGAATATGTAGAAGGAAAAGCCTACCAAGTTGCTGACGGGCTATCTAGGATAGAAGTTTATCACAATGAAAATGTTATAGACCCTATCGAAGAGATAATCCCTGATTCGCAATCAATGGTAGCAACAATCCATAGTGCTAGAGAAGATAGCACCGACTACATACCAATAATAGAAACTCCAGTAAACATCTACAAAACACAAATCGTAATTAACGAAACTAAAAATATAAACAATCACAAAATTTATCACGCCTTTAATAAAAAGAGAATAGTTATAGAAATCAAAAAATTTAACGAAAATTTTATCCTTGACATCATGAAAAAATTCATTCCACATAAAGGAATAGTGGGTATTTTTTCCAGATATGATAATTTGTACGCGAAATTTCAAGACGTGTATGTATTTCAGTAAAAATAAACTTTTAAAATTCATCAAATGCACAAAATTTTTAGGAGACCTAACTGACACAGAAAAAGAACTACTTGTTATTTCAGAAGCTCACAAATCCTTAAACCACAGAGGAATCAATGAAACGTACCTTGAAATAAAGGACACTTACTACTGTCCAAACTTAAAAGAAAAATTCAAAGATACATTAACAACTGCGAAATTTGCAACGAGTCAAAATATAAGAGAAATCCATATAAAATTCCTTTAAAAACAACAGAAACACCGAAAAGACCTAATCAAATCTTACATTGTGACATATGGTATGCACATATCAATTTAATGTATGTCACAATGATCGACAAATTTACGAAACACGTAACTGTACAAGAAATAAAACATAGGACATCCACATCACTACTAAATACATTAGAATGTAGATTCGCCAATAATGGCATACCAAACAAGATAATTCGGACAATGAAACACGATTCTCATCAATTGCAATCAAAGAATTCCTAAAAGAAAAGCACGTCGACCTTCATATTACCACACCCTACCACAAGACAGGCAATTCGGATATCGAAAGATTCCACCAAACTCTTAACGAACACATAAGAACATTTAATGCCGATGAAAACAACAAAGACACCTTACGAAATAAAGTATTGAAAGCCGTTGCAATATATAATAAAACAATACATTCAACTACAAAACAGAGACCCATTGACTTTCATAACGGAACTATAATGAACCAGGTGTTGAGTCTTAAATACTCTTTTAATATTTATGTAAATTACTTTTTTTATCTTATAAATTACAAACCTAAAAATTTAACTATGTATGTATATTAAATTGAATCATCCTGTAAATAATTCTATGTTTTGTTTTTTGAAAGGCATTTCAATGCTAATGTCAATAATGACATTATATATACTTTCCGGTTGTCAAAATTCATCTCAATCTCATTATTAATAAAGTTGTGAACGAGTAAAGACCGTGTCTTTAAATTAAAATCTCAAAGTAATTAAATAATCAAGCAAGATCGTATCTTGATAAAAAGGTTTTTTAACAGAGAAACAAAAACGCTTGCTCGACGTGATCCTCTATCACATTATTGCAACAAATTTCTCTGAACCACGTGTATTTGGTTTTTCTTCATTGATGAACGATGTCTGAAGCAGAAAATCTTCAAGGAAAACCAAGCTGCACGGAAGGCATAGACCCTCCATCTCGTAAATGCGCGCAAATCAACCCAAAAAAGCAGATAGCCCTAGAAGCTCTTAAAGTTCGACGACTTGTGGCGATCGATCAAATCGAAAGATCAAATTCATTCGCTGTCCAAGCCAAGAACGATCCGTCTTCGGTTACTTTGCCTGATGTGCAAGTTCGTGTAGAAGCTCTAGATGCTTCCTTCAAAGCCTTTAATGCAGTTCAGGTGAAAATTGAGGATAGCGATCACGATGAAGTCTGTAATCCGGAGCGTTCTAAGTACGAAGAAATGTATTTCTCTGCCATCGCCATGCTTAAGGTTCTTGTCAATGACAAGAAGCCTCCGGAGAAGGAAAGGACAATGGATGTATCCCAATTAAATTCCCATAAAAATGATTCAATAAAGCTGCCAATAATTGAACTTCCTTCATTTTCAGGTGACGTGACTAAGTGGACGGTTTGGTACAATCGCTTCATATCCCTGGTGCATGACAACCCCAATTTTTCCAAGCAAGCCAAATTTCACTACCTGCTTTCGAAGCTTAGTGAAGCCGCAATTGCTCCAATTGAAGGCTTAAAGATAGAAGACGACAACTATGATGTGGCACTAGCAAAATTAAAGGAAAGATTTGAAAATAAAAAATCATCGCCCAGGAACATCTGCAGCACATTTTTAACCATCCCAAGATTCATAAAGCATCTGCGGAAAACATAAGGAATTTAATCGACAAAATTAGCAACCATTTAACCGGACTGAGAAATCTTAACCGACCAGTTGAATATTGGGACAATCTTATTATTTTTATTATCACCTCTAAATTGGACCCTACAACTTTAAGTAAGTGGAACGACGACGCGCCTGTTGACCAGCTGTCAAATCTGAAAGAACTTATCGATTTTCTTAAAAAGAGAGCACAACATTTAGAAGGTAATGTAACCAATCATTTATTTAGTACTGACTCTTCAACAAAATTCGATTATCATAGTAAAAAATAACAAATTAACTCCAAAGGGCACTGTTAAAACATTTGTTGCCACAAAAAATGTTTGCAAATTCTGCTCCGTTCCTGGTCACTTTATTTATCGCTGCCATAAATTTCTAAATCTTTCAATTCCTGAGCGGATACATGGAATAAAAATCTTTAATTTATGCTACAATTGCCTGAAAACTTCTGATCACAGCGGTGCTAGTTGTCCATCAAGTGGTTGTCGTAATTGTGAAAAAAAACATCATACACTTTTGCATCTTGTGGAAAATGCTCCAAATTTTGTACCACAAACCCCACTTAGTTCAAGTAGTCACCCACCTTCATCTCAAAGTTGCCCTCGCTCTTCAGTCGAAGCGTCCTCTGCTACAACTCACTCCATGTACTCCAGCTGTACTGAAAATAGTATTTTGGGAACAGCTGTCATCAATATTATAAATAAATTGCAACAGATCATACCATGCCGTGTGCTTTTGGACTCTGGATCCCAAACACATTTGATTTCCAAAAGGCTCATGCAGTGCTTAGGAATTTCGCGTCTTCCATCCCGTACCTCCTTATCTTGTGCAAACAATACTGTAACTTTAGCTAAACACAAAGCTGTTCTCAGCATCGGTTCTCGCATCAATGGATTTACAGCTATGATAGAAGCACTCGTTATACCACAAATTACTGGAATACTACCTGACAAAAAAATTGATATCAATGACTGGGAAATTCCAAAGAACATTCGTCTATCTGATCCACAATTTAATGTTCCTCAGCGTGTAGATTTGCTGATTGGAGTAGATTTATTCCACACTGTTTTGTGCGTAGGTCAAATTAAGTTAGGATCGAGCTTACCTTTGTTACAAAATATACTATTTGGTTGGTTAGTAGCCGGTCAGCTTCCAAAACCGATTAATTCTGGTATCTCCATTTATAATCTCGCAATTAAGGAAGTTCATAACCCCTCTGACTCTGATGAAATACTTAATAACTCGATAAAGGCATTTTGGGAAATTGAAAGCTTTGATCATCAACAAACAGCTGTCATGTCAGCAGAAGAGAGAGAATGCGAAAATCATTTTGTAAGCCACTATTCACGGTTAAGTTCGGGCCGTTTCAACGTAAGGCTTCCATTTAAGCAGAGTCCAAGCTTGTTAGGCAATTCTTATGATGTAGCAAAAAGGAGGCTACTCTTACTCGAACGGAGATTCCGAAAAAACTCTGGGGTGGAATCGGCTAACGCGATTGTTGATTGTCGCTATGTTGATAGTCGTTTTTGATTATCAACTCTGATTTGCTCTGTGTAAAGTGATCAATAAAACAGTTTGAATTTTTGGCAGCACTTACAGTGAGAAATGTCATTTTGCTCAGGTGTTCAATAATATTATTAAAATTGTTTTAAATTGTCGAAGGAAATTTTGTTTTGTAGTGAAAATGTAAGTAAATATTGGAAAATATAATATTTGTATGCCTATTAAAGAGATATGTAATTGTTTTTTATAAGGTCGCATGCACAAAAAGCGCAAACGCAAATACTCTCCGCACATATGGAAGCACATCCTGAGCCGGTGAGATCATACAATGCTCTCTCAGTCACTGGGCGAACCTCCCAAAGGCAGCAATGGGAACAATTTAAATGGACCGCCATCAAAATCCGTGGCAGAATGGAAAAGGGTAAATATAAAATAAATTAAGGAGAAACATGAGTTATTGTAAAATAATCATATCTTTATTAGATTTGGACGCTTCGTAAATATTCAACGAAAAAAATATTGACCGAAAATAAAAGTTCCATCAAGAAAACGGGTGGTGGTCCATTTGATTTAAAAGAAATAGACGCAAATGATGAAGCCATATTTGCTGCATGCGGGATGGAAGCTTCAGTGAGTGGTGTTGCAGGTGGTCTAAGTTCTGAGCAATCGAACAATCTTATAATTGTTTTCTTCATTTCTCCTATTCGCGTTATTAAATAGTCTTATTTAAGTAAACATTCCGGTTCTCTTATTTATATATTTGCTTTTATTTGACAATATCCTACACACAATTTATTTGCTTTAGAAATTGAAATCTATGAAAACGATACCTAAATAGCTGTCACTTGAAATACAAGGAAAAAAGCGATTGTCGTTTTGATAATCACCTTACATGGAGCAAAAGTATCGTTTTTGATTATCAACTATCAACTATCGCGTTAGCCGATACCACCCCTGATCTGTTTCAGCAATATTCCGCTTTTGTGAGCGAAATGCTAATGAATTCCCAAATGGAATTGGCAGACGATGTAGATCTCACTGCCCCACATTACTATCTCCCTCACCATTTAGTTGTCAAGCCAACGAGCACATCCACAAAGCTTCGGGTTGTGTGCGACGCCACCGCAAAGACAAGCTCAGGAAAATCACTCAATGACATCTTAATGGTTGGGCCCATTATACAGCCAGACTTATTCTCCATTGCTTTAAAATTTCGCAGTCACAAATTTGTTATGACGGCAGATATAACAAAGATGTATCATCAAGTGCGTTTAGACGAAGCTGATAGGCGATTTCATTACATCTTATGGAGGAATTCATAGGGCGAAATTACAACCTATCGTTTATGCACCGTCACTTTTGGCACAGCCTGTGCCTCATTTTTGTCAATTCGTGCTTTGAAGCAGCTGGCCATCGACGAAGGAAAGGAATTCCCTGCAGCAGCGAATGCCATCAATACTGAGTTTTATGTCGACGATTTAATTACCGGTTGTGATTCTCTCCATGAATTAAAGGCTCTGCAGTCAGAATTAATCACAATGCTAGGCAAAGGAGGCTTCATTCTTAAGAAGTGGTGTTCAAACTCTCCTGATATTTTGCGAGGCATTCCAATGACAGATCGTGAGCAATGTTTCAAATTGAAAGGAACTGAAGTTATAAAAACATTAGGAACCTTTTGGAATCCAGTCGTCGATAGTTTTCACTATGAGATAACGCCTTTGCATTCGGAGCGCGTAACAAAAAGAACTGTTTTGTCCGATATAGCTCACCTGTTTGACCCGTTAGGCTTGATAAATCCAGTGATCGTATTAGCTAAAATTTTCATGCAACAGCTGTGGCGTCTAAAGCTGACATGGGATGAAGCACTGCCCCAGGATTATTATCATTTATGGTTAATATTCCGAAATAATCTTAATGGACTAAATGATGTGCAGGTAGGTCGACGTGTATTCTTTGGACACCCTAACAATTATCAGCTTCACGCTTTCTCTGATAGCTCTGAAGATGCCTTTGGTACCTGTATTTATATACGCTCGATCGATGAAAATGGCACCGTGAGAACTGAACTTTTATGTTCCAAATCAAAGGTAGCTCCAGTACGTAAAACTAGCTTGCCTCGTTTGGAATTGTGTGCTGCCGTTTTGATTGGTTTTGGTTCAACTTGTGCGACGACTAAGCGAGACCTTTGGTTCAGTTTTAGAGAACATCACTTATTGGACGGACTCAACAATTGTCCTAAATTGGATTGCAGAGGAATCTTGCAATTGGCAGACGTTTGTAGCCAACCGCGTTTCGATTATTCATCAAAATTCCAACATTTCACAATGGCGACACATCTCATCAGATTTTAACCCTGCGGATATAATATCTCGCGGATCATATCCGTCAGCTTTAATCAACAACAAGCTATGGTTCAATGGACCTTCATTCTTAAAACTCCAAGAAAACGATTGGTACTCCTCGGATGCTGATTTGACGATAGGAGATTCTCATCAACTCGAGCGAAAAAAGAACAAAACTATCTTAAACGTACAAATACAAACTGATCTAATTGAGAGCATCAAATATTACAATGATTACGATTCTTTGCTGAAAGTCGTGGCTTATATTTTCAGGATGAGACATAATGGCATTAAAAAAAATATTAAATCATTAGGATCTATTACAGCTTTTGAGCTCAACAAAGCACTTAAAGGATTAGTTAAACACGTTCAGCTCGTATGTTTTCAAAAGGAGATCTCAACCCTATCTATTGGAAGTCAACTATCCTCAAGATGCCACATCAATTCGCTATCGCCATTTTTGGACTCCGAAGGGATATTACGAGTTGGAGGTCGAATGTCCAATTCATCCCTCAATTATGATGCAAAATATCCTATGATATTGCCGAAGGATCATCTTTTTACAACTGTTTTAGTTCGCCATCTGCACGAGAAAAATTAGCATGTAGGTCCTCAGGCACTGCTCAGCATTGTTCGCGACAAATTTTGGCCGATACATGGTAAGATGGTGACTCGCAAGGTAGTTCACAAATGCGTTCGCTGCACCCGAGCAAAGCCATCGTTAAATTATCAATTTATGGGTGATTTACCTCATCAACGAGTACAACAGTCAAGACCCTTTAATATTGTTGGAACATCACCAGTGAAGGCTTATGTCGCAGTATTTGTTTGCTATGTCACCAGAGCAGTACATCTCGAATTAGTCGAAGATTTAACAACGAATAGCTTTCTGGCTGCTCTAAAGCGCTTCGTAGGCAGACGGGGATTATGTTCAGTAATGCATAGCGACAATGCTACAAATTTTATTGGAGCTCGCAATCAACTACATGAGCTTTATCAAATGTTCCTGAAGCGTGAAAATAGGGAAGAAATAATAAAGGCATGTGCCGCAGATGGCATCGAATGGAAAACTATACCTCCTCAATCCCCGCATTGTGGGAGGTGCTGTTAAAAGCTGCAAATTTCATATGAAACGAATTTTGCAAAATTCTTCTCTAACTTATCCTGAAGTTAATACCATTATAATACAAATTGGATCTATTCTCAATTCTAGGCCGATCACACCTTTATCTGAGAATCCAAACGACATCCAAGCTCTTACACCAGGCCATTTCCTGATTGGAACAGCACTTAATGCAATAGTCGAGCCAGAATTACCTAACGACAATGTCAACAGTCTAACTCGATATCGTCATCTACAGTGGTATTTTCAACAATTTTGGTCAAGGTGGTCACGAGAATACCTGCAAAATCTACAATTGCGAACCAAGTGAAAAACGTCTGGCCTCCAGACTGCTGTCGATGACCTTGTTATAATTGAAGAAGAAAATCTTCCGCCACTTAAGTGGAGATTAGGCAGAGTTACCCAAGTACATCCTGGAAAGGACGGTGTCGTGAGAGTTGTCACACTCAAAACATCCAGCGGTGAAGTTCAACGAGCTGTTACGAAAATTCGTCGACTTCCTATTGAAGTTCCTAAGTCCCTTCAAGGGCGGGAGAATGTTAAGTCTTAAATACTCTTTTAATATTTATGTAAATTACTTTTTTTATCTTATGAATTACAAACCTAAAAATTTAACTATGTATGTATATTAAATTGAATCATCCTGTAAATAATTCTAGGTTTTGTTTTTTGAAAGGCATTTCAATGCTAATGTCAATAATGACATTATATATACTTTCCGGTTGTCAAAATTCATCTCAATCTCATTATTAATAAAGTTGTGAACAAGTAAAGACCGTATCTTTAAATTAAAATCTCAAAATACTTAAATAATCAAGTAAGATCGTATCTTGATAAAAAGGTTTTTTTAACAGGGAAACAAAAACGCTTGCTTTCTCTCAACACCAGGAATACCCAAAAATTATCGAATTAGTTAATAGAAATAAAGAACGTTACATAGATAGATTTAACAAAAACAAGACTGACATTGATCTCAAAGAAACAAACCATTCTTATCTCAAATGTAGAACGAACAATAAACTCAAAATTAAACATACAAAAGATAATCCTGAAGTAGTAGAAGAGGACCACGTAATCGACAGTAGAGGACGTACATTTTATAAGACACAACTTAAAAGAAACTACAAATTCGAATAAAATTCTTAAGATATTTTCCTTTCAGATTTTATTCATGACCTTTTTATTAATTACAACAACAAGCGGACAAAACATTGACATTCAAAATGTTAACGATGGAAATGGATTTCTAACCATAAGAGGCGAAGAGGTTAAAGTTATACAAAATTATTACAAAATCTTACACGTTATAAATCTGACCCTATGGACAGAGAGTTTTAAGCTGATAGAACACAACGCTGACAAACTAACTAATATAAATGAGAACCCAACTATTTTACACGCACTTAGCGAGTTAGGACAAGAAATCAATAGTTTAACCCAGAAAAACAGACAAAAACGATCACCTTTCAATTTTATAGGAAAAAGCTTAAAATATTTAGCCGGAACGATGGACTATGAAGACGAAACAGAAATCAAGTCAAGACAACAGAAATCTTGTAAACGGACTTAACGACCAAATAAGAATCAACACAAAGTTCTACGAAAACATTAATAATATTACTGACCATATTAACAGACAACAGAGGGATATTAAAAACCAGTTTTCATCATTGAGCAATGCAATTGATAAGGAAAATTATAAAATTACCAGCATGCAAAACGCGTTTCAAATACAATACGATATCCAGTTATTGAGTAACCAAGTGAAGAAAGTGAAAGAAAGTATTTTGTTAAGTCAACTAGGCATTCTAGGCAAAGATATCCTGTCATTAAAAGAAATCCAAAATTTTAACATTACACTCGAAAAACTGAAAGACATTAAAAGTTCCACAATATTTCATGAAAATCAAATAATTTTTATAATATTAATACCAAATTATAGTATTTCAAAATTTCATAGAGTTTTAATCGAACCAATTCCAAATTTTAAAAGTCTTGAGCTCTCTCCTAAATATAAGTCTTTGATTACAGATGGTCAAAATAATTTTATGGATAGTGATAAAATATTAAGACAGGAAATTTTAGTAATAATAACCGATGATTGTATAAAAAATATTTTCAAAAAAAATACTTCATGTAATTTTATAAAAAATATAAGCACTGAAATTAAACAATTAACAAACAATATTTTAATTCTTAAAAATGTACCAAAAACCTTGGTAAGTCATAATTGAAACGATTTTAAAATAGAAATTGAAGGAAATTACATTATAAAATCTGAAAATTGTATAATTAAAATAAATAACATAAAATATGAAAATTTCATGTACTACGAAAGTTTCGTAATTCCAAATTTAAACAATGTAAAAATCAAAGCAATCAAGTTGAACTTATCCACGACAGAAATACACGCGAAACACATCGAAAATCGGAAATTGATCGAAGAAATAAAATCTAATCATAAAACAAATTCTAATGTTAACTACGGATTTAACTTTATATTTATGTCATTATTAATAACTGTTAAGTAAAATTGGATTTATATTTAAATAATTTATCTATCTTGGCAACGCTTTTCTTTCTCTCACAATACTTTACAGAATTATAACACTTTTGTAAACTTACTTAATATTTGAAATTACTTTTTTCTTGATGCCAAAATAAAGGTTGAGTTTTTACGTTTACTTAATAGAAGTCGGTCGTCTTTTCTTTTTTTATTTAACGTAACAGGTTATGGGCCCAGTTCACGTGATTGTATAAAGGACAAGTGAAAGTCATTATATGTATATGGGTATATCAATCTGGACTACCATTTAGCTAATTCGATCTTTAAAGCCCTCTCGTTTTTTTTTTTTAATCGAATATATTAGTTTCATAATCTATTGGTCGCGCTTTCGTTTTGTAGTGAAAATGGAAAATGAAAATTTCAAAGTTGATAAACTGCAGAACTCTGAGAATTTCTCTGTATGGAAATTTCAGGTGAAAATTTTATTAAGTGCCTCAGAACTATTTGAATTTGTCAGTGGGGCAAATATCAAGCCAGTTAAGTTTGAGACAGAATCTCAAGCAACATATGATATTCGTTTATCAGCATGGATAAAAAAACGACTGTAAAGCGCAGCGCATTATTGCAATGAGTGTTGGTCCGACTCCACTTCGTCATATTGTAAATTGCAATACTGCAAGAGAAATGTGGGCTAAGCTTCAATCGGTATATGAGCAGACGTCAAAAGCAAATGTCCACATGCTGTTGCAAAAGTTTTATTCTTTTGTGATGGAACCTGATGATGACGTAGCCACACACATATCAAAACTAGAAAATATAGCTAGGCAGCTGCGGGACATAGGGGAAGAGGTTACAGACAGCATGGTAATCACCAAAATTTTAATGACACTACCAGAAAGCTTTAAGCATTTTTTTTCTGCGTGGGAATCCACGACGAAAGACCAACAAACATTGGACAATTTGACGTCACGTTTAGTGATGGAGGAAACAAGAATGCTTTCGAGCTCTTCGGCTGCAGGTACAAGTGCGTCGGCATTGATTGCAAAGCGAAGAAATTGGAAACAGCAGAATAAAAAAACTTCTAAACCTGGAAAGTGTTATAGGTGTAATGAAATGGGGCATTGGAAAAGAGAGTGTCCCAAAAAGCTTTCCGATCAAAAGATGAGTGGAAGTAGAGGTACTGCAAAAGTAGGAGATGCGCTAATGTGTAATGTAGACGATGATGATTATGCTAAAGTGGGGACTGGAAGTGAAGGTGGGGCAGCTGGCATGAGGAAAACAACTTCAGCAACTAGTGAACATGTGTGGACTGGAACTGAAAGTGAGGCGTTTGACAGAAGGAAAATAACTTTGTCTAATGTTGATCGAGTGAGGACTGGAAGCAAAGACGAGGTGGTACACGTAAGGAAAACTACAACAAATAGACATTGCTTGAAGACTGGAAGTAAAGGTGAGGAAGCAGACATGAGGAAAACAACTCTAGGAAATGGCGATAGTTTGGGGACTGGAAGTGAAAGTGAGGCTAAAAGGGGTGAATCAAGTGTGGGTAATGCATTGTTGGCAAATAACGATCTAGGTTATGACAGTTGGTACCTTGATTCTGGAGCAAGCGACCATATGACGTGTCGAAAGGATTGGTTCGCAAATTATGAAACCTTTTCTGTCCCCATAGACATTAGAGTTGGAAGTGGTGATAAAATACAAGCTTTAGGCATGGGGGATTTTTTACATGCTATGATAAGAAGCTGAGTAGACGTGTTTCTGACTCTGGTGATATTGTTAAATTTTATTTGATCGAAAACGCGTTCAAACTAAACTTTAAAACTGTTTCAAATCTTCAGTTCACAAACTCCTATCGTTTTTTCATAATTTGCCACTAAAAGTGCTTAAATTTTGGCTATAAAAAGCAAAAATAAAAGTGAAATTTTTTTTTTTTTTTTTTTTTTTCTTTACCCATTTCTTTTTTGTGTTTTGTGCAAAACTATATACACCTCAAGTATATAAATTGTGTTCTCTTAAACTTTAAAACCGCAAAACTTATTTTACACTCTCACTAATTCACTGTCACACCTATTTGACATAATTTAACACACATATGTCATCCAACTCAACGAAGCGGATCGCTTCTCGCACTAAGTTCTCCCAAGTTGACTCGCCTTTATCCTCATTTTCCCCTTCACAAAAATCATCACAAAAAATCATGGATAAAAAAGATAAAACCTGGATGGATGAAAAGCTGCAACAACAAAGTGAGTTTATTGTTTCCCTTCTAACTAAGAAAATGGATGAGTCAGAAAAAACAATCACCGAAGAACTAGGGCGCGAGATTAAAGATCTAAAAAATAGTATCAGTGACATGAACAAAAGAGTGGTTCAATTGGAATCTTCACAAACAAATATGCAAACTGAAATTGTTTCACTTACCACCGAAGTAAACAATCTTAAAATGACACTTTCCAATATAACGTCTGAGTGCACAAAAACCAAAACACTGCTTGCCAATAAAACTAGTGAGCTCACAAACATAAACAATCAATTTAATCACACCGCCGATGAATTGAAAAAAATTAAACAGTCAATTGACTCTTATGAGAACCGTATGGTCGCGAAAGATGCTTTCATTTTTGGTATACCGTGCTTGCCTAATGAAAATCTGAAATCGATCTTCAACTTAATATGCAGCATAATTAATATCAAACCACCATCACTAGCTAATATTTATCGCACTCGTTCGAAACTTAATTCTAGTAAATCCGCAATAATGGTTAAATTCTATTCACCGTATGATAAAAATTATGTTTTAACTTCCATTGCGAACTATCGGAAAAAGTACAATAAACAACTTTGTTTAAATGACATTCAACTTGCTATTGATGGTAATGGTGCCTCCAACTCGGTTTCTTCTTCTTCTACTATTCATATACGTGAAAGCTTATCAAATCAAAACAAAATAATATTAAAGCGCGCACTTGATTTAAAAAAAAGAAAACAACTTTCTTCCGTATACACTGCACGAGGAGTTGTGTATGTCAAACGTCAAACTGAGGATGCGGCAGTATCAGTTGAATGCGTCGAGGGACTCGAAGACATTGCCAGATCAGCAGATTTCTATGAAAATTAATATTATTGTTTATTGATTTATTAATAATTATTATTTAATATAAATTTTGTTTTTCTCTATATTTTTATTCAATTTTCATTAATTTGAATTAAATTACCTATTTTCTTTTCATTTAATTATATATATATATATTTTTTTTTTTCTTTTCTATTTTTTTCTATACTTCTTAAATCTTTTCTATTATTTTTAAAGTTATATCAAAATGATAAATAATAGAACATTGCACTCTATGGTTAGAGTTCTAAGTAAACAAAAATGTGGTCTCCGTATTTGTCATATAAATGCGCAAAGTTTATTGCCGAAAATTGATGAGTTTCGTGATCTTTTTATCGAATCGGATGTTGATGTAATTTGTGTTACGGAAACTTGGTTTAAGGAGGAATTTAATGATGAGGTTTGTAGTTTAGAAGGTTATAATATATTTCGATTAAATAGAAAGGGTCGTATTGGGGGAGGTGTAGCAATATACGTTAAAACAAATATTAAATGTAAACTTAAATGTTCATCTGAAGCTCTTAGCAGTATTGAGTATTTGTTTATAGAAATTGTTGGCAATGAGAGTGGTCTACTTTTAGGTGCAATATATCGACCAAATAGGTACATAGATCTTTCACCTTTTTTTACCCTTTTAGAAAATATCTCATTGGTTTCCCCTAACGTTGTCCTCTGCGGCGATTTTAACTGTAATCTTTTGAACTCAAATGTACTTACTAGTAACATGCAAACATTTAACTTGAAACCAGTTAACACTAGCACTCCGACACACTTCTCTCGTACTGATGCAACTTTATTGGACTTGTTTTTTGTGTGTAACTTAAGCGACGTAGCCTTGTATAACCAGCTTTCTGCGCCAGTTTTTTCTCAGCACGATTTACTTTTCTTAACTTTGAAATTCAATTTTGATTACTCAAGTAAAATAATCACATATCGGGATTTTCGAAACATAAATACTCAGCACTTAGAAGAGGACACCAGAATCAAAAATTGGGATCGTATTTTTAATATGTCATCCCCTAATGAGCAGTTACAATTCTTAACTGACAATATTAAAACATTATTTGATACTCACGTACCCTTAATAACTAAGGTCCTTAAGCCTAGTAATAAACCGTGGTTTAACAATAACATACGTAGTTTAATAAAGAAACGGGATGATGCGTATAAAAATTGGAAACGATACAGATTGAATGAGTTACGGCGCATTTATTGTTCACTACGTAATGATGTTGTAAGAGAAATACGTAGAGTCAAATCTCAAATGTACTCTGAAAAGCTTAATACTTCCTTAAATGGGCGGCAATTATGGACAAATTTAAGGAAAATAGGCATTGGAAGGGCAAGTAGCTGTCCAATTGAAGATGTCGACGGTAATGCGCTCAACAAAATTTTCGTTTCTGTGCCATCACAGCATTTACCTTCCATGAGCATAAATCCTTTTGCTTTTATGGATCAGTCAAATGAATCTGGTTTTGGTTTTCGTTCAGTAGATGGTGCTGATGTTGTCGAAAGTATACTTTCTATAAAGTCAAATGCGGTTGGGTTGGACGAAATTCACCCTAAATTTCTGAAAATGATTCTGCCGATCGTCCTAACTTTTCTTACTTTCATCTTTAATACTATTCTCATGTCTGGTGTGTTTCCAGCAAGAGTAAGCTGAATGTTGCGTTTAATAGCGCAGTACGCTATGTCTATGGCCTACGAAAATACGATAGATTGGCTGGTCTTGATTCACGCTTGCTAGATATGTCTTTTGAAAATTACATACAATTTCGCAGTTTGATCTTGCTGTCCAATATACTGCTAACACACCAACCACAATACTGTTTCGAAAAAATACGAATCGCAACTTCCGATCGATCTCATCAATTAATTCATCCTCGATGTTCATTTTTGACATCTGAACGTCAATTTTTCGTAAATTCAGTACGTCTTTGGAACTCGTTACCTCATCGTATTAGAGAGATAAGAAACACAACAAGAATACGAAAAGATTTAAGAAAATATTATTCAGGTAATTTGTTAATTTAAATATATGTAATTATTTTTTGAAATACTCGTATCATTGGTTATATATTTTTGAATTATTATAATATTATATTTTATATTGTCAGCTCTGTTATTAAAATTAGCTTATAACTAGATTATAAGATACTGTATCTTACTGTTATTAAGCATTCACGAAATAAATATAAATAATTAAAAAAAAAAAAAATTAAATAATTAATATTTTGTCATTTAATGGCAAAATATGGTGTGAAAAATATTTGTCTGAGGTTTTGTACGTACCCAGGCTCTCTGTTCATCTTTTTTCCCAAAGTCGGGCTCTGGATAAAGGTTTGAAGTTTGTGTCTGATAAAATGAGATGCGAATTTCTAAAGCGGAATGGAGATGTGGTGGCAGTGGGAGAACGTGAGACACAGCTTTTCAAAATGTGTTTTCGGGTTCAAATACAGGAGCCGACTGCAAATTTGGCCACTATCAAACCATTGCCATTGAAGGTATGGCACGAAAGGATGGCACACCAGAACATAAAAAAGGTACGTTCTCATTTAAAAGAACACAACATAGGTTTTATAGATGCCCAAAATTTTTCCTGTGATGCATGTGTTTACGGAAAGCAGCATCGACTATCCTTTCCAAAGAGTTCTTTTGAGGCAAAGCAACCTGGGGAACTGGTACATGCGGATTTATGTGGTCCGATGGAGGAAGCATCGTTAGGGGGTGCCAGGTATTTTCTTCTTTTGAAGGACCATTTCTCACATTTTAGAGTGGTGAAATTTTTAAAAAAGAAATCTGATGTGTGTCCGTCGATTGAGGATTTCCTAGATCTAGCTATTTGTGAAAGTCGACAGGCTGTAAAAACTCTTCGTTCTGACAATGGGCTAGAGTTTATTAACGAATCAGTTAATTTACTCTTGAGGGAACGTCATATTCATCACGAAACCAGTGTAGCCTATACACCGGAGCAAAATGGTACCATTGAGCGAGATAACCGCACAGTTGTCGAGGCAGCTCGAACAATGTTGAGTGCAAAGGGTTTAGGTAAGCAGTTTTGGGCAGAGGCTGTTAACACAGCAGTTTATATCTTAAACCGTACTGCGGATAGCTCTTTGGGAGGTAAAACCCCATATGAGATGTGGTGTGGAGGCAAGGTCAGTAACGAGGGCTTCAAAACATTTGGAATTGAGGCTTTTGTGCACGTCCCCAAGCAAAAACGTCGAAAGTGGGATAGGAAAGCTGAGAAAGGGATTTTCATGGGGTACTCTGACACATCAAAAGGTTATCGCATCTGGATACCGTCAAGACGAAAAGTGGAGATCGTCAGAGATGTGACCTTCAGAGAAAATCAGGATTTGCTTCAAAAACCATTGACGAGTGATTTCGAAGAATCTTCAACCTCGACTGTTTTTCATATAAATGAAAGAGATGATCCTGCAGGGGAAATTGTGTCTGTGTCATCAGAAGAGCAAGAGGAAGATGATGAAGATCAAGCAACGGGAGGACGAGTAGAAGACAAGGAATACCAATCTGCTGCTGAATCAGAAGATGAGTCAGAAGAGGTTCATGATGTCTCTGTTCCTCTTAGACATCGTCTCCGAAATGTTCACATTGACAGACCACCAAGGGTTCGCAAATTTGTGGAAAAGCATGCATTTTTTATGCAGGAAGAGCCGCAGAGCTACAAAGATGCTATTTCATGTAAGGAACATCTGCAATGGAAAGAAGCGATGGAAGATGAGATGAAAAGTCTTCAAAAAAATCTGACATGGAGTATAGTATCTCGTCCTGCTGGTAGGAAAATTATTGGAAATAAATGGGTCTACAAAATTAAAGATCTAGGCGGTGACAAACATAGGTATAAGGCGAGGTTGGTTGCACAGGGTTATACGCAGGAATATGGGATCGACTATGGAGAGACGTTCAGTCCAGTAGCAAAGTTTACATCAATTAGGGCAATTCTTGCTATAGCAGCCAACGAAGGGCTGATATTGACCCAATTTGATGTAAAAACAGCGTTTTTACACGGTGATCTCACTGAGGAGATATATGTACATGCAACATGCATCAGCCAGAGGGTTTCAGCGATGGAACAAACAAGGTTTGTAAGCTGCAAAAGAGCTTATACGGGCTGAAGCAGGCGTCTCGCTGTTGGAATCAGAAGCTATCTGGGGTTCTCAAAGAGTTTAATCTGAAGCCGAGCAAAATGGATCCTTGCATTTTCTTATCATCAGACAGTAAACGCAGGATTATACTTGCTATATACATAGATGATGGACTGGTGGCTACAGAAAGTAAAGGTGATGCGATTGAGTTGGTAAAATTTCTTCAAAAGAAGTTTGAAGTGACAGTGTTGGAAGCTGGTTGTTTTCTTGGGATGGAAATCTCAATAAAATCCGGAGGTGAAATTCATGTGGGCCAATCGCTTTACATTGACCGAATTTTAAAGCGATTCAATATGAATGACTGCAAATCAGTTTCAACTCCAGCCGAAACCTATCCATCAGTGGAACTCCTACGTTCGGAAGCAGTCAAATTTCCCTATAGAGAAGCAGTGGGTTCTCTAATGTACTTGGCAGTGGCCACGCGCCCAGACATTGCGTTCGCAGTGGGAGTGGTGTCTCGATATTTAGATGCACCAAATACTGATCACGTCAATGCTGTTAAAAGGATTCTGAAGTACATTAGCGGGACCAGAAAAATGGGTATTGTTTTCAAAAAAGCTAAATATTATTCTTTAGTTGGTTTCAGTGACGCTGATTATGCAGGTGATCCTGGTAGTAGACGCTCTACAACTGGGTTTATCTTTTTGCTTGGAGATGGGCCGTTGTCTTGGTCATCTCAGAGGCAAAAATGTGTCTCTCTTTCAACCACGGAGTCAGAGTATGTGGCAGCCTCTCAAGCAGTGAAGGACATGATATGGCTACGTCAACTTCTTTCTGAAATGATCCCAAGTGGTGTTGGTGAATCTGTTTTAAATATGGACAACCAAGGAGCGATTCGACTGGTAAAAAATCCAGAGTTTCATAAACGAACGAAACATATAGATGTCCGATACCACTTCATACGTGAGCGATATGAAAAGGGTGACTTTTCGATTAACTTTGTTCCCTCTGAACAACAAAAAGCTGATATTTTAACTAAAGCACTTAGTAAAGAAAAATTTGAAAAATTAAGACTGTTAATTGGAATTGCATTGAATTAAAGTTAAAACCATTGTTATTGAATTTATTATTAAAAAAAAAAAAAAAACGAATGGTATAATTGTATTAAAAGATTAAATTATCTAAAAGTGGGAGTGTAAAGTAAAATTGGATTTATATTTAAATAATTTATCTATCTTGGCAACGCTTTTCTTTCTCTCACAATACTTTACAGAATTATAACACTTTTGTAAACTTACTTAATATTTGAAATTACTTTTTTCTTGATGCCAAAATAAAGGTTGAGTTTTTACGTTTACTTAATAGAAGTCGGTCGTCTTTTCTTTTTTTATTTAACGTAACAATAACGTTTGCGGTAATTTTTTTCAAAAAAGTTAATAAAATAAAAATAAATATTGAAAACAAGGATTCTCCGGAGCAGAATCTTAAGGGGGGAGGAGTTACGTCCGAGACTCCACCTGAGACTATAATCAAGTTTCCCCGTACACATCCCCTTTGCCCAACGGCCCATTTACAAATTCCTAACGGATTCCCACGCCATTTTTGCATACATTGCAAAACGTGTCCGAAACGGATACACCCCCTTTTCCCGCTACACAACGGGATGCGCGTGTGGTGTACGCGCATCCCGTTACAAATAATTTATGAAATCGTGGAAAGGTTCATTTTTGATATTTTGCTAAATAAACAATAATTCATATCAACAGAGCTTTGTTAGAAACTTAAGTTATTATAAATTCATTCACTAATCCATCAATCTAACTGTGAGGTGCAGCCTAGCTGAAGACAGCGGCCTCCTTTTAGAATCTAACATAATATAAGATTATTCTAAATGTATTATAATAAAATAAAAAAAAAAAGAAATAAAAATAAATATTAATAAACAAAAAAAAAATAAAAAAGGAAAAAACAATTAAGTTTTTTTTTTACAAAGGTGACGACCACTCACGTAAATGTTGAGCTCTATATTTCTAAAGCATTTGATTAAGATCGGTAGCTTTTATCGAAAATTATCATTCCTTCGCTGGATTATTAATTACCTTTCCGACCATCAAATCTGTTTTTGATGGTTTCAAATCTGAAGTTCAAAAAAATACAAATTGGTATGTATATCGTTGGTTTTGTTTTTTCTCAGACTTTATTTCTTATCCGCATAAGGTACCTTAACATTAATGTGGGATCCATGGCCCATGGCCATACTATAGTAGAAAATAAGTATAAAATAAAGTTCAAGCATATTCGATAACAGATACTGCTTTCGGACCGTCGTCACCAACATCAAAATATTACATTGTGCAAGCATCAACACATTCCTCCACCGATATGAGATGCAACAAGATTCCGGCACATACACTCGAGGAGTAACAACGACGACGGCGACGGTCTGAGAAGTAGAAACTTGTAGTAATCAGTAATCATTTTATAAAGTTGTTTTGATTTTATTAAAAATAGTTAAATTATTTATTGTGTTTTTTTCCATTTCCATCCTACATTTGGGGGCTCAACCGGGATCGATCAAAAAATGAGCATAGATCCCAAGGTTAAGAGTTGTTAATAACTTTTTTTTGAGTGTTAAGATTCGCTAAGAAGGAAAAGAGTGAAAAAAAATTCGATAACAAGAATTGAAAGTTAAGAAGGAAAAGAGTGATGAAAAGTTAAAAAAAATGAATGTCAAGATTTGATAAGAAGGAAAAGAGTAAAACAAAATTCAATAACAAGAATGGAATGTTAAGAAGAAAAAGAGTGAAGAAAGACTTAAAAAAAAGAGAAAAGATGAATGTTAAGATTTGAAAAAAAAATTGGTTAAGAAAAAAATCTAACGTTAAAAAAAATGGAAGAAAAAATTATGTGGTAAAAATCGAACGTTAAGAGAATAAAGAACAGTGGTAAGATTTGGTAAGAAAACCCAAGGAAACTGTGTTAAGATTTTGTGAGTAAAGAGTTGGCAAAAAAAAATATTTGCAAAAGAAAGTAATAAAGAGAATTGAGGTAGAGAATTAAGAGAGGTTTGCAACGGGAAGTAGGTTGAGAAGATATATTTCGGGTAAAGAGTATGGATGAATGAACTAAATAAATCACTTACAACACGAGAGCTACAGGCATTTTTGAAACAGAAAAATTTGTCATACTACTACCGCATAAAAACTGACCTGGTAGATAGGATAAGGGGGGCATTCGATAACATAACCGAAAGTGAAATAAGGGAAGTGATAGGGAAGGGTAAAGAATTCGACTTAGAAGAAGACGAAAAAAATATACCAAAAACAGATCGAGAGGAAGAAGAAGAAAACGAGGAAGAGGATATCGAAGATAGGATGCCTAACGATAGTACCAATAATTTTGTGTTTAGAGATGTTGAGGACTCCCTGGAACATTTTTCAGGAGAAGCCGGAAAAAATCTAACGGTATGGTTAAAAGACTTTGAGGATATTGCTACCGTATGTCAGTGGAACGATATCCAAAAGTTCTTGTACACAAAGCGGCTGTTGAGGGGGGCAGCCAGACTCACCGTCGAGGCCAAGACGGGCCTATCAAGCTATGCAGCACTGAAGAATGTATTCGAAACAGAGTTTCAAAAAACGAAAACCACCATCGAGGTGCACAGGGCGCTCGAAGCGCGGAAAAAGAAGACTACAGAGAGTCTGTTAGAGCATCTTTACTCCATGCAACAGCTGGCAAGTGAAGGGAAAATTGATGAAGAATCACTAGTAGAGTGTATTCGCAATGGAATCCCAGATTCCATACATAACAAGATGATCCTATACGAAGCTACCTCCCTGGAAGATCTTAAAAAGAAAATGGAGTCCTACAGACAAATGAAAAGATTCATGACAACGCAACAGGGGTTCAGCAAGAACGGCAGTAGCACCGGTAAACCATCAACGACGATAGTGAAGGGGGGACAGACAGTTCAGGCAGGACAAGGAAAACGGTGCCACAACTGCGGGTCAAAGTCACATATAGCTGCGAGTTGTCCGGATAAGGGGAAGGGAACACGCTGTTTCAAATGTAACCAGTTTGGGCATATATCACCGGATTGCCCGGTGAAGAATGAAACACCTACGACTTCAAGAGGGATTAGCCATGTGAATTGCATTGAATCAGACGAGCGTCACATTCCAATAAGCGTGGAAGGTAAGACATATTATGCTTTCGTGGACAACGGAAGCGACGTTTCGATAATCCCCAAGTCATTCCAAGAGAAGATAAGTGCGGCAGAACCTCAGTTACCGGGAATGATGTTGAAAAGATTTGGAGACAGCCCTCGAAAAACTCTGGGTTCGTGTGTTTTAGAAATACAGATTGGGGCAGAAATATGTGTTTTCAGGTCGTACCGGATCGGTGGATTCCAGACTAAGTATTGCTAGGAAGAGATTTTCTAAGAAACGTAGAGATAGTTATTAGTGGCGGGAAAATCAAAGTAGTCAAGAGTATAGAGGAAGGGAAAAGTATGGAGGATGAATACAATCTAGAGAGAACGACATCTTTCAAATTGAATGGTGCCCGAACAAAGACAGTGAGGCAAAGTTGAAAGTAGGAAATGAAGAGTACCGAAAGGTGGTAAATGAAATCGTAGATGCTTATAGACCAAATAGGCTAATCAAGTCATGCATTGAGATGAATATAGTATTGACAGATGATATCCCAATTTTTCGCAAGGCACGCAGACTGGCAATTCCAGAAAGAGACGCAGTGAAAAAGCAAGTAAAAGAGTGGTTAGATGAAGGAGTCGTGGTCGGTCAGAATATGCCAGCCCTATAGTTCTGGTGAAAAAGAAGGACGGGAAATATAGACTATGTATATATTATAGAGAACTAAACAAGAAAATGATAAAAGACAGATTTCCCACGACGGTCATGGAAGAGGTGTTCGAACCTCTTCAGGATGCAAACGTATTTATTACGCTAGATCTAAAGGATGGATTTTCCATGTAGACGTTGAAAAGAGCAGCAGTAAGATTCCGGCACATACACTCGGAAGTAACAACGATGACGGCGACGGTCTGAGAAGTAGAAACTTGTAGTAATCAGTAATCATTTTGTTAAATTGTTTTGATTTTATGAAAAATAGTTAATTTATTATTGTGTTTTCACTTCCATCCTACATTTGGGGGCTCAACCGGGATCGATAAAAAAAATGAGCATACTAGAGTGCTAGCCTGGTATAGGTTGCTGAAAAGGTTGGCGATTTGGGACTTGCAGTAAGATTTCGGCACATACACTCGAGGAGTAACAACGACGACGGCGACGGTCTGAGAAGTAGGAACTTGTAGTAATCAGTAATCATTTTTTAAAGTTGTTTTGATTTTATTAAAAATAGTTGAATTATTTATTGTGTTTTCACTTCCATCCTACATTAATATATCTCCAAATTTTTTTGGACAAAATTTGTAGAGCCAAAATTGATTCTAAACTTATTTTTGGAACTCTTTAACAATATTTTTTGTACCTTGAAGAACTTTGAGGATAAACTTTTGGCCCCCAGCCAGGAAGGAATATATGGTATACCAATGTGTTTGGACGCACAAAAACCGACCCTAAACCCCCAAACGGCAAAGCCAGTCACACCAGTCATCTATATAGAGAAGATGCCATCTTCTAGAGCAGGGTAACAGGGTACTCTAAGTGAGGTTGTCTTTGACCAGCGTCTCTTTTCTTCTAGATAGTAGTTAGAAGAACTTAGGGCCACTCGAAGAGTCTGAATATATGTACGTTGTCAGTGGCTTCTTCTTGCAATTAAAAATGCGCTGCGATTCGTAAAGATGATTCTGAAGCACGTAAAATGTGCATCAGGTAGGTAATCTGGGGGTTTTCATTTACATTTTAGCAAAAACACACTTAAAAGCTTTTTTGAGTCCCAACCTTAGTACTCCCGATCTGAAAGATAAAAATGTAGATGGTTTATTGTTAGCGTCTGTGTACTTGACCCATTACTAGCAGTCTCAGCCAGATGAGGTTTATGCGCAATAACCAGCTTTTTTTGAGATTTTTGATCAATAATTTATTATGCTAAAAAATGTTATTTGTCGTCGTGAATACCGTAATTGATCGAATTTTTTTTCTTATTCATAGCTTTTTAAAGAAGTTCAGTCAAGGCAAAAAGTGGTAATAGTTTAAGTGAGATAAGTGAGTGAACAATAAAATCAATCCATTGTTTATGTGGTGAGTTATTGACATGATGTTGCAATTAATATTTTTTTTTTGGTTTTATTTTCTTATATCATAAGAAAGCTGTTATTTAAGTAGCAAATTACATATTATGATGGATTGGAATTTATTACTAGAAGGGCCAGCTTTGGATTCAAAATAATTGATCAGAACTTACATTTCGATGACTTATATGTAGGTGCTTACATTATCATAGGTACCTTTAAAAAAATCTTTCATTAGAATGCTGACATTCGTTATTTTTAGTGAATCTAAAGCCTAAAATCTAGGTCTACTAGACGAAACTAAAACACATGCAGGTATTTCTTTTGAGAGTGGCACTCATGAAAAGCTCCTGCGTTTGAATTGAACTGACAGCTACCAAGATAAATCAAAATAGTGATAACGCATTATATGGCTGACTCAATTCATTTGAAACCAAATGCGATTTTCAAGCTTCTTTTTCTTCTTTTACTTCTTGTTCTTATCACTCAACCGGTTTTGAATTTTAAAGGCCTTGAGCCAAATTAATGCTAGTATACTGCATTTTACGGGGAGAGTATGATAACCAGGGCGCCGAAAAATGATAACGGATTTTTGTAGAACATGGCAATACAAGCAATTTTTACAACGGGAGGGGGGCAATTTAAAAAATATGTGCGTCAAATGGAAAACAAATAATAAAAAAATAACGGTAATACTTACAACTAAGTTTTATACATTTTCTTAAAGCCAACACTTCTGTCTATTAGCTAGTTTTTGAATCAAGTCAAAACTATGCTTAGTTTAAAAAAAAAAAAAAAAAAGGGCATAAAATCATCTAGTTTTCAGTTTTTGATTGAAAACTAACAAATTATTAAAAAAAAATTATTTATAACTTATGGTTTTGAAATATTAAAATTAAAAATTTTTTTTAAAGTTTTTTTTACTCAAATTTTGAGTTTAAAATAAAATTGTTCAAAAGCTATGCATAGTTTTGACTTGATTTAAAAACTGGCTAATAGAATAGAATGTTGGCTTTAAAAAAAAGTATAATACTTAATTTTAAGCATTACCGTTATTTTTTAATTAATTTTTTTCCATTTAACGTGCATGTTTTTTAAATTGCTCCTACCGCCTAAACGGGGGGAGATAGAACCCCCTTCCCATAGTATTGCTTGTATTGCCGTGTTCTACAAAAATCCGTTATCATTTCTCGGCGCCCCGGTTATCATACTCTTGCCCATTTTACTGTTCCAAAGTTTTGTCGTCCGTATTTTAAACCGTGTTCTCACAACATAGTTTCTGAGCATGACAGTACCAGCTTTGTCAGCCATGCTGCATTTTCCATCCTCACTGTTCATTTACCAGTCATTTGCTTTGACATCCCTTATTCCAAAGGTCAAGAATACTCTGATCAATTATCAGCTTATAAAATACCTTGAACAAATTAAGTTCCTTAATAACCAACAGTATTACCTTGCGTATGAACAGATTCACTGACAAATGGAATTCTTCCTCAACATCGATTTTGTGAAATCAAGATTGTTGAGCTCTATATTTCTAAAGCATTTGATTAAGATCGGTAGCTTTTATCGAAAATTATCATTCCTTCGCTGGATTATTAATTACCTTTCCGACCATCAAATCTGTTTTTGATGGTTTCAAATCTGAAGTTCAAAAAAATACAAATTGGTATGTATATCGTTGGTTTTGTTTTTTCTCAGACTTTATTTCTTATCCGCATAAGGTACCTTAACATTAATGTGGGATCCATGGCCCATGGCCATACTATAGTAGAAAATAAGTATAAAATAAAGTTCAAGCATATTCGATAACAGATACTGCTTTCGGACCGTCGTCACCAACATCAAAATATTACATTGTGCAAGCATCAACACATTCCTCCACCGATATGAGATGCAACAAGATTCCGGCACATACACTCGAGGAGTAACAACGACGACGGCAACGGTCTGAGAAGTAGAAACTTGTAGTAATCAGTAATCATTTTATAAAGTTGTTTTGATTTTATTAAAAATAGTTAAATTATTTATTGTGTTTTTTTCCATTTCCATCCTACATTTGGGGGCTCAACCGGGATCGATCAAAAAATGAGCATAGATCCCAAGGTTAAGAGTTGTTAATAACTTTTTTTTGAGTGTTAAGATTCGCTAAGAAGGAAAAGAGTGAAAAAAAATTCGATAACAAGAATTGAAAGTTAAGAAGGAAAAGAGTGATGAAAAGTTTAAAAAAAATGAATGTCAAGATTTGATAAGAAGGAAAAGAGTAAAACAAAATTCAATAACAAGAATGAAATGTTAAGAAGAAAAAGAGTGAAGAAAGATTTAAAAAAAAAAGAGAAAAGATGAATGTTAAGATTTGAAAAAAAAAATTGGTTAAGAAAAAAATCTAACGTTAAAAAAAATGGAAGAAAAAATTATGTGGTAAAAATCGAACGTTAAGAGAATAAAGAACAGTGGTAAGATTTGGTAAGAAAACCCAAGGAAACTGTGTTAAGATTTTGTGAGTAAAGAGTTGGCAAAAAAAAATATTTGCAAAAGAAAGTAATAAAGAGAAGTGAGGTAGAGAATTAAGAGAGGTTTGCAACGGGAAGTAGGTTGAGAAGATATATTTTTTTCTAAAGTACTGGAGAGCTCTAGGTAACGCTACTTCGGTGGCCCTAGGCTCAATGAAAGGAAAATCCCTATGAGCACCTCCTCGCGGTAGAGAGCGGGTAACGCTAACGCACAAGGGGACCGAACAGCTGCCGGAATAAGCAGCCAAACCAGCTTTGCTGGACGGGGCACTGATTTGTCCCTGGGTTGAAGAAAATCTCCCTAAAGGCGGAGGAACTGCAGTTTGCGGTCAACGGCATGGAAATCTGGTGGCGGATGAGCTTTTTAAGAAGGCCAACGGTAGCAGTAAGTAGCGTCTGTATTCCAGAGTGGGCGGCTACAAAAGGCGTCTGTTTTCCCGTAGTGGGCGGCCTCAATCGGTTATGTGTTCGACCATACAAAGGGCGGGTGTGCCTGTCGAATCTGAGCTTATGTATGTTATTAATCTTATCTCGGAAAACACCGTGGTGGAAGGGTATATGCTGTTACATGAAATATGACAACAACTGAAAACGAGTCCCCAAGAGGTAACCATTTTATGGAGAATCCTTCTTCAGCTTCGGCTGCAGTAAACCGCACATCGGATTTGGGGGTGCGGCATCTTTCATGCTATAGCGTCAATCAAGACGCCATAATAATAAATGAATCGTCAACAAATAGTAGAAGTCTTTCAAGAAATGCAATGGATACTTTTGGCTATGGTATACGTACAAAAATCGGAGCATGGAACGTTCGATCCTTGTATGGAGAAGGAAGATACGAACAGCTAGAGCGCGAAATGCTTCGTCTTAAGATCAGTATCCTGGGCATTAGTGAAACAAAGTGGAGAGGAAGAGCTGAATACAGATCTGACACTGGACAAACGAGAATGCTGTATTCCGGAGAGGATGAAAGAGAGGGTGGCCAAAGGCTGCATGGTGTTGGAATTATGTTGAACGAAGTAGCTAGGCGCAGTCTTATTTCCTGGGCGCCAATATCTGAAAGAATAATGATTGCAAGGTTTCGCTCAAAAATTCGCAACATCACAATCGTTCAGTGTTATGCCCCCACAAATGAAGCGACCGAAGAAGACAAAACCGCGTTCTACACTCATCTTAACTCGGTTTACAGCAGTGTTCCGAGAGCCGATATCATAATCGTCATGGGAGACCTCAACGCTCAAGTCGGTGCAGACAATTACGGTCTGGAACGAGTTATGGGAAAAAATGGCTTGGGGTCACGAAATGAAAATGGTGACATGCTTGTCGACTTTTGTAACGCAAATCGTCTTGTAATTGGTGGGACTGTATTTAAACATAAGACGTGCAACAAAGTCACATGGGTGCACCCAGATGGTCATACCGAAAATCAAATTGATCACATCATGATTCAGCAGCGATGGAGGAAGTCTATGTGTGATGTCCGAAATATAAGAAATGCCGATGTGGGAAGCGACCATCATTTGGTTGTCATGATCCTCAAATTAAAAACCGCGGCTGTATTAAGGCAATCGCAGAATGCAGCAAGAAATCCAAAATTCAATACGAATGCTTTAAGTGATCCCAACATAAGTCGTAGCTATATCAACACCCTTAGCTACAGAGCTTCGTCTTTAAATGTGAGTTTTTTTTTTTTTTTTTTTTTTTGAAAATTCAATTTTTATTTAATTCAATCTTAAAACTATCTTAAAGCTAGACAAAAATTCATTAAGAAAACTAGCCTAATTATCAATAACTTAAAACTAACTTACTGGCCCTAGGCGGGCGCTCTAAGTTATACTTTATTATCTTAATGCTAATGCCTTTCGGCCTACGAACTAATTTAATCCTAGAATTCAGTATGGTTATTATTTTTCACCAAGAAAGAATTTACAAAAAAACTTGGTATCTCTATCATCATTTTTATATTTTTATATAAAACTTAAAAACTATCTAAAACTAAAGTAAAACTATTTAAAACTAAAGTAAAACTATTTAAAACTACTTAATACTACTTAAAACTACTTAATACTACTTAAAACTACTTAGAACTAGAACAGCCACAGCAGCGTTTTGTTGATTTTTTTTTTTTTTTTTTTTTTTTTTTTTTTTTTTTTTTTTTTTTTTGGTGCCACCCGACTGTCCCTGCTTAAAACTAATCCCTATACCTAATGGTAAGTCAGCCAGAGGCCAAACTGGTTGACTTTTTAACTATTTATTTCCGACAAGAGCCACCAAAACTGGTTCTCCTGCTTCTGCCTATCTCTTCGGTCCCGATCGGACACAGTCCTACTGAACCGAAGTCGCTCAGCGCCGCCTTGTGCGAGAACGTCTCGCTCGTACAGAAGCCGCCGATCCACAGTTCTTCGGCCGACGTGGTAGATTAGCGGAATCGCCTCTCTGTCCTGGATCAGTCCTCGACTGTCTAAGTAGAGGAATGCATTAGGCGGGATATAACCACTCAAACGCACACTCTCGAAGTATTCTGTGTTGGGGTAGTAAGCCCCGAAGATTAGGCTATTAGCTGAGGACATCGCTCTTGCAATGTGACCCCGAATCAGCTTTAGTAAGAAATTGCCTATTCTGTTTATGTTGGCTCCATTGTATAGAACCTGGTTGGAATAATAATGTTTGTACTCCGACTCTGGTGTTCTGTGTAATCCAAGGCAGCGACGCAGGCACTGCCTCTCAAACACCCGAATCTTTTCCATTTGAGATGGGGCAACGTTGAACCACACCGGACATCCATAGGCAATCATTGGCCTGATAAGGGCCATGTAGCAAATCACCTTTACCCTGGCGTCCAGACGACTGCTGTAAAACAGGCGTTTCGTCAGAGCAAAAGCTCCCCTGGCCCTGGTCAGTGCAGCACTTATATGTCTGTCGAAATACAAATACTGATCCAACCAGATGCCAAGGTACTTCACTACACTTTTATTAGCCAGTGGCTGTCGGCCCGGTCCCACGATCACTAGATTCTTCCAGTTCTTTCTCGTATCCCTTGAAGCTCCAGCCAACGGAGTCCTAAACAGAATAGTTTCTGATTTCTGGAAGTTGATTTTCAACTTCCAGTCATCGCAATATCGCTGAATCTTGTCGAAGTCACGCTGCAAAAGAATTCTGATGACCTCGACTTTTGGAGCCGTTCTGTACGCAATTAGATCGTTGGCATACGCAATTGCATGAGTTAGACTACCTATCAGATCGCTCGTGTAAATGCTGAATAGAATCGGCGAGTTAACCGCTCCCTGCTGAAGACCATTTTTTATTTCGAAGACTGTGGCAGAAGTTACATTGACACTTTTGACAACAAACTTTCTGCCATTTAACATGTCATAGAGTATATACAACAGTTGTTTACTTATGCCAAGTCTAGACAGCTTCAGATACAGGCCTTCTAACCATACGGTGTCGAAGGCTTTCTCCAAATCCACCAGACAGGCGCCCGTACACTGTCTCTTAGATTTGTTCCATTGGATATCAGAAACAAGCTTAGACGCGGCATGAATGGTGTCATGTCCTGCCTTAAACCCGAACTGATTATCTGGTATGATATTATTGTCCTCAGCCCACTTGGACAGAGCTCTATTGACAACTTTCTCGAATACCTTGCTGATACTCGGAAGAAGACTTATCGACCGGAGATTTGCCGGATTGGAGGCTTCCTTTCCCTTTTTCGGGAGAGGATGTACCACAGCTGTCTTCCAGCGCACTGAATAATATGCATTATTCAGTGCGTTGTTGAACAGTGTGGTGAAAATGTCGATGGCTTCCGGAGGTAAATGTCGTAACACAATGTTGGATATACCATCGACACCCGCTGACTTCTTTTTCTTTATCGATTCGAAAATGAGCTGTAACTCCACCTTCGATATTAGTAGGGAATTTGACCCATTTAGCTCGGCGACTGTGGCGTTTGCCAGATTGTCTTCATTGAATCCGGTGAAACCGAGATTCTCCGATCGCCATTGCGTTATTTCGTTCCGAAGGTAGAAGTGGTTAAGCAGGGCTCTGTTTTCCAGGTCGTGGTTCGGGCGAATGCTAGCATTCACCTTATACACTTGCTGGAACGCAGCCCCCACCGCCTCAACTTTCTCTCTCGGATCTTCAATAACAAAGAAATCATCGTCCAAGACGGCTTCCTCCGGATCTATGCCTGCTGTCAGAAGTACGTCTCTGTTGTCTGTCGTCCTCTGAAGTTTAAGACACGGAAGGTCGTTCTGATCATTTTTCCTGAAAATCTTATTAATTTGCGGGAACATACTCGGGTCGCTAGAATTAACGGCCCGAATTTTTTTGTCCCAGTACAAATTAACAGACAATCTGTAATTTTCCTTGATCAGTTGGTTGACGTTTTTGATTGACGACTTCAGTGTCCTTATCTCCGGATCGTTTGTGTCAGTAAACCGTCTGTACAAGCGTTTAAGTCTTGTCAAAAGTCCACTTTTCTGTCTGTGTAGTGCGTCTATGGTCGCGTTCCGGTACATGTTAGTAGCGTCTCGTTCTTTGTATTTTGGTATTGTTCTTTCCATCGTTCGTTGTATTGTCACGTCCATTTGTTGTAAGTATCCATCAATTTCGTTATTTGTCAAATTCCTGTTATTTGGTGGGGATATATTATTTGAACGAAGTTCGTTTGCCAGAGCGTTGGTGAAGCGTGGCCAGCGCATCTTACCGTAGTTGTAAGAGTGCACCGGCACATACTCCTGCAACTCCACTAGCTCGTTCGGTAGTTGTATTACGGCGGCGAGTCCGCAGTGGTCACTGTCGTACTCGATCGTCCGTAAACAATTTCTTGGTCTTGAACCCACAGTGTCAGTAATTGTCAGTCTTGAGTCCATGAGCAGTAGATCCAGATAGGAACCGCTTCTTGGGAACGATGGCCTATCAGTAGCCAGGAGGTCGAGCATATACTCAACATTGTATTGACCCATCCAGGTAAACAGATGGTTACCTCTCGGGTTTTGAATTTGATTTCCCCAATCGGGATGTTTGGCATTGAGATCACCGGCCATGAGATAATAGTTCTCTGGCGAGTTCAGTTGCAAGGACTGAAAAAGTTTTTCGAGCTCTGTTGTAAAGTCAGTTGGCTGAGGTGATTCCGGTGCGTAAGCCGCGACCACATACATCCGCTTCCCCTGTTGGAGAGGGATGCATATGATGCACGCCTCAAGCAACCGAAATCGGCGTACGTCACTATTGTATATAACTTTATAATTTATGCCTTTTCGTATGAAGATTGCAACACCTCCCCCTTGAGTTGAGTTGGGTCGATCTCTTCGTACGATATTGTACTTGTTGTTAGTCAATTTATGTTTCTGACTTAGCTTGGTTTCGCTGGCCATAAACACATCTGGACTTTGGTCGTTCAACAAATGAAACAAATTTGCTCTACGTTCGGTCCTAATCAGTGAATTTACATTCACCGCAAGGATCCTAAAGGGCCTCTCCGGCAGCGCGCCCTTAACCTCTAAGTTGCGTTAAGCTCGGCAAAACAGAGTAGATATGGTCCACCCTTTTCGCCTGCTCCATTATCTGATTACTAAGGCTTGTTAAATGGCCCTGGATGGCCAGCAACATGCCTCTAATCTCGGCCTGTGCGTCAGGAGCCTTAGGCACGAGGGCCTGTGGGGCTGCCTTTGGCGCAGGCTGTACCGTATTTCCTCTCCCTGACGCCATTTGGGCGTATGAGATTTGGGGATTTACGGGCGTTGTTGTAGGAGCACGCGTCGTTGATGGGCGTTTCTCTACTTCTGTTTGCCTCGCTTTTTTGTTTTTTATATCCTGAAAGACAGGACATCCTCGATAATTTGCGGGGTGCCCGTCTTTCTGGCAAAGTGCACATTTGAGTTGGGTCTTGTCTTGGACCCTTTCCTCACCCAATGAGCATTCCCCCTTATTGTGGTTCTCACCACACTTAACGCAGCGTGACTGCATTGCGCAGTTTGCTGCAGCGTGGCCGAACCTCTGGCAGCGCATGCATTGAAGCATGTCACCGCGCCTCTTTAATTTATCCCAAGTTACAACCTGGTAGTTGAGGACGGAAATCCTCCTCAAACTATCCAGTTTGCTGTTGGGTGAGAGCTGAACCAGGAAGATCGGTAATTTCCGTTTCTCCCGTCTGGCTCTGACTGTTGTAAAGGGCTTGACCTCTATGAAGTCGAGATCGTTGCCCGCTTTTTGGCGGAGCTCATTTAAGAGCTCATTCGGTTCCGTGCAGGAATCTATGCCCTTCAAGAGGACCGTTTGAAACTTTTCAGCTTTCGGCGTGAAGCTGAAGAACTCAGATGTGGCTTTAATCAACGCGTCTTTAATTTTATTATGATCTTTCACTGTTGTGCAGTGAATAGCGTGTCTACTATTACTTAGTCGTTTAATAATAAAGTTTTGGCCTATGGCCGACTTACATAGATCAATTGTTTCCTGTAGTTCCATTTTATGGACATTGATGGGTGGCACCCTCTCTTTTTTATTTGTTGTAGGCGGCTGTGGCTGCTGCTGGTGAATCTCCTTCTGCTGGTTCTGCTGCTGTTGGTTCTCCTGCTGCTGTTTCTGTTGCTTCCTCTGCGCTGTCGGCTGTTGTTCATTATGCTGCTGCGGTGTCCTCTGTTGTTGCTGTTTTGCCTGCTGCTGTTGCTTGTTTTTTTGCAGCGGCTGTTGTTGTTGCTGCTGTGGTTGATGGGGCTGCGGTGTTGGCGGTTGCAGCTCACCATCGCCACTTTTCTGCTGGGCCCCCTTCGGAGGCGCCTGGAGCATCTTTTTCTGTTGGCGCTCCTGTTCCTCTCTCAGGCGGCGCGCCTCATTCTTGTTTTTCAGGGCCAGTATCAGGGGGGTGAGCCTAGCTTGGAGAGTCTCAATCTCCCCCTGTACTTGCCCTATCTCTTCTTGGAGGCTTTGCACTTCTGCTTCCTCCTCCTCAGCGGACGCCTCTGGTGAGGTGAGGTTTACCATTTCTGGGCTCTCTTTGGACTTATAAAGCCCCTCTCCACCCTCGGACATATATGCTATTTGCATGTCTTCGTCATCGGATGACGATGATGACGAGGTGTTTAGCTGTTGTTGGAATTTGGCTGCTGCTGTTGTTTTTGCCTTGCGCGCCGTCTCCTTCCCTTCAGCTTGCAGCTCAGCTGTGGGTATGGAGCGACGCTTTACCAGGTTAGGCACACTCCTGATCCTCCTCCTCCTCTTCATCGGCGCAACGGTTGATGGTGCCGTTGCTGCATCGGATGTTGTGGTGTGGGTATCTTTCGATGTACCCGCTTTATCTGCCGTTGCTGGCTGCATCGTTGTTGTTGTTGCAGAGACACCTTTCGATGCCCCTGCTTTTTTATTTTTTGTCATCAGCTGCCTTTCTTCTTCTTCAATGAAGTTTTCTACTTCTCTATTATGAAAAAAAGCAGAAATAATATTGTTGCCCGGCTGGGACTTGAACTGCTGACCCTTCGCTTGCCGGTCAGCCACCTTAACCACTGAGCTACTCTTCTATATAAATAGCTATATTAAAATTGTACTTGAATTAGCACTCCGAATCTAGTTTTAAGTCTCTGGGGAAGTCGCTAACGTGTTCACTCTTCCACAGCTAAAGATCGACTGATGCTTTAAATGTGAGTGTTGACTCAGATGTTGACGAGATGTGGGGTGAAATTAAAAGTGTTTTTATGGAGGCTGGATCCGAGACTGTACCTAGGCGTACGAGAGTTAGTGACTCTTGGATATCCCAAGACACCTGGGAAAAAATCGAGTTTCGTAAATCGTTGAAGCTGCAAATAAACGCCGAGACAGACGCTCAACGAAAGGCTGAATTGCGAAGTGAATATCGGATTGCACACAAGATGGTCTATCGTTGTGTGAGACGTGACAGGAGGGTGAGGATAGATGGACTCGTTGATAATGCTGAAAACGCTGCAAGAAGAGGAGATATCCGAGAATTGTACCAAATAGCCAAAGAAGTTGTCGGGAAAAAAAGCAACAACAATCATCCTGTAATGGATGTGGATGGGACACTATTGGTATCAATTGAAGATCAACTTCGCAGGTGGAAGGATCACTTTTGTGCCCTGTTAAATGAGGATCCCGTTGAACAGAGTGCTGAAGTGCCCCAACTTAACGTGATGCGCAGATCCTGCAGGGGTATTGACATCGAACCCCCTTCATTAACGGAAATTGAAACTTCGATTAATCTCCTCAAAAACAACAAAGCAGCCGGGCTTGACGGAGTACCAGCGGATTTCCTGAAAGCTGATCCCGCCACAGCAGCTAGTATCTTGCATCCGCTTATACAAACTGTTTGGGAAAACGAAACCTATCCCAGGGAATGGAAGGACGGATTGATTGTTAAGGTGCCAAAAAAAGGTGATCTCAAGAACTGCAACAATTGGCGTGGTATTACCTATAATTATTATGATTTAAAATCATGAATATTAAATATATGATTATATATATATATAAATAATATATTTATATATATATATATATATAAACCAGCTTTTTGTGTTCATATTATGCGTTTCGCCCCGGTGTAATGGCTGGGCTCATCAGAAGATGACCATTACACCTTGTCTTGACGCATAATTTCTCGAATACATCGAGATTCTATATAATTTTGAGTTACAAATGCAACTGTGAATCATATAGTTGCTACAAGTCTTCAAAGAAGACAAATTGTAGCAAAGTTTTTAGTGCCTTGCTGTGGCTTTGTTTAATATAAAATATTCGACTGTTACCAGTCTTTTCCATGAACACAGATTGTTTATAATTATTATGATTTAAAATCATGAATATTAAATATATGATTATATATATATATAAATAATATATTTATATATATATATATATATAAACCAGCTTTTTGTGTTCATATTATGCGTTTCGCCCCGGTGTAATGGCTGGGCTCATCAGAAGATGACCATTACACCTTGTCTTGACGCATAATTTCTCGAATACATCGAGATTCTATATAATTTTGAGTTACAAATGCAACTGTGAATCATATAGTTGCTACAAGTCTTCAAAGAAGACAAATTGTAGCAAAGTTTTTAGTGCCTTGCTGTGGCTTTGTTTAATATAAAAAAAGTGGTATTACCGTTTTGTCCGTTTTCCCAAAGCTAATGGCAACTTTAATCCTCGAACGGATAAAGACTAGAATTGAGACTACACTCAAGAGGAATCAGGCTGGCTTCCGCAGCGGTCGGTCGTGCGTTGACCATATCAACACCTTACGCATTGTTCTTGAGCAGTCTGCAGAATTTCAAACACCGCTAAACCTCATGTTTGTAGATTTTGAGAAGGCCTTTGACCGAGTTAACCGAGAATGTATATGGAGATCACTTCTTGGGAGAGGAATTCCGCCAAAAATTGTTGCCATTATAAAGGAGTCCTACAACAATGCAAGGTGTTTCGTGTTGCATAATGGGCAGCTATCCGACTCTTTCGAAGTGCGTCAGGGTGTGAGACAAGGGGATGTTTTATCGCCAATTCTTTTTCTGCTGGCGATAGATGATGTTCTGACGGCCAGCGTTGGTACAACTGAGAGGCAAGTATTCAATGGAGAACGTTTGAAAGGCTTAGCCATTTAGACTATGCCGACGATATATGTCTCATGGCAAATAACATCAGTGGGCTGAACGAGATGTGTCAAACTTTGCGGGTGAAAGGAGAATCGTGTGGTCTTAAAATAAATAGCAAAAAGACAAAAATAATGCTAACAGGCCCCCCAACACAACATCGTATTATTCTGCATGACACGCCTGTTGAAGAGGTGGAACAATTTAATTACCTCGGAAGTATTGTATCAGCAAATGGTGGTACGGATCTGGACGTAAAAAGCAGAATAAATAAAGCTCGCGTTGCCTTTGGTGCTCTGTCCCAAATTTGGAAATCTAGTCAAGTCTCCTTACGCACTAAACTGAGATTCTTCGAATCCAATGTGAAATCCGTGCTATTATATGCTTGTGAAACATGGAAAGTCTCTACCACCATCTCGAGAAAATCGCAAGCTTTTGTGAACCGCTGTCTGCGTCACATCCTTAAAATTCGCTGGCCACAAACAATATCTAACCAGGAATTGTGGCGTAGGACAGGTCAGAGGCGCTTGGACATCGACATCAGAAAGCGCAAATGGCAATGGATTGGTCACACATTGAGGAAACCAAACGATGATATTGCGAAGCAGTCCTTTGAATGGAATCCTCAGGGGTCACGGCGGGTTGGAAGACCAAGAACAACATGGAAATCTACGGTGCTATCGGAAGCTAATTCCCAGAGAAAGACGTGGCCACAGTTAAGGTATCTAGCTGCAGATCGAGAAGGGTGGAGACGTTTTGTTGACGCCCTATGCCCCGTACGGGGTTAGAGGACCTGATGATGATGATGAAAGAGTATGGATGAATGAACTAAATAAATCACTTACAACACGAGAGCTACAGGCATTTTTGAAACAGAAAAATTTGTCATACTACTACCGCCTAAAAACTGACCTGGTAGATAGGATGTCAGTACCGTATGTCAGTGGAACGATATCCAAAAGTTCTTGTACACAAAGCGGCTGTTGAGGGGGGCAGCCAGACTCGCCGTCGAGGCCAAGACGGGCCTATCAAGCTATGCAGCACTAAAGAATGTATTCGAAACAGAGTTTCAAAAAACGAAAACCACCATCGAGGTGCACAGGGCGCTCGAAGCGCGGAAAAAGAAGACTACAGAGAGTCTGTTAGAGCATCTTTACTCCATGCAACAGCTGGCAAGTGAAGGGAAAATTGATGAAGAATCACTAGTAGAGTGTATTCGCAATGGAATCGCAGATTCCATACATAACAAGATGATCCTATATGAAGCTACCTCCCTGGAAGATCTTAAAAAGAAAATGGAGTCCTACAGACAAATGAAAAGATTCATGACAACGCAACAGGGGTTCAGCAAGAACGGCAGTAGCACCGGTAAACCATCAACGACGATAGTGAAGGGGGGACAGACAGTTCAGGCAGGACAAGGAAAACGGTGCCACAACTGCGGGTCAAAGTCACATATAGCTGCGAGTTGTCCGGATAAGGGGAAGGGAACACGCTGTTTCAAATGTAACCAGTTTGGGCATATATCACCGGATTGCCCGGTGAAGAATGAAACACCTACGACTTCAAGAGGGATTAGCCATGTGAATTGCATTGAATCAGACGAGCGTCACATTCCAATAAGCGTGGAAGGTAAGACATATTATGCTTTCGTGGACAACGGAAGCGACGTTTCGATAATCCCCAAGTCATTCCAAGAGAAGATAAGTGCGGCAGAACCTCAGTTACCGGGAATGATGTTGAAAAGATTTGGAGACAGCCCTCGAAAAACTCTGGGTTCGTGTGTTTTAGAAATACAGATTGGGGCAGAAATATGTGTTTTCAGGTCGTACCGGATCGGTGGATTCCAGACTAAGTATTGCTAGGAAGAGATTTTCTAAGAAACGTAGAGATAGTTATTAGTGGCGGGAAAATCAAAGTAGTCAAGAGTATAGAGGAAGGGAAAAGTATGGAGGAAGAATACAATCTAGAGGAGAACGACATCTTTCAAATTGAATGGTGCCCGAACAAAGACAGTGAGGCAAAGTGGAAAGTAGGAAATGAAGAGTACCGAAAGGTGGTAAATGAAATCGTAGATGCTTATAGACCAAATAGGCTAATCAAGTCATGCATTGAGATGAATATAGTATTGACAGATGATATCCCAGTTTTTCGCAAGGCACGCAGACTGGCAATTCCAGAAAGAGACGCAGTGAAAAAGCAAGTAAAAGAGTGGTTAGATGAAGGAGTCGTGGTCGGTCAGAATATGCCAGCCCTATAGTTCTGGTGAAAAAGAAGGACGGGAAATATAGACTATGTATATATTATAGAGAACTAAACAAGAAAATGATAAAAGACAGATTTCCCACGACGGTCATGGAAGAGGTGTTCGAACCTCTTCAGGATGCAAACGTATTTATTACGCTAGATCTAAAGGATGGATTTTCCATGTAGACGTTGAAAAGAGCAGCAGTAAGATTCCGGCACATACACTCGGAAGTAACAACGATGACGGCGACGGTCTGAGAAGTAGAAACTTGTAGTAATCAGTAATCATTTTGTTAAATTGTTTTGATTTTATTAAAAATAGTTAATTTATTATTGTGTTTTCACTTCCATTCTACATTTGGGGGCTCAACCGGGATCGATAAAAAAAAATGAGCATACTAGAGTGCTAGCCTGGTATAGGTTGCTGAAAAGTTTGGCGATTTGGGACTTGCAGTAAGATTTCGGCACATACACTCGAGGAGTAACAACGACGACGGCGACGGTCTGAGAAGTAGGAACTTGTAGTAATCAGTAATCATTTTTTAAAGTTGTTTTGATTTTATTAAAAATAGTTGAATTATTTATTGTGTTTTCACTTCCATCCTACATTAATATATCTCCAAATTTTTTTGGACAAAATTTGTAGAGCCAAAATTGATTCTAAACTTATTTTTGGAACTCTTTAACAATATTTTTTGTACCTTGAAGAACTTTGAGGATAAACTTTTGGCCCCCAGCCAGGAAGGAATATATGGTATAACAATGTGTTTGGACGCACAAAAACCGACCCTAAACCCCCAAACGGTAAAGCCAGTCACACCAGTCATCTATATAGAGAAGATGCCATCTTCTAGAGCAGGGTAACAGGGTACTCTAAGTGAGGTTGTCTTTGACCAGCGTCTCTTTTCTTCTAGATAGTAGTTAGAAGAACTTAGGGCCACTCGAAGAGTCTGAATATATGTACGTTGTCAGTGGCTTCTTCTTGCAATTAAAAATGCGCTGCGATTCGTACAGATGATTCTGAAGCACGTAAAATGTGCATCAGGTAGGTAATCTGGGGGTTTTCATTTACATTTTAGCAAAAACACACTTAAAAGCTTTTTTGAGTCCCAACCTTAGTACTCCCGATCTTAAAGATAAAAATGTAGATGGTTTATTGTTAGCGTCTGTGTACTTGACCCATTACTAGCAGTCTCAGCCAGATGAGGTTTTTGCGCAATAACCATTTGAAGGCAAGAAGAGCGAATCTCCTGGTTGGATGCATACTCTTTTGGGTAGTTTGGAAATAAACGAAAGAATTGAAAATAAATGGACCATTTCTAACAAAGTTTAACTGTTTTACTTTTTTTTTATTGAACAGAAATATTTACATATGATCTTTTACGTTGTTTTGGCACATAAGGGCCTAATTCTATACACTGTTTCTTTTCATAAAAATATGAAAAAAAAAAAAAGTTGTCATTGTTTGGCTTATACTAAATGTTTTTCATAATATTTGGTGAATTATCTCGGGTTGTTCAAATCCGGTTGTCTTTGTGATGGGATGTGGGAATAGTTGAGTTCTAGCCACGGTGGTAAATTGACTTAGCATCCTCGTAGAATTGGATAGCATTGTCGTCATTGAGTGGAATAACTCTTTCATCCAGAAGTGCTGTCACATCTAGGTATCGTGGCTCGGGATGTCTCTCTTCGTTGATAATAGTTCTCACTAGGAGGTTTGGATGGTTGCTTAGGTTGCTCATCAACTTTTTTGCAGCACTGATCAGTTATTTGTTCAGTGGTATGATTCCTGATACCTCGTACAGTCTTTGGTTGCTTACCTGTTTACGTCGTTGGCAATCAAAGTGAAGTCCGGTGCAGATCCGCAGGATTTTCCTCTCAAATACTCCAATCTTCTTCGTAGTGGTTTTGGATATAGTAAACCAGGCAGGGAAGCAGTACGTGATGATTGGTCTGAGGAGTTGCTTGTAGAGAAGTCACTTTGTCTTCTGGCTTTCTAACAAAGGTTCTTCTCGTTTTCGTTGTTATGAGCTTGGAAAATTATGAAGGATGAGAGAACGTACTTGATGTTAGTCTATTCAACAAAAATGTTGACAGTATGATAAGAAATTGGAGGGTTTCACTTTTAAATTCTTTTTCTGATCATATGCGTAATTTTCAGTAATTTTGAGTCAAAAATCCCTCCCCTTTATAGAAGACCTAAAAATTGTTAGGTACTGGAAGAAATTCACTCAAATTATAAATAAAAATTGCGCAATTGTCTGTCCCTTTCCGCGAACGAAAACATGCCTTATCTTAGTAAAATGACGAGGACAGTCTTCAATATGTGCTATAAACACAAGTTTTACCAACCCTACGAAGGCTGTTAACAAGGCAGCTGTATATCAGAGAAACCTTAACATTTCACTAAGTCAGGGAATCAATTCTGGTCTGAGTGCTTTTACAAGTTGCATAAAAGCGGCTTATCCGGCAAGCAACAATAACAACGAAAAGTTCACTCCTGTAGAAAAATGGTTTGATGATGAATGTAGACGTGCTAGACAGAGGTCATCTGCGTGGTTAAAGTCATTTCGTGTTTATGGAAGTCATTATATTAAGCGCAAGTATCTGGAAACAAATAGAGAGTACAAAACATAACGCAGGAATAAAAGAAGTACCTTTTATAATGAAGAGGCTAGACGGCTAGCACAATGCAAGAATTCATCGGATTTTTGGAAAGTGGCGAAAACATTGAATGGGAAGGAGTATTTTAAAGAGCATTTTAAAGAGCTTTTGAATCCCTAAACCGTCAATCCAACAGTATCCTATGCAGAACCAATTTCAACCGTCGTCGTGTGCAGTCGCATTTATCGTTTGCTCCGCACTTAACTCTTTCGTCACTTTATTGTTCGTGCCCTTAATAATAATTCAAAATTGAAAAATTGTATCGCCATAAGCTACTGTAACGCGATTGACTCACCTCTACTTTTGTCAACCTAGGCATTTTTTTTTTGTTTGCCAACCATTCTGTATACAAATCAAAAATATCAACCCACCTTCTCTTTTGCAAACCGAAGCATCTTTTTCCAACGATACTGTGTCCCAATTAACTACTTTTTGCAACTTAAAAAATAAACCTAACTGTGTCATCAAAGTGCGGAAACCCAATTTGTGTTAACACCGATTCCAGTGCTGAGTGGATATGTTGTAGTGGTATTTGCGGGAATTCATATCACATCTCCTGTGTTGGTCTTAACAAAAGATCGCTCGTATATCTTAAAGACTGCAATAAAAATTTCATGTTTTTCTGTGATGAATGTAAGGGCATTTCTCTCTCCCATATTATGCTGGCTATTAAACGCTTGAGTGACTCAATAGACAATAATAATACTGATTGCCTAAACAAAATACAAAACATTTCAAAAAAATATGACGTCTTTGTTAAAAGCACTGAAGAATTACACCAACAATGTGAAACTAACAATTCCCATTGTTTATCTAAGCTCCTTGATATTGAAAAATGCACTAGTTCCTTTAAAAAACTGTCTGACTCCTTGCATGACTCACTTAGTGAGCTCAGTAGTAACGTTTCCTCCAATCTGAAATCCCTACGATCAGATATCGAGGTTCATTTTCAAAGTGATTCCTTTAAAACAACATTATCTTCCTACACGTCCCCCGATCAATCCTTCCTCATCGGAATTTACGATGAACTACACAGTGCCAAATCTGTGTTATCCAGAGTCTGTGCGGAATTAATATCAATTGGATACAACGTCAGTATCAATGGTCAACGGACTATGGAAATGCAACAGGACATGAGCTCCTTGAACAGACATTCGCGAGACTTGCGGCAAGTTATTAATGACTTTCTTGATGAACCTAAATATCCACCACTTGCACCCGTTACTGTGTATAATAGCCGCTGAAACTACGCCTCCCATACACACCGAAAAAGTCGCTGTAACTTCTTCTCCTTGTACACCTTTGGTACCTGAAGTCGCTGTAACTTCCCAACAATCGCAACCTACTCCAACAAGGGAGTCATCACCTACAGTATTTAAGCTTGGTCACCCATGGAGCTTGTCAGATTGGAATAAGAGATTATATAAACTTGAATCTGACATAATAGTACGTATTACTGCCTGAAAAACACTCCCATTCCCGCCAATGAATCCTGGGTTAAGCAGCCCCTCGAAAAAGCCACAACTTAGATCTAAGAATGTCGCGAGTAGTTCCAAAACAAAAGTATCCCATAAATACCCAATCCCTCATCATCCAACCTTAACAAACAATTCACCATTCAATAAACTCCTTAACAAACCATTCAAAAAACCCGTTAATGTTCCCAGATACGACCCCAACTGGAGCTTCAAAACAAATATATTCCCTTACTTTAACAACCCCTCCAATTCTCATAAGCTCCCTACTGCCCCTACTCTTTCTAAACCTCCAGGAAAACGTGTTTCCTTCAAAATCACTCCTTTTTTCGCTCAACCAAGCCAATCTCCCACTTCTAATTCACCCATATTCTGAACCCCTCCCCTATTTCTCACTCTAACCATATATCCTCTTCTGCACCTACTTTTCACTCTGCCTCGACTCCGAAACAAACTTCATCTTCTGCACCAATTTATCCCTTGACTGCTCCCAACCAAACACACTCTATTTCAACGAACACTTACACAACTCCTTGGCACTTTGCCCCACCCCGGACCAAGCTCAACGGCGTTCAAGAGAACTAGGCAAGATGACAAGTCTTCGCCTACGAACCCCTCACCTAAGAAAAAAGACCGAAGCCCTTGATTACGGAAGGGACCATTGAGAAGCGGCAATTTGCTATTGCAGATTTTAGCACATCTTCTCGGAAACTTTCAAATGATCAATGGCAATTGATGGAAGTCAGAATCCTGGACGAGGTGAACGATGCTATCGTTAAGAATGGGCAACCGCCCCTCTTCGGTAGCTTAAGAACCGGCCACGGATTCAAGCTGCTGACATGCGAAGACGGAAACACTCTCGTGTGGCTGCAGGACTTCGTAAAAAGAACGGTAGCTCCCTGGACTAACGCTGACCTAAGACCTAAATAAGCCTAAGGCGAAGATGATGCTACGGGGTCCGACCATCCCGATAGATCGGATTGAGAGATACCTGCAATCTCTAAACACCGAGCAAATCAGTGCGAACTGGAAGGTGCTTGAGATGGGGGAGCAGACGAAGGACGGTACAGAAGTGGTTGTTCAGCTTAGTCACAAGTCTATACCACTTCTGAAGAAAATTGGCTTCAAGGTGCGCATCGGGATAAACCGATGCAAACTGAGACTAATAGCCAATCAGAACAATCAAGTAAGTAAGAGGCGGGAGGTTTTTAATGTACATGAAAATGAAATTAATACAAATTAATCTTCAACATAGTAAAGCCGCCAGCGCCAACCTTGTCTACCTCATGGAGAGTAGACAAATAGACATCGCCCTTATTCAAGAACCCTGGATTGGACCAGGTGGCATAATTAAGGGCTGACACTCAAAGGGACTTACACTGTTCAAAACTGCACAAGCGGTAGCAAACAGTAATTTTAGAACTTGCATTGTAGCTAGGAAACAGTTTAATCTCTTTCTTTTATCTACATATAGCAATACAGATCAGACTGCCGTGAAGCTAGAGCAGATCGGGCTCCCACCACTCATCCTGGCATCCTGCTACATGCCTTACGACGGGACGGAGGGGCCACCTGCAGATCTCACAGGCCAGCTCGTGGAGCGAGCTGCAAATGAAAGATGGGACTTGTGCCCATGTTCTGTAACTATCGCATCGATAAAATTCGTCGAGAAACGTTGAAATTTGGAACAAAATTCATTTTATCGCATCATTGGGGTTCTGTAAACTGGATAGGCGATAATTTTATCGCATGGAACAATATGGAATGAAAATCTTTGGAAAGTGCGATAAAATAGTGTTCTGTAAGCTCGAAAAGCGATAACTTTTTCAAGTTAAACGTCAAATCTTATCGCCACATAAAAGCAGGCGAAAAGGAAACATGTCTGAGGCAAGAAAGGTAAGCAAAATAATAAATAATTCATTTCAAAAGTTTATTAATGAATATATATATTTAGAGATGCGCAAGGGTTTCCAAAAGCCAAAAGGATGCTCTTGTCGATTTCATGAGCGAAAACAAATTTTTTTGTAAATGCATCCTGTTGTGCCCTTGGTCAATTTCAAATAATAAATTTATTCCAAACATATTTACAATTATTATTTAATTCAGTTTTGCTTTTATTTTAAATATTCTCAACTACCTACATACTTAATTTTCTCAATTACTTTATTTTTTTTTTATTTTATTCACAGAAGATTGACAGTTCGACTTATCGCCTTCCACTGGATATTCCAGTCAGAATGGTTCACGAATTGAGTTTATCGCGTTCAGTTACAGAAACCCGATTTCTTCCACAGGCGATAACTGAGGAATGAGTTGTTTCATTTTTTAACGATGCGAAAAGTTATCGCCTCAGTTACAGAACATGGGTATTGGTCCTTGGATGTGATGCTAACTCACATCATGCTCAATGGGGAAGCACCGGCACTAACGTTAGAGGTGAGTCTCTTTTTGAATTTATAATAGAACATAATTTACTAGTCGCAAATAGGGGCAACGAGCCCACTTTTGTTACTAAAAATAGAGAAGAAGTGATCGATATAACTGTTACTAATAACGCAGACACAGTTTCTATCGATCAATGGAATGTCCTCAAGGAGGAATCATTCTCAGACCATAAACTTTAGGCTTCTTGATAAACGATACAGTGGAAACTCCGAAACCCTATAGGAATCTCAGGAATACTAACTCGGATTTCTTTAATAAGGAATTAGAGATGAGAAGCAGAAATCTCAGTAACACTGTGATTCAAGAACCCAAACATATTGACCAAGCATCTGACGAACTCAGGGTGATTCTAAATGACGCCTTTGAGAAAAGTTGTCCACTGAAACACATAGGGAAGGGAAAAAAGAAACCACCATGGTGTTACAACTCAGCAATTTGAGAAAAGAAACGAGAAAACTTTTCAATGCTGCTAAGAGTAAGTATCTCCTCCCATACCTACCGGAGGAAATCGTCGTGCGTTGAACTCAGCACACTTCAATTGTGTTGTTCACTTTGATTGCCAATTCGGTATCATCTTACGGATATTGTTTTGGGTCAATCAAAGTGCAATCATACAATAGTTGAATTGTGCTGACTCTTAAAATGTGCCGACGATTATCCACTGCGAATGTTTGGGTTTGCGACCACCGAAATGGCACGACAACGATTGTCTTTGGAAAAGAGTAAAAGAAGTCGGTTGTGTTTCGTTTTACGTTTTTATTTGTTTTTGGTGTAAAAAAAAAAGAATTAAACTAAAAAAAAGAGTGTTTTTTGTTAACCACGAAACAAATCGAGTGCGGTGAAGTGATAAAAAAAAAAAAATAAATAAATAAATACCTTTAAAGTTAACAGTGGGAGATACAGGTGAGTATAATTATATGTATGTACCCATATTCTGTAAGTGTCTAAGTTTTGTATCAAATTAATTTTTTTTTGATTTACATAGGGCTTAGTTTTACCAGATGGTATTTGGTTGTTTTTGTTTTTCTGCCCTAATAAAATTTGTTTCGGGCTCTCGGGTTTCAAGGTTAATTTAGACTTTCGGATACGTCGAGTATTATTCATCAGTCATTATTTTTGTTTGTTGTTGTTATAACTTTTCTGTCTGATTCGATTTTATTGAGGTAGGTAGTCTGATTTCATTTAATTTTTATTTGTTTGTTGAGTTGAATGTTGGTATTAAGTTGATGGCCAAAAGACAAATAGAGGCCCAACTTAATGATCTAATTGAGGAATCAGAGTCTTTGAAAAAAGAAAAGAAAGAAAGCCAACGACAGTTAAAGTTGTTGAATGATTTTCTTCTTTCAGAGCTAAAGGTGATTTTGAACCCCGAGGTTTATAGACTAGTCAGTTCTGAGTTCGGCTCTCGGTGGGGTAAATTAACACGAGTGGAAGCTACAGACGCTATTCTTACTGAATACGTGAAATCAGTCCACGAGTTATTGAAAAAACACACTAGAGAGACAGAAGAACTGACTAAACACCTCGAAAAAAGCGAACTTTGTCGTAAAAAAGCTGAAAAGCGACTTTGGCAAGCGTCAGAAGAAGCTGATCAAGAAATAGACCAGCTAACTGTTGAGTTGAACAAAAGCTTGTCAGCTCAAAGGGAGCTTAGAGAAAAAAAGGGTCCAATATCAACTTTAGCGGGAAGCTCGAAAAATTTACTTCCATTGCTCTGTACCAAACCACAACAGTAGAGGTAGTAAGATCTTCCAACAGAGAGATATCAACGCAAACAGACCAACCAAAACAAAAAGGTTTTGTCAAGATGTCGTTTGAAAACATCAGTAAAATAGTTTCACGTTTAGTCCCCGTGTTTTCTGGACAAAGAAACCATGAACTTTCGCGTAGAGTTCATGAATTCTTAAATGCCTGTGATCTGGCATTGAAAATGATAAAACCAGATGAGGAAGAGATTCTTGTTTCATTGATCTCAACACGGTTGGTAGGTGATGCATTTGAACTGACACGTTCAAACAAAGTAAAGACCGTATCAGACTTAGCTAAACTTCTCAAAGATTGTTATTTAGTGCCAAAAACTCTAGACAACGTAATTAACGAATTAAAGCAATGCCATCAATTGCTAGGAGAAGATGTTAAAGCGTTTGCTAGACGGTTAGCGACACTAAAAGCCACATCTGTTGAGATTATTGACTCGAGATATTTGGCAACTGAGTCAGTAGGCCTAAAAAAGTAAGTTGAAAACACGGTGTTGACAACTTTTAAAATAGGACTGGTCGATCCAGCTCTTCGCCAGTTTATGCTGGGCAGCAAAAGCAAGGACCTCAACGAAATCTCTGAGGAAGCCTTGAAAACTTCACTGCTAATACAGCCAAACGCGATAGGCTATATGGGAGTTGGAACAACACCAAACTTACCTTTTCCGTTGGATCGTATTAGTTCAACGTACCAAATTCCTGGTAATTTCCAACATAATTACAATAGCCTGACTCACACATATCAATCTGTGCCTTCTCTGCCTCAACCTTCAAACATTTATAATACACTACCCCACCAACAACCACAAACAATGACACACTTACAGAATTACACAACATCTACACCGACACATGTTGAAACACCGCAATTTACTCAGAATTTTCAAGATCCCCCCCACTCCAGCAATAGACAGCCAACAAGGTCTGTAAATCGCATTAAAACTTGTGGATTCTGTGGTAAGCAAAACCACAGCTATGTTGATTGCAATATTCGTAAAAGAACGCCATATTGCGACACTTGCGAGGACTATGGGCATACTCAAAACAGTTGTCCCCGCTCACAAATAAGAGCTACTCGGACAATAGCCCAAAAGCCTAGAGTCAAATGCAAGTGGTGTTCTAGGGTGGGTCATGTGGAGGACGATTGTTTCTCTAAGAGGAATTACCTCAAAGACCAATCGGGAAATGCCCCGGGGGCCAATTTAAATCACTAAATTGTGCCCCAAAAAATGCGCCCACCACCACCAAAATAACGATAAGCAAAAAAAGCAATGTAGATGAATTAAAATCATCAAACGATCGACGAAAAGAAAAAAGAACACAAAACGTTGACTCGAAGGAGTTAAATTTCTTTACTTTTGAGTCGATTCGTAAAACGAAGCAGAAATCAAGGCCACCAGTTTATGGGACAAATATAGACCTAGGTCAGTTTGGTCTCTTATTTCTGATTTTTAATCTTCGTTTCGTTTGGAGTAAGTGCTATTCAAATATGAAGTTCGTCTATAACTTTTTGGATTTTTATTTTAAGTGTTTTGTTTTGAAATGTTTTAACCAAAATGCTTTGCCGAGAAATAATAAAAAAATATTGTATGCATTTAGGAATCTTCGTAGGCATGACGTGTTCGTCGAGCTGCCTATGTCAATAGCCAAGGCCGAAAAGGTACTTCTTCTGGTCGACACAGGAGCAGACTCGAGCTTACTAAAAAGAAGTTCATTAAAAAATGCTACCAATATAAATATGGATGAAACAAAGCAATTGGGTGGTGTTTTCGGTGGAGTAGGTATGACATTGGGTACAATTAAAACCAATTTACTTTTTCCTAGAAAATTTTGGACTAAGTGGAATGTGGTAGATGGACTAGAAGACATACCTGCTGATGGTATACTGGGTCGTGATATCCTTTGGAATCACACAATCATCGACGCGGTTTCCAAAAGAATAACATTTTTGGATGAAAAAAAAAGAAGTTTTAATTGATCTACCCCTCAAATGCTTACCAACGAGTTCTCTTACTATTTCTTCATTGAACGTTGTGAAGTGTAAGGTTGGAGCTCGTACGCAAACTATTGTGAAAATAAAAATTCCTAATTCCAAGTCAAATGAATTCCTGATACATTCACAGGAAATTGATAATGGAATTTATTTAGGAAACACAATAGTTAAAGCAAACGACAGTTACGTCCATGTCCCGGTTTTGAACAGCACAACAGAGGACTATTTCATGGATACAAGCTTCATACCTACACACTCAAATTTGCACAATTACAAAGTCTTAAATAATAATCCGGGGACGAAAATATATGCGAATTTTCAACAGATTCAGATTAAGGAACGGGAAAATAGCCTTCTATCTTCACTTAAATTAGATCGTAACTTAACTAAGGAAGAAAAACAATCCATAGAAAATGTATGCATTAAGTTTAATGATGTTTTCCTACTAAAAGGTGATCGTTTAAGCTATACGCCCGTGTTGTCCCACAACATACCCACGAAATCTGACCAAGCACCGATTAACACTAAGCAATATAGAACTCCGGAGATTCACAAAAAGGAAATTGAAAGGCAAGTGCAAGAGATGCTTGACCAAGATATAATTTCTGAAAGTAAATCTCCTTGGAATTCACCATTGCTTATTGTACCCAAGAAATCGGTTGAAGGTCAAAAGCGGTGGAGAGTGGTTGTAGACTTTAGAAAACTTAATGAAGTCACCATCAAGGATGCATTTCCTCTACCAAGGATTGAAGAAATACTTGACCAATTAGGTCACTGTCAATTCTTCACTACCCTGGATTTGCCCAGCGGCTATCATCAGGTGTTGATCGATCCAGCCGATAGAGCAAAAACTGCGTTTAGTACCAGCACAGGGCATTATGAATTTAATAGAATGCCTTTTGGTCTAACCGGCGCTCCGGCAACATTTCAAAGGATAATGAATCACATCCTGACGGGGTTGCATGGCATTGATTGCTTCGTTTATCTGGACGATATTGTTGTCTATGGCAAAAATCTGGAACAGCACAATCAAAAACTTTCTAAAGTTTTTGGTAAACTTAGGCAGCACAATCTCAAATTAAATACCGAGAAATGTAACTTCCTACGGCGTGAAGTAAAATATTTGGGACACGTATGTTCTGAAGAAACATTGAAGCAGACAGAAACAAGCAGACTATCTCAAAAGACATTCAGGTTCTAGAAAATCTAGAAGATATACAAACAGTTCTTCGTGATTTCCACAACTCCGTACTGGGAGGACACCAGGGAATGGCGAAGACCTATGCACGGATTCGTCGTCAGTTCAGGTGGAAAAATATGCATAAGGATATCACAACTTACATCAGGAACTGTGACAAGTGCCAAAAGAATAAGTCGGGCAAATTGACCAAAATGCCAATGGTATTGACAGATACCCCATACCTTCCATTCGAAAAAGTATACATGGACATGGTAGGTGTTTTACCCTTGACTTATTCCGGTAACAGGTATATCCTAACATTCCAGGACGACTTAACGAAATATATGACCTGTGTTGCAATTCCTGATGCTGAAGCATGTACGGTAGCAAGAGCCTTTTACGAAGAGATTGTTACAAGGTTCTGCATACCCAAAATCCTAGTCACAGATAATGGAACAAATTTTACTTCGAAGCTTTTTTCTGAAACTTGTAAGCTTCTGGGAGTTAAAAAGATTCACATTACCGCCTATCACCCACAAGCCAACGGTTCACTTGAGCGCAGTCACAGACCCTTAGCGGAATATCTAAGGAGTTTTGTTGACAATGATGATCAGTGTTGGGACCAGTGGCTGAGACAGGCAATGCATGTCCACAACAACACTGTGCATGCCGCCACTAAACTGACACCAACGAAGAGCTTGTATGGTTTCGAGTTCGAAATGCCGACAAATTTAAAAGTAACACCTAAACCTCTATATAATGATGAAGATTATCCGAAACTTCTTCAACATCAACTTCAGATAACACACGAACTTGCGAGGAAAAATTTAGAATTGGCAAAACGAAAATCGAAACAGCAATACGACCGCCAGACAAATCCTGTTTCGTTTGTAGTTGGAGAAAAAGTCCTGCTCAAGAATCGCACAAGAAAAAATAAGTTCTCACCTGTTTGGTTAGGACCCTACGAGGTGATCTCAGTGAATGACTCTGTAAATTCGGAAATTCTAGTAGGTAGGAAAATGAAAAGGGTTCACAACAATCAACTTAAGGCTATACTAAATATCGCAATACTAAATATCAAACAAACCCTTTTTAATGTTTCTTTAATGTGTAAGCTAAGTTTTATTTTTCTCGTGGCAAACATACCGAACGTTACAGCATTAACTCCTTATCAAATACAAAACCTTACTTTAACTCCGGCACTATTTGAATGCATTGGGAATGCTGTGTTTTTAAACAACAAATGGACCATATTCACAAAGATAACACCCATGGATTTTTCGGAAGTTCTTAATTTTGTAGACAAGTGTGACGTTAAGATCAAACAGCTGTGCGTACCTCTACAATCGAAATTCCAAACAAATTGCAACATGAGAACGAACGAATTGGAAGCGATCATATCCAACCTTCGACAAAACAACATGCGATTAAAGCATATGGTTTCCCACCTAAGAAATAAGAGAGCCATAGAAACAATTGGAAACTTCTTCCATTGGGCTTTTGGAACTATGAACAAGGAGGATTCTGATAAGATTTATGACCATCTAAGCAACTTGGATACCAACGAAAATGAAGCGCTCAATTTGATTACGAAACAGATAACGGTGGCAAATTCCAATTTTGATAGGCTCAGTAAACCTATCAAAACGTTAACAGAAGAGGTGGAAAAAATTGGAAAGAGTTTCGACAACTTCACCACGGATATTGAAAATTTCGCGACGGCAGCAATGAAAGAGTTAGCTGCGACGAAATTGAAGGTGGAGATTAACGAAATGATCTCATTAGTTACCTCTAAACTGCTTGAAATCCAAAGTCGCCAAACAACTGAGCTATCAATTTTTAATGATTTGTACCAATATAAGCTTCATCCTTTTATTTTGGACGCAAACAATTTATCATCAGTGCTGAAGAATTCTAAGTATGAAAGAATGGTTCTTAATCCAGCCGCGTTGTTCCAAGTTGTTCAGCTCTTGACCTATCCTCAAAGAGATTCAATCGTTTTAAAGATCACTGTTCCGCTACCTGAAGCCGCCATGTTTTCCTTGTTCAAGGTATACCCAGTGCGAACTAAACTCGATCACCATTGGGACTTGGTTTTAGACGTTAAGACTGAATACATCGCAGAAGCAGACGATCATGCTTTATTTGTCACCATGTCGCGTACAGAGTTGATGCAATGTTCCGAGGTTTCGATTAATTCGTCAATAACGATAAAGGTATGTGAACACCAAAAACCCATGCATACCAGTGGAAGCTCTGAGTGCCTAGTAGAGCTGTTGCAACACTCTGCTACCTCACAAATGAACTGCAACTACGCCTCACCATCTACAAAGGGAGTTATCACGAAGATGTCAACAAAAAATCAATGGCTTTTCAATATGAGAGAATCAATTGCTCTCAATTTTAACTGCGATGGGGAACTGTATGCTCCAGTGCTCGAAGGATTCGGAATTCTGCACATTCTACATCCTTGTGAAATAAATACGAAGGAATTGCGTATACCATACGAGCAGGTTTGGAGTTCAAAGCGATCCATCAGCCGAGAGTGAACCATTCGGATCTTATTGAACTGCTAAGGGAAGGATATGCCAATCTTACTGTGAGGTCCTTTTCAAAACCACCACCACTATCCTTAGGTAGTCATAGCGATATGATTGCGAGTTTGGAGGAGGGGAAGAAGTCGTTAGAAGATCTACAAGAGGAAGCGAATCAAATCGAAAACAGGAAGCGCGTGAACAGTCAGCGATTGGAAGTCGACGTCCATCGATACTCTCTTGTGTCCATCAGTGTGCTCATAATAGCACTCGTATTGTTCAAATGGTACCTTTCAAGAAGTTCGTTTGCAAGCACCGCCAACATACCGAGTCAAATCACAACAAGTATAACAAACGTTGTCCCAGAAAAATTCGATGCCGTCAAGATAGATGCCGTCGAGATGGATGCCCTACCAGATCGTTTAGCTGCAACAAGGAAATCTACACGAGGAGTAACGTTTGCCCGAGTTTAGTTTAAAATATTTTATAAAACAAAAAAAAAAAAAAAACAAAAAAAAAATATTGAATTCTGGATTTTTATTTTTCTTTCAAAAAAAAAAAGCAATTAATGTTCTTCTTAGTTAAAAAAAAAAAGGATTGAATTCTGGATTTTTATTTTTTCTTTCTATTTTTATATTACTTGCGATGTAAATTAGGTTAAGAACAAAAACTAAAAACTCAATTAAAAAAAAAAAAAAATAACAAATATTGTCATGTAATAAAAAAAAAGTAATTCCTAGAATATAAGTTATATTTGTTACGTATTTTTAAGAAATTGTTAAATAAAAAAATAATATAATCTTGTCGATTGTCATCCGGTTGATCATGAGTTCTTCCTCCGGGTGGGGAGGGATGTTGTATCTCCTCCCATACCTACCGGAGGAAATCGTCGTGCGTTGAACTCAGCACACTTCAATTGTGTTGTTCACTTTGATTGCCAATTCGGTATCATCTTACGGATATTGTTTTGGGTCAATCAAAGTGCAATCATACAATAGTTGAATTGTGCTGACTCTTAAAATGTGCCGACGATTATCCACTGCGAATGTTTGGGTTTGCGACCACCGAAATGGCACGACAACGATTGTCTTTGGAAAAGAGTAAAAGAAGTCGGTTGTGTTTCGTTTTACGTTTTTATTTGTTTTTGGTGTAGGTACTTGTAATATTTTAACAAGTACTAGAAACGATAATGACTGGGATATATATAAAAACAGTCAGCGAAAATTTAAAGCAGAAACTCAAAGAGCGAACGAAGCTCATGGAGAACTTTTTGCAGTGAAATCGAGAGTACCAACGAATCGGCCAGATTAAGGAAAATTCTTTCTAAAGACTCAATCCCTCTGGGATCTCTCAAGATACCCACTGGGAGCTGGACCGAATCCTGCAATGAGACTCTTGAACACTTGATAAATACTCACTTTCCAGGTTGCGGGTCAAAAGACAGCAATCTGGAAACAGAATCCTACACGGAACACGCTGTACCATCGGACATTATAACGGATGAAAAGATCAGATGGGCATTCCATTCCTTTTCTCCATATAAATCCCCTGGGCTCGACGGCATATTTCCAATGATGTTACAAAAAAGCGAAACCCTTATAATACCGCTCCTGAAAAATATATTTATTAACAGCATAAAATGGGGATATGTTCCCTTATCAAGTTAAAGTGGTTTTTATTCCAAAAGCTGGCAAACCCAGCCACACAGAAGCAAAAGACTTCAGACCAATCAGCCTGACATCGTTTATTCTTAAAACGTTTGAAAGACTGATAGACCTACATATTCGAGGCACTCTGAAGCTGGTTGAAATATCCCCAGCTCAGCACGCCTACACTAAGGGGAAGAGTGTAGAAACCGCTCTTCATAGCGTCGTTAGCACGGTGGAAAAAACTCTAAGCGACAAAGAATATACCCTTGCTGCGTTTCTCGATATTGAATGTGCCTTTAATAACGTGAAGAATGAAGCAGTAAAAATAGCCCTGGTAGACAATAAAGTCGATAATTGTATAATAAATTAGATATAATCAGATAAAGCGAAATATCTTGGTGTGATTCTAGATAGGAAACTAAACTGGAGTCTTAACACTAAGGAACGAGCCAAAAAAGGAATGATTGCATTCTATTCTTGCAACAGAATCCTCGGGAAATCGTGTATTTAGCAATAATTAGACCAATACTAACTTATGGTAATCTGGTCTGGTGGAATGGAATTGAGAAAAGCACAAACCCAAAAACTCTGACAAAGGTACAGAGACTTGTGTGCATTGGGATTACAGGAACCATGAAGTCCACTCCAACTGCAGGGTTGGAGACGATACTCAACCTGAAGCCCTTAGACCTCTTAGTACAAGAATCCGCAGCATACAGCGCCGTACGGCTAAGCCAGACTAATTCCTGGAAAAACAGCACAAAAGGACATGCTCAGATTCTTCACAAATATTCGAGTGATAGTATCATCACTGACTATAAAACACCCGAATTTGACTTTCATAAACCATTCCAAACTGCTTTTCCAGGCAGAGAAGAATGGTTGAACAATGAACCCTACACCGGTGAATCTGCAATAGCAATATATACAGATGGCTCCAAAATGGACACGGGTGTTGGTGCAGGCTTTTTCTCAGAACCTCTTGAGCTAAACAACTCACTTAGGCTCCCAAATTATAGTAGTGTCTTCCAAGCGGAGGTCATGGCAGTGACAACAGCTGCTAGACAGGTATCAATGATGGCGATACTACGGGCTGATATCACCTTTTACATTGATAGCCAAGCGGCAATATAAGCGATTTCTGCCAATGTTATTAAGTCGAAGCTTGTGTCTTGCTGCCGCGAAGAGCTCAGGGTTATTGGCACGCAGCATAATATTAGACTCTGCTGGGTCCCGGGGCACAGCGAGATACCGGGTAATGAAAAAGCCGATGAGTTGGCAAGGCAGGGATCAGCGCTTGACGCCAGTCAAGCAGAGCTAGTCAACATCCCACCCTGCAACATTAAAAAGAAAATTTCAGATTTAATTCTAGAGAAATCCAATGAAAGGTGGAGTCTACTTGACACCTGTGATACTACTAGAAAAATATGGCCCTGCTTTAATAAACAGAAGACGGAAAAATTATGCAATTTAGTAAGAAATCCCTTCGCTCTCTTACAAGCATAATCAACAGACATAATTTACTGAAATATCATAAATTCAAAATGAAATTCAGTACAGATGACTTATGCAGGGGATGTGGTGACGAGGAGGTGCACGAAGATACATTGCATTTTCTCTGTCACTGCCCCGCGCTCTGTCACCAAAGAAGGAAATTTCTTGGTAGATACTTCTTCGATAATCTCGAAGATCTATCCAATACATCAGAAATCCGCATATTGAACTTCATCAATGCCTCTAAATGGCATGATTGACCATAGAACACATAGGTTTTTATCAGGAAAAGAGTGATTGCACTCAAGGGTAACACAATGGATCTACATTGATCTAAGTGTGGCGATAGCTACATCAATTGTCAGCCCATTAACCTAACCTAACCTAACCTACACAACTCCTTGCATATCCCCTCCAAATACATCCTCATCAAACTCCGGTTTTTCTCCATTGATCTCCGCCCATTCTTTATCGATCCCCTTCTACCCCACCAGTCAAAATGACACAGCAGACACTCGATTCCTCTGAATGTCGCTATGCTCTTTCTAGGCTAAGAGACAAAAAAACTTACGAGAACATTCGCATATTCTTAGCTTATCTTCATGATAAATTTGATTCTGTCTGCTATGAAGGTAAAACAAACATTAGTGTTATGGTATCAATTCAACAGGAAGGTCTACCTACTAATGTTATCAGTCTTAAAAATCTTTTCATCAAATATCACGAGTTTTTCAATATGTCTCCACAAAAAGTAGAAAATGATCTTGATGCTTACGGAAGGTATATTTATTCGAAACGCATATCATATCTTCAGCGTAGTAGGGCCGACCTGTATTATCAAAACGTCAAAACATCTGTCCTTCTTAACTCTCATAAGCTCCCCTTTGACATCTTCGCACTAACTGAAACAAACTTGTCTGCTGATATAAACGATAACGAACTTTTCCCATCACATTTTAATATCTTCCGGGTCGACGGATCCTCGGATTATGATGTGTCTTGTGGCCGCGGTGTTCTACTGGCGATTCACAATCGGTATGACTCAACACTATTTAAAACCTCTTTATCTTCCTCTTTTGAGTTCGTTTATATCAAATCAAATATTTCCAAATATTCCCTCTTCATAATTTGCTGCTATATCAGACCATCCAAAGCTATCAGCTAGCTATTGATGCTTTCGATTCCATCTTCGATGCTACTGATCCTTCCAATGTTGTCATAATTGTTGGTGACTTCAATTTCCCAAATCTTCAATGGGTTCTCTCGGAGGAAGAGTCCTATTACATACCCTTGAATCCCACATCCGAAAAGGAGATTTTATTTACTGATTGCATATCAGACTTAGACCTCTATCAATTGAGTGGTGTTAAAAATAATTTAGGTCGTCAACTCGATCTTATATTTTGTTCTGATGTTGATAATTGTGTGGTATCAGCTAGCGATCATCTACTCTCTAAATTAGACTCTTACCATCCTCCCCTTTTCCTCACCTTTTCTAACGACTCTTCCTACAAAGCCAATTTATCCGAAAATCCACTTGCATTTAATTTTCGTAAGGCTAACTTCCCTAAGCTTAACAGCTAGCTTAGTTCTGTTGACTTTAATACCATCGCTCTTACCGCTGACATCAACGCCGCAGTTTCCACTTTCTATTCTAATGTTTTTTACTGCCTTACTCAATCTGTTCCTGTGGTTCAACAAAAGAGTACTTCTTCATCCCCCCCATGGTACAATAGTGATCTACGGTCTTTAAGAAACAAGAGGAACAAACTATGGCGGATTTACCTGACATCCCGCTCTGACTTTGATCTGTTAAGTTATAAGTACACCAACTCTAAATTTTCTGAACTTTGCGATTCCCTCTACCAAGATTACTTAAATCGAATGCAAACTTGTATTATAACAGATCCCAAAAGATTCTTTCATTTCATCAATGCTAAAAGGAAGTCTGATAGCTACCCTTCAACATTAACTTACGTATATTTGGGCTCTAGCTCCGATGATCCGAAAATAGTTGCTAATTTGTTTGCCCAATTCTTTCGCCAATCTTTCTCTGTTACTGACTTACAGCCTGATTTAGAATATTTTTCCTACCTAAAATCTTCCCCTAAACTTCCTTAAACTCCATAAGTATATCATCGAGCATAGTGGAAGACAAGATTAATATTCTTAAAGATGATTATTCCGCTGGTCCTGATGGTGTCCCCGCTATAATTTTGAAAAAGTGCTGCTTATACTTAGCAAAACCCTTGACAGCTTTATTCAAACTTTCACTCTCACTTGGAGTTTTTCCTTCTCATTGGAAAACTCTTTTATAATCCCCATCCATAAAAAAGGCCCCAAGAAAGAAATCTCAAACTACCGCTCTATAGCTAAGTTGTCTTGCATTCCTAAGATCTTTGATAGTATTGTCTATGATACAATGCTTTTCCACTGCAAGCATTTAGTCTCCCCAAACCAACATGGCTTCGTCAAAGGTAGGTCTACCACCACTAATTTGATTGAATTTGTTTCTGGAACCCCATGCTCTCTTGAAAACGGCTGTGAGGTTGAAGTAATTGCAACCGACCTCAGCAAAGCATTTGACAAAATCTCCCATTCTCTGATCCTTTTCAAGTTAAATGCCTTAGGATTTCAACCCAGTTTTGTTTCTTGGATACAGTCCTACTTAAAAGATCGTCAGTATAGAGTTATCTTTAGATCCTCTGAATCTGATCCCATCCTTGCAACTTCTGGTGTACCACAGGGAAGCCACCTTGGCCCATTGATTTTCATTTTGACCATTAACGATGTTGACTGTATCATAAAAGAATCTCTTATATCTGTCTATGCAGATGATAAGAAAATATTTAGGTGCATCTCATCCCCTAGCGACTCGCTTCTACTACAAAATGACCTCAACAAATTTTCGACATGGTGCCTTAAAAAACTTTCTGGAACTCAATGTTAACAAGTGTCAAGCTATCACCTACTCACGTAAGCGCTTTCAACTCCCTCCTAGAACGTATTTTATAAATAATATGCCAGTTCCCTCAGTTGACTCTCTGAATGATCTAGGAATCATTTGTGATAGAGAACTGAACTTTCGCTCTCACATTGATACATCCATTAAGAGAGCTAACTCTGCACTCGGCTTTGTAAAACGATGGTCCAAGGAATTCCTCGATCCCTATGTCACTAAATCTCTCTACACCACTTTTGTTAGGCCACTGCTTGAATATGCAAGTCAATTCTGGTCACCCTCTTACATTAGTCACCCCCAGCGAATTGAAGCCGTTCAAAGTCGATTTCTTCGTTTTGCCCTCCGAGGCCTACCTTGGTCTGATCCGTATAACTTACCTCCCTATGAACATCGTTTAAAATTAATTCATATGGAATCTCTTGAATACCGCCGTAAGGTGGCTGACGTTGTTTTCACCCATCAACTCCTAACTGGAAATATTGACTGTCCTTCTCTTCTCAAAAAAATCTCCATCCAAACTAATTCCAATAATCTCCGGTCCATACCTCTCTTTCAAATCAAATTTCATCGTACCAATTATGGTAGCAATGAACCTATCACACGTATGTTACGCACTTCAAACAGCGTTTCCAACCTATTCGACTTCCATTTAAGCAAATCCAGACTCAAATCCTCCCTTTATAGTACCTCGTATCCTTTCTACCCATACCCGAAAATTTTCTAGTTTTTAAGAATTTATGTTAGTCTTAAGTTAGTTAAGTTATTTTTAAGTTGATTGCTTGTATTAAGCTAATAAAGTTAAAAAAACAGATGGAGGTGAGAGGGGCCTTCTCCCCTCTCCCCCTGTGTGTGTTTGTTGCTATATATACATTGAAAAAAAGAACCATACATTGAAAATAGCACACTAGATGCGTGAATAACTAGTGAAGAAGTCATAAATACTTTAAAAAATGTAAAGGATGGCAAAGCGGCTAGGTCTGATGTAATCCCAGTTGAATTCTACAAATACGGCACCAATGAGCTGATAAATACGATTACTTCGAGTTTAACTACATTTGGATAGTGGATCTATACCCGAATGGTTTAAGGAGTCCTTAATCTTCCCTATCTACAAAAAAGGAGGTACTCAAAGCTCAGACAATTATCGTGGAATAAGTTTTTTGAACGCCTCATACAAAATTTTTACATCAATTCTGCAACGACGATTTAATTTGTGGATTACCCAGAATGGGTTATTGAAATAGTTTCAAGCCGGTTTCAGATCAGATTAATCCGAGGTCGACCATATATTTGTTCTTCAGAGCATTGCCGAAGAGCATTCCTACGAAACCAAAAGAAACTTTATTGCTTCTTTGTGGATTTAAAGCAGCCTTCGATGCGGTGGACAGAAATGCGCTCTTTTACAAGCTGTATGGATTAGGGATGTTCAGGAAATTTGGTAAAATCCTTAAAAATATATACAGGGTGAGTCATGAGCAATGCGACAAAATGCTAGGGCGTGTAGGTTGCGTTGAGACAAGAAAAAAATCGTATGGGAGGGGGGGGTCTATTCCCCTCCGTTTAGCCGGGAGGGGCAATTTTCGAAAAAACTGACTTAAAATGGGAAAAAAATTATTTAAAATCAACGGCTTCATTCACAATGCTATGCGATACGTTTTTGAAAAGCCAATAACTTTTTCTTTCATTCTGTGTTTAAATAAATCTATTCTAAGATATAGTTTTTGAAATATTAATTTTCAAAGTCAAAATTTTGAAAAAAAAAATTGAAAAAAAAAATTCAAATTCATTTTTTTCAAAATTTTACATAATTAAGTGCTAATTTTAATTTCAAAATTCAATGCTGTTATTAATTTTTCAAAATAAGAAAACCGGATGCAAAAATTTTTTGTCGTTCTCAAGAAATTAAAAAAAAACCAAAACCACCTTTTTCTAAGAAAAACATTTATTTTTATTGTAACGAAGCAATTTAAGAAGCATTAATCTTAGTTTTTTTAGTTTTTTTTATTCCTTTTATTTTTACTATGTTTTTTTATTGGAAGTACTTATAAAAAATTCTCGATATGATCTCCATTGTTTAGAAGGCATAGATTATATCTCCTTGTAATGGCTTCACTTAAGTTTATGCTTGACAAATTTTCCTGACTTCAATTCGTTCCTTCAGTTGTTCCAATGATACTGTTTCCACTTCGTAAACATAATTCTTCATAAATCCCCATGCATAGAAATCTAGGGGAGTTAAATCTGGTGACCTAGGCGGCCATTCCGTGGGGCCCCTTCTTCCGATCCAACGGTCACTAAAATGATCATCCAGCCAGTTTCTCACCTGTAAGCTGTAGTGTGCTGGAGCACCATCTTGTTGGTAGATTAAAGTATCTGCTATAACCAATGGAACGCTGTCTAATAAATCGGGTAAAAGGTCTCGTAGGAATTGCAGGTATGATTCTTCATTAATAATGGAATTCAAAAACCGGGGCCCGATCACAGTGTGTCCAACAATACCAAGTCAAACATTACAACTAAAGCTGTGTTGTGATTTGTTTTGTTTTTTTTTTGTGTGGATTGGCGCTACTACAATAATGTAAATTGTGGAAGTTAGTAACCCCATCCCTAGTAAACTGTGCTTCATCCGTCCAGAATATTCTTCTAAAATAGTTTTGTTCGGTTTCATTTCTAAGTAGTAATGTTCTACAAAATTCGGTTCTCAATAACTTGTCGTTTGAGGTGAGTTCCTGAACAGGCGTAAAGTGGTACGGGTGTAAATTTTCCGCCCGAAGTACTCGACATGCTCTAGATTGGGACACTCCAAGCATAGTGGATATCCTTCTTGTACTGACGGAGGGATTATTTCGGACTAAATCCAGAATTCTTTCATCTAAGATTCTTGACTCATCAGAAACTAGCCTTTCGCTTCTTCGATGCTCCAGCACTCCATGATCTCTTAGACGTCGGTGGATTCTTGGAAACGTGCTATGATGGGGACACCTCCTATCGGGATATCTTTCAGCGTACAGTCTTTCGGCTTCACGACTTCGACCATTAGCTAAACCGTAGCAGAAATGCATGTCAGTTAATTCTTCTCGGGTGTATGAGCTTGACATCGTTACGTGTTAATGAGTTAATATTCAAATTGGAATTAATTACTAAGCAAAACTGCAATGCCTTTTATTTATCTTGCGTTGCAATTTTCTTTTTTTCATTAAAAAAAATGCGGTTTTATTGTCCCTATTGTCCCCATAACAGGTAGAACCCATGGGCTGCGGACAGGCCAAGGCAAAAATATTGACAGGTCAGTTTTCAGAAGTTATCAATGAAAATAATATTAATCCAGGGTTATTCCAATACTATTTAATTTTATTACGTTCTCATAAAACCCCAATTAAAAAAAGTAAAAAAACTAAGATTAATGCTAAATAAATAAATAAATTGCTTCGTTACAATAAAAATAAATGTTTTTCTTAGAAAAAGGTGGTTTTGGTTTTTTTTTTATTTCTTGAGAACGACATAAAATTTTTGCATCCGGTTTTCTTATTTAGAATTAAAATTAATAACAGCATTGAATTTTGAAATTAAAATTAGCACTTAATTACGTAAAATTTTGAAAAAAATGAATTTGAAATTTTTTTTCAAAATTTTGACTTTGAAAATTAATATTTCAAAAACTATTTCTAAGAATAGATTTATTTAAACACAGAATGAAAGAAAAAGTTATTGGCTTCTCAAAAACGTATCGCACAGCATTGTGAATGAAGCCGTTGATTTTAAATAATTTTCTTTCCATTTTAAGTCAGTTTTTTCGAAAATTGCCCCTCCCGGCTAAACGGAGGGGAATAGACCCCCCTTCCCATACGATTTTTTTCTTGTCTCAACGCAACCTACACGCCCTTGCATTTTTAGTTTATTTGTTCACTTAATTCAAGCGATTAACTTAATATTAGATAAATAAAAATAAAAATAAAACTTAATATTAGATAACAATTTTTGAATAATTAAATTAAAAACATTATAAGTAATAAGAAGGGATTCATGGGTAGTTGGAATAAAGATTTCTTCTGAGTGAGGAGGAACTGGGACTAAAATCAAATATGAGTTGTGCACTATTGGCTAAACGTAGCATTCTGGTTATTGGGTTGTAATGGGCATAATTTGTGCGGTATGTAGGAAGGTGAAAGAAAGGGATGGATCGAAGGTTACATGGATTGGTATTAATGAAGATTTGTTCAAGAAGTGCCGGAGAGTCGATGGCACCGGTGATTAGTTGGTGGATGAAGATTATGTCAGCAATAGCACGACGTTTAGCAAGGGTGTGTAGGTCGATTAATTGCAATCGGCGTTCGTAGGGGGGTAAGATATGGGGATCGGACCAAGGGAGATAACGTAAAGTGAAGCGGAGAAACCTACGCTGCACTGCTTCAATTCTATGTGAGTGAGTGGATTGATATGGAGACCATACTTGGCTGGCGTATTTGAGAATGGGTCTAACATATGTGGTGAAGAGTGACTTGGTAACGTAAGGATTAGAAAATTCCTTAGACCATCGCTTTATAAAACCAAGACTAGAATTAGCTTTAGAAATAATATGGTCAAAATGCTTACGGAAATTGAGCTCTTTATCCAATATAATGCCAAGATCGCGGATAGATGAAACTACGGGAATGGGCTCGTTGCAGAAGTAATAAGTTCTAGGGGATAAGGGGAGGCGTTTCCTAGAAAAGCTCATAGACTGACATTTTCTAACATTGAGTTCAAGAAAATTTTTATCACACCATGCAAGAAAAGAATTTAGATCTTGATGAAGTAGGGAAGAATCAAGAGAGTTATGTATTACCTTTATAATTTTTATATCATCGGCATAAATGGAAAGGTCGGAGTAAGAAGTAATGCAATCAACATCATTAATGGCAAGAATAAAAAGAAGTGGGCCAAGATGGTTCCCTGAGGAACGCCTGAGGTTGCATAGATAGGTTCGGATACAGAGCATCTGAACAATACCCTGTAAAGACGGTTCTCTAAATAGGATTTAATCCATTGAATGAATAATGGTGGAAAACCAAAGGCTTTAAGCTTAATGTAAATGATTTGATGAGAGATTTTATCGAATGCTTTACTAAAATCGGTAGTGACTACATCGACATCATAGCCTTTTTCCAAAGCACAAAGGGTCATGGAAACAAATTGAGTAAGATTTGTCGTCGTGGATCTACCCTTTAAAAAACCGTGCTGAAGAGGAGAAACTATTGATTTACAATGAAAGCTAAGAGAATCATAGACAATACTTTCAAAGAGCTTGGGTATTGTCGAGAGTTTTGCAATCGGGCGATAATTTGAGTTATCATTTTTACTGCCTTTTTTGTGGATCGGGAATAAAAACGAGTTTTTCCAGGAAGTAGGGAATACAGCTTGCGAAAGCGAAACGCAGAAAAGAGATGTGAGTGGTTGGCAAAGTACATTAACACATTTTTTGAGAAATATGGCTGGGATACCATCAGGACCAGGAGAAAAATTGTCTTTCAATAAGTTGATCTTTTCACGCACCGAACTTAGAGTTATATTGACCGAAACAAGCGACGTATTAGGATTGTTCGATAGGAAACGAAAATATTCAACGTCAGGTTCATTTATCACATCACTGTAAGATTGACCGAAAAAATTGGCAAAGAGATTAGCTATAACTTGCGGATCAGAAGATGATGAGTTGAGAAAATTGAAGGTAGTAGGTAGACCATCAGATTTTCTCTTTATGTTTATAAATTGATAGAAACGCTTCGGTTATGAAATAAGACTACTCTCCATTTTAACAAGATAATCATGATAGAGTGATTCGCAGAGGGAAGAAAAATGTTTAGAAACATTTTGGTAGATTAAAAAATCTGAGGGCGTCCGAGATTTCAAGTAAATATTCCATCGCTTATTTCTAAGATTGCGGAGAGAGCGCAACTCTTTAGCGTACCAGGGGGGAGATGATAAACAGCTTTTTTGAGGCAGGTAAGGGACACATTTAGTAAGACAATCAAAGATAGCAGTATAAAAAAAAGAAAGAGCAATTTAAATGGGAGTATGAGGATTTATAAATAGGTTGTAATCGATATTGTTTAAAAGGATATTAAGTTCATTAAAATCAGCCTTACGAAAATTAAAATAATAAGATATTTCAGAATTAATTATAGGAATTCCTTGATCATATGTGAAAAGAAGAGAAAGAGGAGGGTGATAAAGGTCGGGTGGAGAGAAGATGGGAGCTTTCAGTCACAACTGAATTGCATGGGTCAGATGAATAGATGAGGTCAAGATGACGGCCAAGGTTGTTAGATATTCCACTTAATTGAAAAAGCCCTAATTCAAAAAGACGATCGACAAAAAGACATTCTTTTTCAGAAGTGGGATTACAAGGAACGAAACACGATTCATCATCTGATGATATCCAAAGTAGATCAGGTAAGTTGAAATCACCGACGATAATGAAATCGTCGCTTGAATCCGCACCCTCAATCAAGGAGTCAAAGGAGTCAGTAATTAATTGATACGCAAGAACGGGTTGTGAAGGACGTATATAACAACAGAGAACATAGAAACACCGGTTAGAGACGGACATTTTTACACATACATATTCGTAGAGTGGAGAACTAGAAATTTCAACTAGTAGTATTTATATGGCTGTGTACGGCTAAGAGAACACCACGCCCGGAGGGAGCATTATCATTACTTTGACCATCTGCACGAAAAACAACAAAATCGGAAGAGAATAACTCTGAATCAAGAAAACTGGACAAAGATTTGTTTCAGTTAGGGCATAGATATCAAAAAGTAGGTTTTGGGAGTTAAGAAACACAGTATTAGTTTTGGTACGTAAGCCTCTAACGTTTTGGTAGTAAAGTGATAAGGTTGCAGGGTTTAAGGTAAACTGGAAACTGTATTATGACCGCTTTTTATTCAAACCCTCATATAGACTACATTCTCAAAGTTTTGAAAATGCATAGTGAAAGATTACCGAAGAAGGCAGCCCTCTATGCAATCAATCAATGAAGTAGTTGGTACGCAGAATGGCATGAGCTGGCTCTATGAACAGAATACTCTGCGAAAGCTTCTAAAAACACATCGAGTAAAATATTTATCATAGTTGTAAAATATACTTAATACATATTTAGATATTTTTGATTTTTGTTTATTAATTTCTTGCCTTTTAACACAATGGTAAAACCAATGAGCTTTATTATATTAATTTTATTATATGTATATTAATTTAAGCTTGTCAACCTGGCAGACGGCATTGCCATGCTAATATTGATTTTGTAATCTATAAACATGTTAAAAAATAATGAAAATAAAAGCTATCTATCTATCTATCTAGCTATCTATCATAAGGTAGCTGTTCGAATAATATTGAGGAAACAGTCCACTTCAAAAAATATATGGTTGCCGAAGTTGCTACAACAACGTCCTTATCGAATCGATTCACAAATGAGCATGACTTTGTACTATTTAACTGTGGGATTAGTGATTCTACTATCATATTCCGCTTTGAACAACCAAAACCCGGTTCTCTTGCTTCGCCTTACTTAACCGTCTAAATGGAGGCAGGCATTAATCAAATGTGACCACTCAAACGCATATTCTCAAAATATTCAACGGTGTAAGATTAAGTTATCACCCAAGGACATCTATTTTGCAATGTGACCCTGGATAATACGAATTATCTAGTGTGTTGTTTAAGAGTGTGGCCACAAGATTAGATATACCATCGACTCCTGCTGACTTCTTTTTCTGTAATGACTCGAAGTGAATATGTGATAATGGCATTATTCGCCAAGCGCCTTCATTGAACCTGTTAATTCCTTTGCGTGATGTCTCTACGAAGGTAGAAATGGGGGAGCAGATCTCAGACAATAAAGAGATCATCGTCCAAGACCGCGTCCGCTGGATATATGCCTGCTCTCATATTTACGTCGCTCTCGTTGTCTGGAACTTAAGACACGGAGAGAGCATTCCTTCTTAATATTCTGTGATGTGTTCTAATTCACTTTATTATGAAGTATTATCTAGATATAATATGCTATCCATGTATCATTGTCTCACTATATTATAGGATTGTTCTATCAGGTTACTTAGCTTTAAGTTTGACATTCATAACGCAGTGAGGCTTAGAACATTATAAGAATAAGATCGAATATTACTTAAATATAAAAACTATACAAGTGTTTTAATTAAGAAACATATTATTTTGGCGACGAGAATAAAAAGTGGATAGTTCAGAAAAAAAAAATAAAAATTGATCAAGAAAGTGACAGTGGTGATCAATTCGAAGATTCCCACAAAAGTTTTAACACAGAACAAGAAAAACACGTAGACGAATGCATAATGATGCAGTTTTTTGGGTCGATTGAATTTGTTTTCACCCAGAGCGATTGGTACAATTGCTAGCTTTAAACAAAATTACAGATGATACGCTGCATGGATCATGTCCCTCAAGTTAGCAGATCAAGGTCAGCAGAACAAAATATTTTTCATGACATTAATTTGTGTCCAATAGTTTTGGAAAAAATTAAGCCATTGATTTTAAATATTTTTTTTTCCATTTTAAGTCAGTTTTTTCGAAAATTGCCCCTCCCGGCTAAACGGAGGGGAATAGACCCCCCTCCCATACGATTTTTTTCTTGTCTCAACGCAACCTACACGCCCTTGCATTTTTAGTTTATTTGTACACTTAATTCAAGCGATTAACTTAATATTAGATAAATAAAAATAAAAATAAAACTTAATATTAGATAACAATTTTTGAATAATTAAATTAAAAACATTATAAGTAATAAGAAGGGATTCATGGGTAGTTGGAATAAAGATTTCTTCTGAGTGAGGAGGAACTGGGACTAAAATCAAATATGAGTTGTGCACTATTGGCTAAACGTAGCATTCTGGTTATTGGGTTGTAATGGGCATAATTTGTGCGGTATGTAGGAAGGTGAAAGAAAGGGATGGATCGAAGGTTACATGGATTGGTATTAATGAAGATTTGTTCAAGAAGTGCCGGAGAGTCGATGGCACCGGTGATTAGTTGGTGGATGAAGATTATGTCAGCAATAGCACGACGTTTAGCAAGGGTGTGTAGGTCGATTAATTGCAATCGGCGTTCGTAGGGGGGTAAGATATGGGGATCGGACCAAGGGAGATAACGTAAAGTGAAGCGGAGAAACCTACGCTGCACTGCTTCAATTCTATGTGAGTGAGTGGATTGATATGGAGACCATACTTGGCTGGCGTATTCGAGAATGGGTCTAACATATGTGGTGAAGAGTGACTTGGTAACGTAAGGATTAGAAAATTCCTTAGACCATCGCTTTATAAAACCAAGACTAGAATTAGCTTTAGAAATAATATGGTCAAAATGCTTACGGAAATTGAGCTCTTTATCCAATATAATGCCAAGATCGCGGATAGATGAAACTACGGGAATGGGCTCGTTGCAGAAGTAATAAGTTCTAGGGGATAAGGGGAGGCGCTTCCTAGAAAAGCTCATAGACTGACATTTTCTAACATTGAGTTCAAGAAAATTTTTATCACACCATGCAAGAAAAGAATTTAGATCTTGATGAAGTAGGGAAGAATCAAGAGAGTTATGTATTACCTTTATAATTTTTATATCATCGGCATAAATGGAAAGGTCGGAGTAAGAAGTAATGCAATCAACATCATTAATGGCAAGAATAAAAAGAAGTGGGCCAAGATGGCTTCCCTGAGGAACGCCTGAGGTTGCATAGATAGGTTCGGATACAGAGCATCTGAACAATACCCTGTAAAGACGGTTCTCTAAATAGGATTTAATCCATTGAATGAATAATGATGGAAAACCAAAGGCTTTAAGCTTAATGTAAATGATTTGATGAGAGATTTTATCGAATGCTTTACTAAAATCGGTAGTGACTACATCGACATCATAGCCTTTTTCCAAAGCACAAAGGGTCATGGAAACAAATTGAGTAAGATTTGTCGTCGTGGATCTACCCTTTAAAAAACCGTGCTGAAGAGGAGAAACTATTGATTTACAATGAAAGCTAAGAGAATCATAGACAATACTTTCAAAGAGCTTGGGTATTGTCGAGAGTTTTGCAATCGGGCGATAATTTGAGTTATCATTTTTACTGCCTTTTTTGTGGATCGGGAATAAAAACGAGTTTTTCCAGGAAGTAGGGAATACAGCTTGCGAAAGCGAAACGCAGAAAAGAGATGTGAGTGGTTGGCAAAGTACATTAACACATTTTTTGAGAAATATGGCTGGGATACCATCAGGACCAGGAGAAAAATTGTCTTTCAATAAGTTGATCTTTTCACGCACCGAACTTAGAGTTATATTGACCGAAACAAGCGACGTATTAGGATTGTTCGATAGGAAACGAAAATATTCAACGTCAGGTTCATTTATCACATCACTGTAAGATTGACCGAAAAAATTGGCAAAGAGATTAGCTATAACTTGCGGATCAGAAGATGATGAGTTGAGAAAATTGAAGGTAGTAGGTAGACCATCAGATTTTCTCTTTATGTTTATAAATTGATAGAAACGCTTCGGTTCGGAAATAAGACTACTCTCCATTTTAACAAGATAATCATGATAGAGTGATTCGCAGAGGGAAGAAAAATGTTTAGAAACATTTTGGTAGATTAAAAAATCTGAGGGCGTCCGAGATTTCAAGTAAATATTCCATCGCTTATTTCTAAGATTGCGGAGAGAGCGCAACTCTTTAGTGTACCAGGGGGGAGATGATAAACAGCTTTTTTGAGGCAGGTAAGGGACACATTTAGTAAGACAATCAAAGATAGCAGTATAAAAAAAAGAAAGAGCAATGTCAATGGGAGTATGAGGATTTATAAATAGGTTGTAATCGATATTGTTTAAAAGGATATTAAGTTCACTAAAATCAGCCTTACGAAAATTAAAATAATAAGATATTTCAGAATTAATTATAGGAATTCCTTGATCATATGTGAAAAGAAGAGAAAGAGGAGGGTGATAAAGGTCGGGTGGAGAGAAGATGGGAGCTTTCAGTCACAACTGAATTGCATGGGTCAGATGAATAGATGAGGTCAAGATGACGGCCAAGGTTGTTAGATATTCCACTTAATTGAAAAAGCCCTAATTCAAAAAGACGATCGACAAAAAGACATTCTTTTTCAGAAGTGGGATTACAAGGAACGAAACACGATTCATCATCTGATGATATCCAAAGTAGATCAGGTAAGTTGAAATCACCGACGATAATGAAATCGTCGCTTGAATCCGCACCCTCAATCAAGGAGTCAAAGGAGTCAGTAATTAATTGATACGCAAGAACGGGTTGTGAAGGACGTATATAACAACAGAGAACATAGAAACACCGGTTAGAGACGGACATTTTTACACATACATATTCGTAGAGTGGAGAACTAGAAATTTCAACTAAAGTAGTATTTATATGGCTGTGTACGGCTAAGAGAACACCACGCCCGGAGGGAGCATTATCATTACTTTGACCATCTGCACGAAAAACAACAAAATCGGAAGAGAATAACTCTGAATCAAGAAAACTGGGACAAAGATTTGTTTCAGTTAGGGCATAGATATCAAAAGGTAGGTTTTGGGAGTTAAGAAACACAGTATTAGTTTTGGTACGTAAGCCTCTAACGTTTTGGTAGTAAAGTGATAAGGTTGCAGGGTTTAAGGTAAACTGGAAACTGTATTATGACCGCTTTTTATTCAAACCCTCATATAGACTACATTCTCAAAGTTTTGCAAATGCATAGTGAAAGATTACCGAAGAAGGCAGCCCTCTATGCAATCAATCAATGAAGTAGTTGGTATGCAGAATGGCATGAGCTGGCTTTATGAACAGAATACTCTGCGAAAGCTTCTAAAAACACATCGAGTAAAATATTTATCATAGTTGTAAAATATACTTAATACATATTTAGATATTTTTGATTTTTGTTTATTAATTTCTTGCCTTTTAACACAATGGTAAAACCAATGAGCTTTATTATATTTATTTTATTATATGTATATTAATTTAAGCTTGTCAACCTGGCAGACGACATTGCCATGCTAATATTGATTTTGTAATCTATAAACATGTTAAAAAATAATGAAAATAAAAGCTATCTATCTATCTATCTAGCTATCTATCATAAGGTAGCTGTTCGAATAATATTGAGGAAACAGTCCACTTCAAAAAATATATGGTTGCCGAAGTTGCTACAACAACGTCCTTATCGAATCGATTCACAAATGAGCATGACTTTGTACTATTTAACTGTGGGATTAGTGATTCTACTATCATATTCCGCTTTGAACAACCAAAACCCGGTTCTCTTGCTTCGCCTTACTTAACCGTCTAAATGGAGGCAGGCATTAATCAAATGTGACCACTCAAACGCATATTCTCAAAATATTCAACGGTGTAAGATTAAGTTATCACCCAAGGACATCTATTTTGCAATGTGACCCTGGATAATACGAATTATCTAGTGTGTTGTTTAAGAGTGTGGCCACAAGATTAGATATACCATCGACTCCTGCTGACTTCTTTTTCTGTAATGACTCGAAGTGAATATGTGATAATGGCATTATTCGCCAAGCGCCTTCATTGAACCTGTTAATTCCTTTGCGTGATGTCTCTACGAAGGTAGAAATGGGGGAGCAGATCTCAGACAATAAAGAGATCATCGTCCAAGACCGCGTCCGCTGGATATTTGCCTGCTCTCATATTTACGTCGCTCTCGTTGTCTGGAACTTAAGACACGGAAAGAGCATTCCTTCTTAATATTCTGTGATGTGTTCTAATTCACTTTATTATGAAGTATTATCTAGATATAATATGCTATCCATGTATCATTGTCTCACTATATTATAGGATTGTTCTATCAGGTTACTTAGCTTTAAGTTTGACATTCATAACGCAGTGAGGCTTAGAACATTATAAGAATAAGATCGAATATTACTTAAATATAAAAACTATACAAGTGTTTTAATTAAGAAACATATTATTTTGGCGACAAGAATAAAAAGTGGATAGTTCAGAAAAAAAAAATAAAAATTGATCAAGAAAGTGACAGTGTAGTGCGCATACACTATATTGCATAAGAATTTTATTGCAGGTCATTGCCATAGATCTATACTCCACGTTCCTATAGCCAACCCATTTCTCATATGCACTCGCATTTCATTCAGTCCAGAAAATTATTTAATAAAAATGTTCAATGCCACTTGAGTCTCAGATTACTTTTACTATGGTCAAGTGTATCTACCTATTCGTGAAGGTTCAACGCACTGCATGCTGTGTAGTAAATATGCCTGAACGAATTTGGATGCGTTTGTGCATTGTGAAAGGGGCATGTATATTTGTTATGATTTTTTATGACATAGCAAGTATGCTGCCTGATTCTGTCATTTGTTTCCCACCGAATTAGAATTCAATACAATGTATATGTTTTAGTAATAATATGTACAGCTTTAAGTTCTTAGTGTGTAAGGAAATTATTTTGTATAAATAGCCTAAGTCTGATCAAATAAAGAGCACTTTTAATTTGGAAGTTAAACAAAGAAACTCGGCTTATTAGCCTTCTTTAATTTATTAAATCAGATCGGCTCTTTAGCCAGCATTTATAATTGGCTTGAGGAAGCCCATATCCTCCATAGCTTTGTAGGATAGGCAGGGCTCATTACATGGCGATCTTGCCAGTCTTTCTTGGATAAGATATTATGTCATATAGTCCGGAAGAGCTCGACAAACTTTTTGAGTATATGGATAGCCCATATCATCCGGGCGAGCCAACAAAAGATATACCGCAATATATTGCAACATCTAAAACGGCGGGCCCAAAGCCTTTGACGATTGAAGACTACAAAAAAAGGCAAATAATCAAACATCAGCCGGAACAACAACAGCAACAGCAGCACAAAAGAAAACGCGCTGGGCGCAAGGTTAAAATTAGACAAGAAGTTGGTAATCTATACAGGTTAGCTGGATTAGACAACAATGAACAAAAAAAATATTTTATTGAACAAGCAAGAAATTTGCAGCGACAAGCAAATATGAAAAATAATGAAAAACAAAAATAAATAAAAAAAAAAAAAGTGTAAATATAAAAAAAAAAATTTTAATACAAATGGGAGGAAAAACGTCCAAAGAAGAGGTGATTGTTAATGCCTCAAACAATAATAATACAACTGTATTTAGTTCAAACCTATTATTCATAGATATTCTAATTATAATTTTAATAATATTTGTAATCTACCTTTCATTAAAACTTTTTAAATTTTATTTTAAAACTAATGTACAAAAGATTGTAAGTAATGAAGTTAAAAATATAACAGTATAAAAAAAAAAAAAAAAAAAAAAAAAAAAAAAAAACAAATAAAAATTTAATTGTTGTTACGATAAAAATGTATATTTAAAAATATGTTGAACACAATAAAAACGTTAAAAGAAATAATAGCAAACTTTAATAAAACTCCAACAAGAAAATATTCGCAAAAATATATAAACGAAAAAAGAGATGAAATACTAGAATTAGAAGAAGAATTTAATAAAAAGTATGAAAATTCACCTAAGGAAACAAATCAGCAGGCATTGAAAACAATTATAGATAATTTGTTGGTCAGATTGAAACAAATATTAGATGATAAAAGGAAATTATTAGATATAGAAAACATAGGAGAAGAATATATTGAAATTGATCAAAAATTAATCGAAGAAGAAATAAATAAATTAGAATTAAAAATGGCAAAATTCGACATTTTATCAAGTATAAAAATTATCCCAGAGTATGGAGGGGAAGCAGAAAAACTAACAAATTTTTTAAATTTAGTAGACTATGTTGACAGCTCTCTAAGTGATGAAAATGAAAAAAACAAGCTCATAAAATTTGTTTTAGGAACAAAATTAACCGACAAAGTTAGGAATAAGCTAAATACTGTTAAAGAACCCAAAACAATCAAAGAACTGAAGGAAATCTTTATTCAACTTTTTAAAAGTAGAAAAAATTCTCTTCAAATAATTTCACAACTCTCCACTATACAACAAAATTCAAGCACAACTACTACCTTTGCAACAAAAATAGAAACTCTGGTATCGGAGCTCACTTCACTGCAATTGTTAGAGCAAGGAGATGAAAGTAGGGAAACGATCTGCAAAATGAATGACCAATTAGGTTTAAATGCATTCAAAAATGGGTTGCAACAACCAACAAAGTCAACGGTCTTCTCGGCTAGACCGAAAACACTCAATGAAGCAATTCAATTAGCAGCAGAGTTAGATTCGTCTAATGAGTTTGCACAAGTTAACCATTTCAGAGTAAATAACTCCAGGGGTAACAATTATCAAAATTTTAACAGGAACAATAGCAACAGATTTAGTAGATCAGGAATTCAAAACAACAATACTAGAATCAACACAAGATATAATAGCAATAGAAATAACAATAACAGTTACAATAGTAGTAATAATATCAACAATATGAGATATTATAATAACAATAGATATAACAATAATAGTAATAACAGATTCAATAATAATAGATATAATAATGCAAACTACAATACACAAAACCCAAGAACAATAAACTATATTGAAGGTTCGGAAAACACACAAGGAGTCTCCGAAGCCCAGAGAGACTCCGACTTCAGTTTAGAAAACAACCAATAAGGGCAATCCTGAATCTTAACCTCCATTTTACAAATTATATAATAGCTCAATCTGACATAACAAGAAAAGATCAAAAGTTTTTAATTGATACAGGTGCTGATATCTCAATCCTGAAGAGAAGTAGCTTAAATTCAGAAAATAACATAAATATAATAGATAAAATAACGATTAAAGGAGTCACAGATTCGGAAGTATATTCTATAGGTTCAATACAAGGGCAATTAAGAATTGAGGGCGAGCAGATCGAGCAAAAGTTCCAAGTAGTAGATGACAGTTTCCCAATCAATACAAATGGTATTCTAGGAAGAGACTTTTTGATAAAAAACAATTGTAAAATAGATTATGAAAACTTTACACTATCTATTTTATTCAAAAATGATGAATTCATTTTCCCAATGTTCACACAGCTTCCTAAATCACAAAATATTATTTTACCCGCAAGAACACAATCACTGCATCCAATAAATCTTGAAGTACCGGAAGACAGCATCGTGCTCAATCAAGAAATACAAAATGGAGTTTTTATCGCGAATTCAATTATCCCAGCAAAAGGCATCACTCAAATAGCATTTTTAAACACTTTAGAGCATGACGTAACTTTAAAACCATTCAAGCCAGATGTAGTCCCACTCACTGATTTTCATGTTATTGATCTAAAAAAGAATTTTGAAAAGAACAAAAAAGAAAATCAATATGAAAGACTAATAAAGGAACTAAATATCGACATATCAGATATTAAAGCAAAACATTCCATTTTAGACATATGTAAGGAATTTGCGGATTGTTTCCATCTAGATGGAGATACATTGACAGTAAATAATTTCTACAAACAAAGAATTTCTATGACAGACAACAATCCTGTTTACATTAAAAATTATAGACTTCCCAATGGACAGATAGAAGAAATCAACCAACAAGTAGATAAACTTCTTGAAGATAACATAATTGAACCTTCAGTCAGCCCATTTAACTCACCTTTGCTCGTGGTACCGAAGAAAGATTCCCAGGGAGAAAAGAAATGGCGTTTAGTTGTGGATTTCCGTCAATTGAATAAAAAAATAATAGACGATAAATTTCCCTTGACAAGACTGGATGATGTACTAGATACACTGGGCAGAGCTAAATACTTTTCCACCTTAGATTTAACTAGCTCCTTCCATCAAATAGAATTGGATGAAGAATCAAGACCAAAAACAGCATTTTCAACACCCCGTGGACATTTTCACTTCAATAGGTTACCATTTGGACTAAAAATATCAACGAATAGCTTCCAACGTATGCTATCTGTAGCCTTAGCAGGTCTTAGCACAGAAGCTTTCTTATATGTTGACGATATAATTATATTCGGCTGCAGCCTGAATCATCACAACAGTAACCTTATAAAGATTCTTCAAAGGCTCAGAAAATACAATCTCAAACTGAACCCCAAAAAATGCAATTGGCTGCAAACGCAGGTAACATATCTTGGACATTTAATAACAAATGAGGGAATAAAACCAGATCCGCAAAAGTATGAAGCTATTACTGCATATCCAACACCAAAAAATGCAGACGAAGTCAAAAGATTTGTAGCGTTCTGCAACTATTATAGGAGATTCATAAAAGACTTTGCAACAGTAGCCAAACCACTAAATATACTATCTAAAAAGGGAGTAGAATTCATTTGGAGCGAGGAATGTGAAAATGCCTTTATCACTTTGAAAAACAAGCTTATAAATCCACCTATCCTTAAGTACCCAAATCATGAAGAGACATTCATAATAACAACTGATGCTTCGAATGTTGCCTTAGGAGCAGTACTATCACAAGGTGAGATAGGTAAAGATCTCCCGATTTCATATGCCAGTAGAAGTTTAACCAAGCATGAGCTGAATAAACCAATAATCGAGAAGGAACTGCTTGGCATACATTGGGCAATAAACTACTTCAGACCATACGTATATGGAAGAAAATTCACTGTGGTAACAGATCACAGACCGTTAGTAAGTCTCTTCACACACAAAAATCCATCATCAAAGTTAACAAGGATAAGATTGGATCTAGCAGATTACACCTTTAATATTATTTATAAACAGGGATCAATGAACACAAATGCTGATGCGTTATCACGTATCAAGCTTGATTCTGAAATATTAAAAGAAATGATCCCAACTTCAAATGTAAATATTATGACTAGATCAAAATCAGCTAAAATAGCAAATGAAAATCTAAAAAACCAAAATGTTAAAAATATAGAGTTAAAAACGAATGATACACCTATATACATTTGGGAATGTGGTTCCCTAACAGAAGTTAAAAATAATAAAAAATTAAAATTCAAAAAAGTGCTACAAAAACATGAAGTACATCAGCGAAAATCCTCATATAAACTAAGGTTTAATTCAGGAGAAGCCTGTACAAAAATTCATGTAAACATTACAGATGTGGTGATAGAATACAGTGATAATCCGAATCTCGATTTAGGTCTGATCTTGGAGAAACTGGTATTTAGAATGAATAAAGAAGATATTAACCAATTAGCAATTGCTAATAATGACGAAATATTTGAGCACATAAGTATATATGAATTTAAAAAATTGTATAATAAATTACAACAAAAAATTGAAAGAAAAGCACGATTAAAAATATTGATATATATTCCCCCAATAAGAGTTATTGATGATAAAGAGAAAGAAAAGATAATAGAGAATTTTCATAATACACCACATGCCGGTGGGCACTCAAGCATAAAAAGAACGATAAATAAAATAAAACAGAGATACTGTTGGAAAAATTTAAACAAAATGGTGAAGAAATACGTTAATGAATGCATAATATGTGCACAGAGCAAACAAATCAGGAATACAAAAGAAAGATTGGTATTAACAGAGACACCAACAACAAGTTTTGAAGTAGTAACAGCAGACACAGTAGGTCCACTAAGACCCTCAAACGACTTTAGGTATATACTCACTCTACAATGTGGGTTAACAAAATACGTCGAAGCTATTCCTATTAAAAGCAAAGATGCAAACACTGTAGCAAAAGCATTGGTAGATAATTTCCTTCTTAGACACGGTAGTTTCAGAACATTAAGAACAGACATGGGGACAGAATTTATCAACGAAGTAATGAAAAACGTTTACACATTATTTGGGATAAATCACATAACATCAACACCCTATCATCACGAAACATTAGGATCTATAGAACGAAACCATAGAGTATTAAATGAATATCTAATTGCCTTTGCAGAACAAAACAATTGGCATGAGTGGATTCCCTATTTTGTCTTTAGTTACAATACAACACCACACTCTATCATAGGTATATCACCCTTTGAATTGGTTTATGGAAAATTAGCTAAACTACCAGAAGGCTTAGCTCATAACATAACAAGCCCTATATATAACATTGATGATTACAGTTTAGAATTAAAATTTAGATTAGGTCAAATAAGAGTAATAGCTAAGAGATTATTAGATAAAAGTAAAATAGAAAGAAAGGAATTAGTAGATAAGATTGCCAACCCATTACAATTAAAAGTAGGAGATAAGGTATATTTAAAAGTAGGAAATAAGAAAAAATTAGAAAACCCATATAAAGGACCATACGAAGTAATTGAATTAAAGGGCGTAAATAGTAAAATTAAGATTAATAATGAAACCAAAGAGGTACATAATAATAGATTAAAAAAATAAACAAAAAAAAAAAAAAAAAAAAAAATTTTTTTTTTTTTCCTAAAAGAGTGAGGATGTAGTGCGCATACACTATATTGCATAAGAATTTTATTGCAGGTCATTGCCATAGATCTATACTCCACGTTCCTATAGCCAACCCATTTCTCATATGCACTCGCATTTCATTCAGTCCAGAAAATTATTTAATAAAAATGTTCAATGCCACTTGAGTCTCAGATTACTTTTACTATGGTCAAGTGTATCTACCTATTCGTGAAGGTTCAACGCACTGCATGCTGTGTAGTAAATATTCCTGAACGAATTTGGATGCGTTTGTGCATTGTGAAAGGGGCATGTATATTTGTTATGATTTTTGATGACATAGCAAGTATGCTGCCTGATTCTGTCATTTGTTTCCCACCGAATTAGAATTCAATACAATGTATATGTTTTAGTAATAATATGTACAGCTTTAAGTTCTTAGTGTGTAAGGAAATTATTTTGTATAAATAGCCTAAGTCTGATCAAATAAAGAGCACTTTTAATTTGGAAGTTAAACAAAGAAACTCGGCTTATTAGCCTTCTTTAATTTATTAAATCAGATCGGCTCTTTAGCCAGCATTTATAATTGGCTTGAGGAAGCCCATATCCTCCATAGCTTTGTAGGATAGGCAGGGCTCATTACAACAGTGGTTCTGATCAATTCGAAGATTCCCACAAAAGTTTTAACACAGAACAAGAAAAACACGTAGACGAATGCATAATGATGCAGTTTTTTGGGTCGATTGAATTTGTTTTCACCCAGAGCGATTGGTACAATTGCTAGCTTTAAACAAAATTACAGATGATACGCTGCATGGATCATGTCCCTCAAGTTAGCAGATCAAGGTCAGCAGAACAAAATATTTTTCATGACATTAATTTGTGTCCAATAGTTTTGGAAAAAATTTATCAATTCTCCATTTTCAGAAATATTTTCCAAACAAAAAAAAAATTTTCATGGATATCTATTTTTTTTTTTCATCAAATCTTGGAAAATAAAGGGTCCGCTAAATAACTTTTTTTTTTTGAAAATGCTATAAAAAAAAATTACTGAATATTTTCTCAAATTTCTTTTTTATTTGAAAGTACAATCCTTCCGGTTAATAATGCCATGCAGTAGCCTACACGACCGACGCGAGTTAATGACCCTAATAACGTTTAGATGGCATATCCCAAATATCCATATCATTTATATGCAATAAGACATAAACATCCACTGGAATGTTGTTATGAACTAAGTTAAGGCATATCCATTTCATTTATATGCAATAGACATAAACATCCACTAAGTTAAGGCATATCCATTTCATTTATATGCAATAGACATAAACATCCACTTGGATGATATGAAGTAAACAATTCAAATCCATGGGAACTGCCTTGTATGCAGTATTCTGTATTTGTTACTTGGGTGACTGCATCCATCAGATCTTTCATCAACTATATTTTCAGATTGAATTATACCGCCTAATGAAACGGTCATATGTAATAGTATTTTAAGATGAATAAAAATTAATTCTTTTTAAAAAATCAAACTTACCAATCTCATTCTTAATTGGCAATCTTGCCAGGAGTAGTGATATATTTTTGCTACTACGAGCTGACCAACAAAGAGAATTCATAAATTTCGTTTGAATATCTCTCAACTAGGAAGACAAATATATCTTAAGACAAGCTCCACGGAAACCTGGAAGACAAAAATTCATAAGTAAAGTGCAGTGAAAGAATATTTAATTCTATGAATAAAATAGTGAAAAGAATTTAATTATTACATCACTTAAATTCAAAAATCAGAACGTAGACAGATAATATACTACGAAATTAAATCTACATAAGCATAGAGCTTTCGAAGAAAATTGACGAATCAGTCTAGTTCAAACTAAATTAAAATTAAAGTGCAATCGACATAAGTATCGAGATTTAAATTAATTTAGAGGAATATATAGAAGTGATATCGACATAAGCATCGAGATTCATATATTTCAAAAAAGAAGTAAAAAAAAGAAAAAGTTAAAATGGACAAAATTGCAGAGATTTTGGCTCGATTAGAGTTAATCGAAGGGAAACATAATACGCTGACTACAGAAAATCAGGTATTGCGAAAGGCATTAATTCAACAAGAGAAGTTTAATAATGAATTGCTCGGTAAAATAAATTCAGTGGAAAATAGTACATCATTAAATATAAATGTACCCACTTTAACAGAGGTCATTACTAATTATGAAAGTGCAAATGAAATTCAATTAGACGCATTTAAAAGTCTTGTAGTGTTTAACGGTGACAAGCAAAACTATAGAATATGGCTAGAAGAAGCCACTAGATTGATGAAAAGTATCGAGAACTTTAAAACTCACCCTAAATACGCCGCCGCACTAACTATAATTAAATCAAAGATTCAAGGAACTGCCGCAAATGTTTTAACGAATCATAATACTATATTTAATTTTGAGGCAATCAAAAATCGACTTGATTATACCTATTCAAATCAAGAGCCTTTATACATATTACAAGATAAATTGAAGTCAATGAATAAAATAAAGACAATTTAAGTGATTATCACGATAAAATAAGTTGTGCATTAAATTTGATAATATCTAAAATATCAATGAGCTGGGAAGAAATTGTGATAATAAATCGATTAACACAGAATGCTAATGAAGATGCTGTGAGAGTTTTTGTTGACGGAATCAATGATAATTTCACAAAAGGTGCTTTATATACAGCTACGATCAGAGATCTAGAACAAGCATTTGCGATTGCTCGTAAAATAGAACACGACAATCAGAGTAGAAATATGCATTTAGTACGAGCATATAGTGATAATAATCATTACAAAAATAAAAAATTGTTCGAAGACAAGAATGAAAGACGTCCAAACATAGCATATGGACAAAATTATAATCAAGCTAATCAAAACAATGCTCAAACACAGCATTACAATAATAATAAATATCCAAATCAATCTAATTACAATCAAAATAAAAATCCATTCAGGAATAATCAAAATCAGCCAATGGAAGTAAATAACAGGCAAAATACACAAGCAAACAGACGTTTTGAGAAACCTTTCTACAACAAGGAGCAGGGTATTAAGCGGGAACGAGAAAATTCCGGCCAAGTCAACATAAATCAACAACAACAACAGTCGCAGCCGTTTAAACAACAGAGAGTCAACAAAAATACACTCTATGAAGACATCAATGAAGACATCGATGACGACTTCAGTTCAACTGTAGGAAATAGTGATCAAAAGGTAAACAATATGAGAAAAGATCATTTAAACTAATAGACGGGTTGCTCTGTTTAGAATTAAAAAGTAAATTCACTAAAAAAAGGTATAAAATAATGATTGATACGGGAGCAACCCATAATTATGTAAAGAAAAGTTGTAAAATAAGTGAAAATATTGCTATAAATAAAGTGAAAATGAGAACTATGCACGGTTTTACTGTAATAGAATTTAAAAGAGAAGTTAATATATTCGGTCATGATTTAATATTTTATGAAATAAATGATATCGAGAGCTTCGATATGATTTTAGGCCTTGATGGACTAAAAATAATAAATGCAAGAATAGATTTAATCAATTTAGAAATGCTCAGCATATGTACTGAAAAATCAATTGAGAATCTTAAAACTAATTATAGGTATAATAAAAAATGAAGTTAATGAAGAATATAAAGAAAAAATAGATGTTTTAATGAGAAATAATGAAGGTATAGGACCTTTACCCTTTACTAATACTATAGAATGTACAATTCGTACAAAAAATGAGGATCCGGTATATGTTAAGCAATATCCATATCCAGTAGCAGATAATGAATTTGTTAATAAAGAAATTCAGAAATTATTAAATGAGAATATAATTCAAAAAAGCAATTCACCTTATAATAGCCCTATTTGGACAGTTCCAAAGAAAGGATTAGATGAAAATGGTAGACCAAAGCGACGAATGGTCGTCGATTTTCAAAAATTAAATTCGCAAACAATTGCAGATAAGTATCCAATTCCAGATGTGAATATGACGATATTAAATCTTGGAAAAGCCAACTTTTTCACGACATTGGATCTTGAATCAGGGTTCCATCAGATTAAAATACAGGAAAAAGATAGAGAAAAAACGGCATTTGCTATTAATGGAGCAAAATATGAATTTAAAAGAATGCCATTCGGGTTAAAGAATGCGCCAAGTATATTCCAACGATGTGTTGATGACATATTAAGAGATTTTATGGGAAAATTTGTACATGTTTACATAGATGATGTGTTAATTTATTCTTCAAATGACGAAAAACACATGGAACATATAGAATTAGTATTTGAAAGATTAAATAGAGCTACATTGAAAGTATCTAATGAAAAATCTAAATTCTTCCAGACAGAGGTAGAATATTTAGGTCATGTTATTAAAAATAATAAAATTTGTACAAATCCAGAGAAAGTAAAGGCAATCGATGAATTTCCTTTACCAAAAAATTTAAAAGAATTAAGAAGTTTTCTAGGACTCACGGGTTACTATAGGAAGTTCATAGAGAAATATGCAGAAATAAGCAAACCTTTAACTAATTACCTTAGAAATGGAAATGGTAATGTATCAGCTAAAAATAGCAAGAAAATTGAAATTCAGTTAGATGAAATGGCATTACAAGCCGTAAATAAGTTGAAAAACGCCCTGAAAGAAACAGTTGAGTTATTTCAACCCGACTTTGATAAACCGTTTGAATTAACGACAGACGCATCAAATATAGCGTTAGGAGCTGTATTAAGTCAATATAATAAGCTGTTATGGCCTTTTCAGAAATAAAGATCAATCTTAAAATTTTATTTATTAAGAAATAGTGGTTGTTTTTATTTAATCTTTAAGTTTTTTCGAATGAATCTTAAAATTAAAAAATATGACAAACTGAGCTTATATTTATATATAAAAAAAATAAAAAGTATTATTGAATCAAAGTAAATAATTAAACAGGTACTCTTACAACTCGGCCATCCTGACCATTTTGATCGACTCGATCAAGTTGTAAATTTTAGAATTTTATAATCAAATTTAAAAATTATTTAAAAAAAAAATAAAAACAAACAGAAAAAAAAATTATTTTAAAAGAATGTTATATACTTAATCTAAATGTATTACCTTTCCGAACTAGAATTCAAACTGTGAGAATCCCTCCAATCAACCCAGGAACGTATACGTGAGGCTTCAATAACACCGTCATAAGGAATTTGAGTTAACTGACAATTTTCAATATCTTTGATTACGTATCGATCATTTGGGAGGACTTTATGCACTTTGTATGGACCGCGGAATTTAGGGATAAATTTTTTATTACTACCAGCTGTTGTATCAATGTTTCGAATCATTACAAAATCTCCTTCTGAAAATGTTACATGTGGTTTATGCATATTTGCATAGTATTCAGACATTTTTTGTTGATGCAACTCTATATTATCGTAAGCTTTCTTTCGTAATGCAGCTAAGTCATGTTCAGAAGTCAAAAATAGTTTTTCGTCTAAATATTCAGAAAGTGTGTCAACTTCACGTCCACGTTGGTTTACACCATATAATAATTGACAAGGAGAAACATTAGTAGTAGAATGAATAGAGTTATTAAGAGCGTATTCAACTCTTATCAAAAATTTTGACCAATCGGAATGTTTAAATGGTTCAGTAATTTTAGCTAAGGGGCGAGTTATAGCGAACAGGAAAATGGATCAGGAAAATTTTTCTGATGGATTATTTAATAAGTTCTCGATCGATTTGAAACACATAAGCTGAAGTAATCGATGACAAATGACAATTTGAATGCACTATGTAAAAAAAAAATTTATTGAACGTATGATTTTTGATAAAAAAGCATTTGTTTATTTTCCTGATGCAAGTTCATCAGGAAAACAAATAAATGCATTTTTATCAAAAAACCTTTGTTCAATCAGTTTTTTTTTTACATAGTGCATTAAAATTGTCATTTGTCATCGATTACTTCAGCTTATGTGTTTCAAATCGATCGAGAACTTATTAAATAATCCATCAGAAAAATTTTCCTGATCCATTTTCCTGTTCGCTATAACTCGCCCCTAACATAGACTTAAGAATGCGGTTGACACGCTCAACCTGACCATTAGCTTGAGGTGAGGCTGTGGCTATTTTCACGTGTTCAATATTGTTTTGAAGTAAATATGAACCAAATTCAAGTGACGTAAAACATGAACCACGATCACTAATAACTCGACGAGGTCGACTATAATATTCAAAATACTTATCTAGGCAAGCACATACTTCTTTAGTACTTGTTGAATTTACTGCATATAGTTTAACATGTTTTGTAAAAGCATCTACAATGACAAAAATGTGTTTTCTTTTAGAAATAATTGAGGGGAGAGGTCCAAAATGATCAACATGAATGGTATCGAATGGTATAGGTTTTTTTGGAATTTGGTGAAGAGTGCGATTGGAAGAATGTGTTGGCACAGAAAACGTTATGCACTGAACACAATTTCGTACATACTTTTCAATTTTTTCTTTCATTTTTGGAAACCAGTGGTGTAATTTAATTTGGTCTAGACATTTCGAAACACCCATATGACAAAGTTTTTCATGAGACAGCCTTATAATTTGTGATTCCATTTCTTTCGGGACATATAATAATAAACTTCCATTATCCAACTTTCGGTAAATTAAACCATCATTAAGGACAAATTTTGGAACTTCTTCTTTTTCTAACCGTTTGCGTATTCGAACAATATCATCATCTCTGTTTTGAGTTATTTGCAATTGCATGTCTATATCATCTGGGTTAATAACTGAAATAACTTGTTTAAGTTTTTTAAAAGTTTGAACACAGGCTGAAGGATAACGACTCAAAGCATCAACATGACCCATTAAAAGGCCACTTCTGTGTTGAATACTGTAATCATAGTTCTCAAGTTCAAGTGCCCAACGAGCTATTCGAGCATTAACACTTTTACGGTTCAATGTCATCGTAAGAGAGTTACAGTCCGTTATAATCTTAAATGGAATACCCTCTAGATACACACGAAACTTTCGTAACGAATATATGATTGCTAGGGTTTCCAATTCAAAACTATGAAATCGAGACTCAGAAGCAGTTGTCCGTTGTGAAAAATATGCAACTGGATGAAATTTGTTATCATCTTGTTTTTGCATAAGTATTCCCCCGAAACCATCAGCACTTGCATCACAATGCAATTCTGTATCGCGTTTTGGGTTATACAATGCCAAAACTGGTGACGTTATTAACTTATCTCTTAAATGAGAAAATGCTGAAAGGCATAAATCATCGAAAACAAATTTAGCACCTGGTTTTGAAAGATTCCGTAATGGCATAGCGATATGTGAAAACGACGGAACGAATCGGCGGAAATATGAAAATAAACCTAAACATTTTTGGACTTGATCTAAAGTTTTCGGAATGGGAAGATGCTTTATATTTTCAATATGTCTATTGTTGGGACGAACACCCTTTTCATTGATGGAGAATCCCAAAAAATCTATTTCATTATAGCCGAATTGGCACTTTTTGAATTTAAGTTCAAGTCGAAATTCCGCTAGTCGTCGTAATAATCTTTGAAGTACGTCTAAATGTTCCGAAATAGATTTGGTAGCAATTGTTATATCATCCATATATACTACAACAGTCCCTTCATCAATAAATGGACGTAAAATATTATTAATGAATCGTTGAAACACTGCAGGTGCATTTTTTAAACCAAAAGGCATTTGCAAATATTCAAATTGTCCATCTGGGGTTACAAATGCTGTATATGGAATTGAATTTTCCGAGACTTTTACTTGGTGAAAACCATTTTTTAAATCCAAAGTTGTAAAATATGCCTTGCCTTCCAATCTCTCCAGACAATCATCAATAAGAGGTAATGGATAACTATCCCTTACCATGATTCTATTCAGAGGTCGATAGTCAACACACATTCGTTTCTCGCCACATTTTTTAGAAACTAGAACAATTGGAAATGCATAAGGAGAATTACTAGGTCGTATTTGTTTTTTTTTTCAATAGGTCACTAATCATATCCCTGACAATACGCCGATCTGTATAGGAAAGTCTTCTAGGTGCTGAGCTTATTGGAATGTCAGAAGTCAAATGAATTTTCATTTCATATTTCTCTTCATTAGAGGCTGGAATATTTGAAAGGTCAAGGTAATTAGTCTCAATAATTGCCTGAATCTCTTTCTGATAGACTTGATTCAAATTAACATTTATATCTATAGGTTCAGAAAATATTGTATCTATTTCAATTGCAAAAATGTCCGGAACAAAATGATCGATACCTAACGAAGTATTGGTCGATGCAACATGATTTTTAACATTCACGTTCGAAAGTTGACATAGATCACATGTAGTTAAAAGGTTTGAATTCTCATTTTCAGTGGAACTATACACACAATGCAATACTTTATTTGATATTTTAATTTTATTTTTATTCAAATCATCCAAAATTTCAACATTTGTTTTAGGAATTTTATTAAAAGTTAAATCAACTATCATAAATTTTATATTAAAAACATTTAAAAAGTCCCGACCCAACAAAACTGGGTATGGAATAAATGAATCAGGAACAACAAAGATATCAATTAAGTTAGTTAACTTGCGAAAGGAAATTTTAATTTTAATTTTTCCAAAAGTACATAATTTTAAATTTCCCAATCCTTTATAACCAGAATATTTTGTCCAATGGTTAACTAAATCATTTGGAACAGCAGATTTTCTCATTAAACTAATCGGACTACCAGAATCAAATAAAGAAACGAAAGTATTACATCTATGCATAGAACCATTAATCAAAAAGGTAACACTTACATTATTTATCTCGGAAATATGATTGTAAGCTTCTCTATTTGTATCTTCGATATTCTTGAACTGGAAATCATCTACTAAGGCCACTCGTTTAGTACGTTTTTTTGGACAGTCTTTCAAAATATGCTCTTTAGAACCACAGTGAAAACACGAACCTTTTTCTCGTTTGGGATGAGGACATGAATTTGCAAAATGCCCAACATTTGAGCAATTGTAACATAGGATCTTAGAATTATCAAAGCTCGGTTTCAAAACTGGTGGTTTTGTCTTAGTTGCGTTTGTTGTAGACGGGGTCTTAATTGATGCTTCAATTGATTCTTGTTGACTACGCAATTGGCTATAGCGATGTGATAGTTGTTTGAGATGTTGTATATTACAAGCCGGATACAACACAGCAATGTTCACAGAATTATCTTGAAATCCCTCTATTATAAATTGAATGACTTGCAATTCATCAATATATGCGCGTGCTGCCAACTCTTGCATTTTGAGAATATATCCCATAACAGACAGTTTCGAAGAACAGAAAGTGGTTTTTCGTAATTTGTCAATCACTTCTGAAACAGTATATGCATGACCAAAATTTGACAAAAAATTTTTACGGAATTGAAGATAATTAGTAGAATTATCTACACGAAGAAACAATTCAGCAGCAGAATCCGTTTTCATCAAACGTCGAATTGACTTAAGGCGGTAAACATCGTCACCATTTACCGAATCACAAGCTCGTTCGAAATTTTCTAGCCATTTACGGGCATCATAAGCTTCATCCCCAGCAAAGGGAGTGATATAATGTTGAATATCTTCGAATTTTGCGTTAGCCAAAACATTCGGAGTGGAAGCTAGTTCTTGTTGCAATTGTTTCAACCGACGGCGTTTTTCCAAAACTCTAAGCTGTGCATCAATATCAGCTTCTTCCTCTGCTAAAGATGCAAACCGATTTATATGATTATTTTTTGAAACTTGATCATTGTTTTGAAGTTCTTGCTGAAGAATTGAACGATCAAATACGTCTTCATTATCTCCAGAATTATCTGAATTTTCATCTTCGACGGAATTGTTATCAATTTGATTTAACTCCCTGAATTTTTCATTATACAGCTTCCGCAATTGCGTCAATGTAGCTGTTGGTGAAAAATCAACGTTTTGCTCCTTGAGCCAATCTTGGATTTCAGATTTGTTCATTATCGGAATTCTTTATAATATAAATATTAATCAAAAATTTTCGGAACTATCCCACTTCTGAAGTTGTTATGGCCTTTTCAGAAATAAAGATCAATCTTAAAATTTTATTTATTAAGAAATAGTGGTTGTTTTTATTTAATCTTTAAGTTTTTTCGAATAAATCTTAAAATTAAAAAATATGACAAACTGAGCTTATATTTATATATAAAAAAAATAAAAAGTATTATTGAATCAAAGTAAATAAGTAAACAGGTACTCTTACAAAGCCTATATTTTTCTTAAGCAGAACTTTAGCAGAGAATGAAGAAAAATTCTCAACAAATGAAAAAGAACTTCTAGCCATAGTCTGGTCTTTACAGAAATTACGTAATTATATTTACGGAATCGCCGATTTAACGATCTATACAGATCATAAAAGCTTAATTTATTGCATTTCGGATAAAAATCCAAATCTAAAACTAAAACGATGGAAAGCCATCATTGAAGACTACGGTGCTAAGCTAGTCTACAAGCCAGGAAAAGAAAATGTAGTCGCAGACGCATTATCGCGACAAGAATTAAATACAAGTACAGTTATGACTGCACATTCACAAATAAGTTCAAAAGAAACACTAATAAAACACGTAGGAAAAGCATTAAATGCTTACGCAAATCAAATAGAGCTTATTTTTAGCATAGATAAACAAAGTCTTATTACAAAAAATATATTTAAAAACAAATGTAGACATGAGATCACATTTCAAAATACGGATGAGCTCATATCCGGTCTTAAAGAAATTATAAATCCAAGCAAAGTCAATGCTTTATGTTCGAAACTCGAGGTTATATCCAAGTTTGAACAAGAAATTACTAAGACATTCCCAAGTGTTTAATTCATATTTACACAAAATAAATTAGAAGACATAGTGAAACGAGACAAACAACTCCAGATTGTAGAAAAAACGCATAACAGAGCTCATAGAAGCTATAAAAATGTGACCCATGAAATATACGAACAATATTATTGGCCTTCAGTGGAATCAGACGCCAAAGTATTTAATAAACGCTGCATAGCATGTTTGTATGGCAGATATGAAAGAAATCCCAACAAACAAACTCTAAAGGATAGTGAAATACCAACGCAAGTAGGAACTCATATACATATGGACGTTTATTTTAACAAAAATGACGTAGGGTTAACAGCGAAAGATACATAAATATTCAAAATATGTAGTTATCAGATATTTAGAGAATAAACTTCAGTTATATTCGAAAGTTGAAGAAGTATTGATAAATACATTCCCCATGTGTGAAAGACTCATGACAGACAATGAGCAGTGTTTTAATTCCATAATTATGACGAATATGTGTGAAAAACACAATATAAGGAAAGTTTCAACGCCAGTATACCGATCTACTTCGAACGGTCAAGTCGCATAGCACTATAAGTGAACTCTCTCGGATCTATATGATCGAAAATTGTACAAACTTCATAGACGAAGTGTATAAAAGCATTAAAGAACTAAATAATACCACACATTCGGTAACAAAACTAAAGCCTAGTGAAATTTATTTTAACCAAAATAAATATAATAATAATGATCTTATTATAAATCAACTCAGAAGTGCATCGGAAAAAGTGCTAAAAACCTTAAATAAAGGAGCTACAGATAAAAAATACCAAGAAGGTGATACAATATTTTGTATTATAAAAGGTATCAGGAAAAAAACAAACGCTCGACACGTCAAGCATATTGTAAAGGAAGATCAAGGAGACACAATTCTCACAACTAAAAATATTAGAGTTCATAAAAGTAACATAAAAAGAAATGTTTTCTCGAAGGATGAAGATATTAATATTCCTGATATTAATCGTGAATGCGAACGCAGGAATGATATGATGACGTGTCTATAGAAAAAATAAAGAACGTAAAAATCGTAAAAAATCAGATTGAAAATGTATATCTGTTTGAAAAACATGAATATTTGTATCACGTTACAAATTTAACAGAAATTATTAAACCTTATAAAGAATTAACAAACTCAGTTTACAAAAAGACTTTAGAAGAGGAGTTTTGGTCAAACAAAATAGAAAACATTTTAGCACAGTTTAGTGAACATAAAATAAAAAGAAGTATTAATTTCTTAGGAAAAATAGTGAAATATATTTACGGAAATCCCGATCATGACAATTTAGTTGCCATAGAGAGCACTTTGAACAATTTAATAAAAAATAATAACGAACAAAGAATTATTAATAGAGACATTCAGATAATGTTAAGAAACATTGATAAGAGTGAAGATCATGTAATTATAGAAAATACTTACTTAGAACTTTCAAACTTAATAAAAAGTATTAATTTAGCCAAAACTAATACATATCTTAGTGAATCAATCAATATGAATGATATCAAACAAATAATTAAACATGAAGATTTTGATTTACCAATAATCAATATTTTAGAGTATTCAACTATTCTTACAGTTTTCACAGAAGATTTAATTGTTTTAATCTATAAATATCCAAAAATAATGGAAAAATGTAATTTTTATCGATTAACTTCTATAAGTAATAAATTCGGTAAACCGAAGATACAAGAAAATATCGCATATTGTAACAATAAATATAAACAAGTTTATGAATGTAAGAACTTTTTGAATAAAAATATATGTAGAATTAATCACATTAACGATAACTGTACTATTGAGTTATTAACAAATAAAGAAACTAAATGTATCATGACAATGGAATATAATTTGCCGATTCTTGAAATAAATGACGGAATTATATTAATAAATGGTAAAAATAAAGTAAATAATCAAATTATCGATGGAATTAACATCATAAGATTTAAGAATTCAGTAAATATAAATAATGAAACATATATTAACAGATATGAAGAATTAAAAGAAATTATGTTAATTAAACATAACAATACATTCAATATCAAAGAATATTTAAAGACTAAAAATAGTCATGCATTTGATAATATCGATGAAATCAAACCCTTTGTACTTCCATATGAAGAAAATATTTTCAATTGCATACATATTATAAAAAAATATTGTAATTTTAATCATAGTAATTGTCATTATTTACAAAACTATAACTATTATATTAGAATGCCGAAGGCAAAGAAATGAAAGAAAATTTCAAGATTTGTGTGAAAAGCAACGTAAAATAATACAATTACAACAAATAATTTGATTTTTCGGGACGAAAAATTTTTAAAGACGGGGGGAGTTAATGACCCTAATAACGTTTAGATGGCATATCCCAAATATCCATATCATTTATATGCAATAAGACATAAACATCCACTGGAATGTTGTTATGAACTAAGTTAAGGCATATCCATTTCATTTATATGCCATAGACATAAACATCCACTAAGTTAAGGCATATCCATTTCATTTATATGCAATAGACATAAACATCCACTTGGATGATATGAAGTAAACAATTCAAATCCATGGGAACTGCCTTGTATGCAGTATTCTGTATTTGTTACTTGGGTGACTGTATCCATCAGATCTTTCATCAATTATATTTTCAGATTGAATTATACCGCCTAATGAAACGGTCATATGTAATAGTATTTTAAGATGAATAAAAATTAATTCTTTTTAAAAAATCAAACTTACCAATCTCATTCTTAATTCGCGCGTCGGTCCAATTTTTAAGCACATTATCGATTGTGTGCAGCTGTATTTCACTAATGGCTTCATGAATATTGTCCTTTAAAGCGTCAATTGTCTGTGGCTTGTCGGCGGCATAACACTCATCTTTTACAGCACCCCACAAATAATAGTCCAACGGTGTCAAATCGCAGCTCCTAGGTGGCCAAACGACGAGCTCTGCGGCTGATAATGCGATTTTCAAAAAGAGGGCGCAAAACATCGAGTGTAGCTTCTGCTGTGTGGCACGTAGCGCCGCGCCGTCCTGTTGAAACCAAATGTTGCTAATATGCTCCTCTTCAATTTTTGTGAAAAAAAAATCGTTCAACATGACCCGATAATGATCGCCATTAACTGTAACGGCTACTTCTTGCTCATTTTCGAAGAAAAGTGGCCCAATTATGCCTCTGGACCAAAATCCGCACCAAACGGTGACTCGTTTTGGGTGCTTTTCAATGTATGCGTGCGGGTTTTCTGTGCCCCAAATGGAACAATTTTGCTTTTTTACATACCCGCCAAGATTAAAATGAGCTTCATCTGAAAAGATGATTTTTTTTTGGCAACATCTTCTCTAAGTCGATCGCAGGCCCACTTAGCGGAGCGAAAACACATTAGATGGCCAGTTGTTCCAGCGTATACACAACCATATTCGTTCAGCGGAAGGATCAAACCAAATATCTGTCAAATCAGACATGAGCTAAGTGTTACCATTCACGAAATAAGCACTAGTTGAAAAAAAAACGTTAGACGGAGGACCCGCTGGTTCTGAAAATGGAGGATTTAATTCGAACTAGGTGATCTATTAACTAATCAAAAAGATTTGAGTCGAAAATTCTTATGATTTTTGAGAAAAATCGCATTAAAGTTAGCAGAACATGGAAAAAATAAGTTTTTAATTTTCAAAATATTTTTTTTTTGAAATTTTTAGTTTTTTTTTATTTGTAGAGCATTTAAATAGTTTATAAATACTGCATAAATAATTTTTTTTTTTCGTTGGTTTTTACGGTTTTTCGAAAATTGTTCTGGCTAAGTTGAACTCAAATTAGCAGAACATTAATTTTTGCAAAAAAAATTTTTGGAGCACTTAAAAGCACTAATTAATGCCATCAAAATAAGTTTGTCGCGTAGACCTTAGTCTAATAACTTGAGGGACATGCAAGGATCATATTTGATTATACTCGTAGGACCTGACACTTATAAAATTTTAAAGTCGTTGGTAGATCCTGCTGAACCTCATTGAAAATGATACACAGAACTAGCTAAAGTTCTAAAAGCACACTTTAAGCCGAAGGCGAACATCATTGCCGAAAGATTCCAGTTTCACAAGAGATTCCAACTAAACCATGAATCTATAGGGGACGAGTTGAAAAGTTTAGCAGAAAAATGTGACTTTAAAACATTTTTGGATGAATCAATCAAAGACGAATCATTCAACAAAAACTATTAAACGAGCCATCAATGGATTTTAAGAAAGCATGTCAAGTTGCAAAGTCTTTGGAGCTTACGAAAAGTAACATGCAACTACTACATCCCAGTTCCATAAATTATGTGGATTATAGAAACGTCAGCAAGTCTCATCGTAATCGTACACCGCAGAATAAAAGGAAACACTATTACCAGCAGAGAGATGAATAGAGAAGTTTACCAACAGTTTTAAGTAGAGCAGTGCAGAGTAACAACAGTAATTCGACTTTCCAATGTTTTAATTGTGAACGTAAAGGGCATTATGACAGAAATTGCCGTTAAGCTGATAAGAAAGTAAGTTTAATTACAGGTGACATGCCCGGCAAAAATCCTCGTTTCAAACCCTGCTAGTGGGTGCCGGGCGGAAATAATCACCACAGTTATCTTGTACGTTGTCAAGATGGGGATCAGCTAAGTGCAGGTTGAATTGCTGTAGTTTCCTATTCCTTAATACGTAGCAACCTTTAGCAATGCAATCTGACCATAGATACGGGTCCCTAATTTCAGTGCTGGTGTGAGCGTTTTATACATAATCCGTGCCGAAGAATGAAAGGCTGGGGGGGTAAACCAGTAGCGAACGAGCTCATTCGGGTGCCTTGGCAGGGTCCGTCTTACTTTCTGCCTTACCCCGGTATATCGGCTCTGCCGGGGCTGACCTTTTTTTCCGACCTACTCGTGGGAACAAAATTTAAATTTAAAATCAAAATGGACAAAACGATGACAAATATATGCAACACAACGGACAACGAAGACGAACTGCTGGCTTCTAGCCAGGAGACATTGACGGGAAGCTTTCTCAGCACAGATGCCTGTGTTGAAGAAATGTCTTCCAAACCCTCAGGGAGCATAGCTAGTACCAGCCATAGTACTCCTGTGCTCCCTAAATCGATCAATACCGACAAGCCATCGGGTAGCAATGCCAGCCATAGCATAGACCCCCCTCCCATACGATTTTTTCTTGTCTCAACGCAACCTACACGCCCTACTAGCATTTTGTCGCACTGCTCGTGACTCACCCTGTACATATATAGTTTTGGCGAATATCATCATTTAAAGAAACAACATTAAATACTAACAAATTACACGTTTTACTCATTTGGTATGTCTTACAATTAGAGTAATTCATGTTCAATTAAACTTTTTTTTTGGGATGCATCTTATCCTTGCCAAAAATGGATCCGAAGATATTAACAACCTATTTAGAAGGTCCGTTATTCGTGTCGGCTCGGGAAGTTTTTCTGGTAAATAGTTCTCTAAAGTTTCTGTTTTCCTTATTTCTGGCTTCTTGAGCTTCCTCTGATAGTTGGCCGATCGGAAGAATTCAAGAGGCAATTATTTCTTTGCCATGAAATAAAACTTTGTGCACACTCACTGGCATATAATACCAGCCATAGTTTCCGCCTCCTCCTTGTATATATATATATTTATTGTTTATGTTTCGGTTCAGCTTAGTTTCATTGGCTATAAACACATCTGAATGTTCAAAATTAAAAAAAAAAAACGAGTTCGAAACCAAGTTGAAAAACTTTAAATCATTTATATATCCCTTTTAAAACAATTCTTTTACTTGAATAGATTTGTTTTCAGTTACTTAAAAAACGAAAATATGCAGACTGTAGACAAATTAAAGGACATGCACCTTAACAAAGAAACATATATGACCTGTGTATATACAAAAATATGCTAAAAATAAATCCAAAACCGAAAACACATCCAGCGTTTATTCATTGAAGGTGTTCATCTTTCTTATTGTTTTATCAAAAAAAAAAAAAACTAAAAAGAAGACAGTTGATAACTTTTCAGTTGGCATGGTCTTCAATGCGTAGGATGTTCCTAAAAATAATATTTATAACTGAGAGGAGAGTATTGAATCCACTCGGGAAAGCGAAATTAAAACTTCATTTTTTTTAATTTTACTTTCAGCCATTTAAGTGTTTTATCATATAAAACTCAAGAAATATTGTAAAAGGTTAACAACCTAACATTGTATTTATAATAGCGACACTCGAATAAAGAATTTATTTTTTATTTTGAAAGTAGATAACAACTGTCTAGAATTGTATGCCATCCTAAATTAAATTATAATGTCAGTGTTGAATTTCTTTTAATGTCGGCTGTGTAGACATTGCATAAAATGATGAAAAACCTATAAACAAGCAACGTTTTTGTGTAAATTAAAAGAATTATTTTCTCTCATTTTGAAATATACCCAAAAAAATATTTCAATGAACTTAGGTACTACATTCTGAAACGTTGATGTGCAAAATATGACGTTGCAGTCATATTTGTGTGATTCTAGAAACAATGAAATAAAGTCATGATAATTTTGGCACCACAATTATTTTGGAAAACTATTTCAATTTAAATATTTTATAAATTAATACGTATTTTCTCGAAATTTAGAGTGTCCGTTTAAAATATAAAAACAGAAAATTCATGGACACTTTAAAATCAGATTTAAAAAAAATATTTTTTTTTCTTATTTTTGAGTTTAAAAATTATTTATTAAAAAAAATATTAAAAATATTTGAAATATTGAAAGAAAACTGAATAAAGGACTCTATGATGTGAAAAAAAGTTATATAACAAAATTTTTAAACATTTAATTCACTAAAATGTTGACTGAATACCCAACATAAAAGTTATTGAAAAAAAATATTGCGTCAAATACAGTAGAAATGCCAAAGCACCAGGTACAAATAAAGATAAATATTTAAAATACTAATGTAAGAAACACAAATAAACTTAAACATTTATAAGAAATGTTCCCCTTCTAATATCTAAATGATGCACCGTCTAACTTTCACTCAGTTTCTGAACCTACCTCGTTTAAAATAATTGAGTACAAGACTAAATTTTTGTTTACAGGTACATACATTTAAAAATTTTTATTTCTTAAAGAAGTTTTCGTTCTTAGACAAATTCTTCCATGATATGAGAAATTTTCTTTCATATATAAATTTTTGTATATGCGAGGCTATGAGTGCAATAGTGGTGTAACCCATTCCAGTCCATTCCTATTTGCCATGTGAACAAGATATTGGTGTAATAGAAAAGAATACAAAATTTTATAAGGATATCTTCGTCCCAGATGATTGGGTTAACTTCATTTATTCGGCCAAAAAGAGAAAATATCAAAAATAGGAAAATGTCCATTTCAAATTCCAAGGTTGAATGGCTCAAAATTCAGTGGTTACATTTCGAAAAAGGTAAAACATTTGCAATTTTAATTTTTTTTGTACATATGTACAGTACATATGTAAATATTCGAATGAAATTGATGTTTTACTCAAAAAGATAAATGTAATAGAGAGGCAATCCTTAACATTAAAACAACTCATCCAGCTTGAACAACCTAAAATAAAAACTGGAAAAAAAGAAAAACTTAATCGAACTGCTTCAATTTATACCACCAATACATCAATCTTTTATAATAATTTAAAAACGTCAACAAGTAGTCCAATCGAAATATTAGAAGTTTTATGAGACGATAAAACGTCAAATTAAAAAAATCATTAAAAACAAGTAAAAAAGTATGAGAGAAATAAAAATTATATTTTATATAATAACTATGCCGTAACATTTCTTTTTTCTTTAGTTTTACAGAAAACCATGAATACAATAGCGGCGTTACCCACTTTTTTTCCATAATGAAGTTAAATTAAAAAAAAAACTTGCCTTACAAGACATGTCTTTTTTCTAACTCTTCAACGTTTTTAGATTAATCAGAAATGTCAAAGGGAAATATAAAAAATGTTAAAAGAAAACCCCTTTGTTAAATCTCGCGTAGCTCTAAATTGAACTTTATGGGTTATGCCACTATTGCACTCATAGCCTCATATAAGAATATACGGATATAACAAAGATTTGGATTTTTTGACTTTCTATAATTTCAAAACTCTTCTTTTCCACTTTTGAGAATTTTAAGTAAAATAAAAAAAACTGTTAGAAGTTGCTAAAATGATATTGGCTATTGATGAGCCCAGCCAATACATCGGGACGAAATGCATATATGAACACTTTAAGCTGGTTTATATATGTATTTATATTTTATTCATGATTTTAAATCATTTTTATTTAAACAATCGGTGTTCTGGAAAAGCAATTATTATTATATTAAAATTATTATAATCAAATATTATATTTCTTCTTCTCCAACTCAGAATAAAGGAGTTTTGAAAGGAAAAAAACTTTTTTAAGTATTTAATTCATTTTTTTTTATTATTTATTATTATATAAAAAAAACTTAAAGCTTGAGTCTTCAAAGGATAAATATTGAAAAAAAAATGAATACTCGCACTTTCAGGAATGTTCATCAGTTTACTCTTGAATCCAATTTCGGTCGTACTGTCAAGTACAGGGATTCGTTTTTTAGCGGTACTACGCGAATGTGGAATACCCTTCCAGGCTTTGTCTTTCCCTCTCAGTGTTACGAACTGAAATTCAAGAGTAATGTTCACCGACATCTCCTTTCAAATCCCCTCCTACTAACCTAAAGCTCGCACTTTGTCTCTGACACGTAAAGGGTACATAAAATCCCCTTTAGTCCGGACTAAATATTAAAAAAAAAATACGCAAAGCGAGAGAGACTCGCTTCATTCTGTAAAAGTGCGTCGAAATCAGAACCTATCCTATCTAATACTCCATAACGTTACGATTATTTGCACAGCAAAAAAAATAAGAAAACCTTTTCACACTCACAAGGTTTTGTGATGTCAATTTAATGCTCAAATGGGATCAAATTACAACATGGATGAGCAATGAAGACAATTTAACATGACAGATATTAGAATAATGAGATTCTGAAAAAAATGAACCTGGCGTGGTTTGTGCCAAATTGTCATACGCCTAAGACATTTGTAGTGTAACAAAACCTTTCATTCACTAACGTAAAATCATTCAACATTTCATTGATACCCGAAACCATTTGTTCCAAATTAATTCATTTGTTTATTTTGTCAAACGAAACTGAGTGTTGTGCTCAGGGCAGGGGCGAACGCAGATAGGGGTTTTGTGGGTTAAAACCTCCCCCTGAAACATCTGGAATAAAAAAAATAAAGATTCATTTTCTTAAAGAAAAAAAAATACAAAGTTTTATTTTCGTGCCATAAATTCTTCCATATCTGTTAAGAAAAGGTTCCATAATTCAATATTATTAGCGTATCGTCCAAGAAAAGGAGTTCGCAAACATTTGAAGTTTTGGTCAGTACTTGTTCTTACCCAAACAGGGATATTAAATAAATTATAAAGTAGGAACAGAATTAAACAACTTTATTTATATTCACCCGTATTACGATTGTCGTTTTAAATAAAACGACAGTAAAACAACAGTGCCTAGAAGCCATATTTGAGGTTTAATTCAAACTTCAACATTCTCTCGGCACTTCACATATCGCATGCTTAAATACTGACCCATTAGAAGTTAGGTCAAAATTGAGTTACGTACAGGTACAGGCTTTTACAAACCTCAGATCTCATGAATAGTTTATCATACTTTAAGAATACCAGTATTCATGATTAATATGATTAATTCATGAATTAGTTTTAATTTTATCCGTCAACAAATAGGACACATCCTCATAGAAAGATCTTTTTTTTGCAACTTCCCAAAAATCGTTTTTTCGAGTTAGGTCAGTATTCCATTAAGCATGCGATATCTTCCCTTTACAACGATAGGCGTTTTACTGACACGTCAAATGTCGCTTCTAGAGGGAGTCATTTTAGTCAAAACGACTATCGTAATAGGGGTAAATCACTATCATACTCCAATTTCTTTAAATATCTAGTAAGGTAGGCAACAAGTAACTTTAAGTAATTAAATATGATGTATATGAACATATTTGCTTTTCATTAGAGTACTTAGATGAAAATAATTTAAAAACCGAAGGAGTCAAACCTCATGCCCTGCTTGCTTCTATACAAAATTCTCAATTCATAATAGCTTTGACAGTAGTTAAGCCGATTTTCAGCTTAATAAAAAATCTAAGTGAGTTTTTGCAAAAAAAAAGAATGTGATCTCAGTCGATGCATTGAATATGCAAGTCATGTAAACGAAGAGTAAAATGAGATGCGTCAAAACTCCAATGTTAAATTTAATGAGATATTTACTGCAGCTAAAGAAATGGCAGACAAAATGGGTATTCATTTAGTAGTCCCGCGGAACGTTGCAAAACAGAATAACCGTGACAACTATGAAGGAAGTCCAGAAGAATATTCTCCGTCGGTCCATCTTTGTTCCTTTTTTAGACCACTTATCAATGCAGCTAAATACCAGATTTCTTGACCATCGTGAGCTACTTTCAAAAATTCAAAACAAAAGTGTTCTGAGCTGGATACAGAAGAAATACGTACAACTGTTGCTACTTTTGCAAAAGAATGGCCAAATGACATCATAGGATCTACTGATGATTTTATAGCTGAGATGATGATGTGGCGCCGACAACAATTTATTTACGTTTTCTGAATATTTTTTAAGACTTCAAATTAATTTTGGTTACAGGCACTGCTAAAGTATTTCGATGGATAGACGTCCAAAAACATTTATTGACGCTCTCAACTGTTGCGATGCTACATTATACCAAACAATACATCGCTTTATGCAGATCGCTGCGACTCTTCTTGTGTCTGTAGCTTCAAGCGAACGGTCTTTCTCTTGTCTTCGCAGATTAAAAACGTATCTGCGAAACAAGACTGGCGAGGAGCAATTAAATGGGTTGATATTGCTTAACATATATAGAGATATTGAGGTTGATTATGAAGAGGTCCTTGATTTAATGGCGAAAGTTCCAAGGCGTATGGATATACTTTTGTAAAATGTCATGCAATAATGCATATGTATCCCAACACTAGTTCCTTTAATACTGTAATAAAATAATATATTTATGCAAATCTCATATTTTTTTCAAACCCCCCCCCCCCCCGAAATTTTTTTCTGCGTCCGCCCCTGGCTCAGGGCATTGCCACCATTTGGGTGACTCTGCGCAAGTTACAAAGGTACCCATTCCCATGGCCACACCACAGTTGGTACCTATCCAGATACCAATGCCCCAGACTAAACAATAATCGTAGACTAAACAAAGGATAGGATAAGCAAAACAGCATCTCCTTTCAACATAAACACATAAACTTAATCCAATATAATTTCAATTCGGCACCGTAGGTTAAGTTATCAAATGTATCTTAGTTTTAAGTCAATTCTTTACATACCGTGAATAAAGAAAGATCGCATTGATCTCATTCTTAAAATTAAAAGTTGTGTTTGCGGTTTTCATTTTGCCTCCACGTTAGGAGAAGATAAATTTATATTTTTTTAAGATCCCGGAGGATCTGTTACTTAACTCGCATGAAGTGACATAGAACGATTTTATTACATTACCTTCATTATTAGTCATAATAATGCCCCAATATTTTTGTAAACATAAGAATTAGAATGCTGATGCATTTATATTTATAAAATAATTTTTAAGTGGGGATACCCCAAAACAAAAATGTAAAATAATTTAGGTATAAATAGCTGTAACAATAATAAACAAAATTAATTTATACAAAAATTTAATTGATTTCGTTAAAACTGCGGCTCTCTAGCCATATTGCTGCGCTTTGTACAGCAACCGTAGGGCTTCATTTTTACAAACACGAAAACTTTACATGGGGATCCTGCCGACTTGTTGAGTTACAAACAAGAAGTTGAGTTAACCAGCAAGAAGCGGGCCATAAAAGTAGAACTTGTTAAATCGACGTAGTATCCATAATTTTGGTTGGTTTTGATTTTAGCTATTTTCCGAATTAAAATGTCAAAAAAAGACAATCCATTTGAAGTACTTGGGTTAAAACCATGGGTAACAAAACAACTGCAAAAGCTTGGAAACAAAACTGCAACACCTATCCAGCAAAATTGTATTCCTCAAATTCTCTGTGGTGCTGATTGTATTGGAGCAGCCAAACAAACCAAACACTTTTTGCATAATTATAATTTCATTATTTGCAAAATTACATTCATATTATAAGAAATATGTAAAAAAAATAACAAAAAAGAAATCTATATAAGCTTTTAATAAAATCATTTTAAATACAAATTTTAATACAACAAACAATTGTAATTTCCTTTCAATGGATAAAAAGAAGAATTAAAAAATATATTGAGAGATTTAAAGAATAATCCAAGTAGACAATACTCAGAAGAGTACATTTCAAAAATAAAGAAAGAAATAGAAGTTATTTGGAATAACATTATAGTAACTTGTAATAAAGATGAAGTAGAAGAGATAAAAATTGTATATCTAGAAATAAGAAATAAAATAACAGAACTATTGAAACCAAAACTAGAAAACATAATCTCAAAAGAAATGGCAAAATTTGAAATTTTAGTAGCTGCTAAGCTGATAACAGAATTTAATGGTGATTCGAAGAACTTATCAAATTTTGTAGGTCTAATTGAGTTTTATAATGATACATTAGGTGAGGAATTAGAAAAGAAAAAGTTTATTAAATTTGTAATAGCTACTAAAGTAAGTGATAAGGTGAGGAACAGGCTGTGCACATTAGAAATTCAACCAGAAATTATTTCTGATCTTAAAAAGGATTTGATAGACATTTACAAACCAAAAACAAAAGGTTCTCAAGAAGTTAATATATATTATATATATATATAAGAATAGAATTACTAATATCTCAATTAAATAACATTCAAATAGCTGAACAAGGTGAATGTAATAGAAAAGTTATAATAAATTTAAATGATCAGTTAGGATTAAATGCTTTCAAAAACGGATTGAACGAAGCAATAAGACACGTTGTACAAGCATCTAGAATTACAAAATTCAATGAAGCTGTAAAAATAGCCACTGAAGTTGAAACTTCTTCACGACAAAACAATGTCATGCAGTTTCGAGCAAACTTTAGAGGTAAAAACCAATACAACTACTCCCACTCAAGATTCAATAATAGCAATAGATATAAAAACAAGAACAGACATTTCAATAACAATAATAATCAAAGCAATATCTATGAAAGAAACGACAGAAATAATAAAGATAGTGCTAGAGTTAGAGGTTTTGTAAGAGGATACCATATAATAATAGCAATAGGTCAGAAAACATAGGTGTCCCCGGTCAGCAGAATCGGGGGAATCAAAGAAGGATTTGAATTTCTATGGGGAATATGACACAAATTTTAGAATAAAACACTTAAAGGTGCAGATATACCTATTTGTAAATAATATCTTGTAAAAGAATGAAATGAAAACTCAGCATGCCAAATAAACGGCATAACAAACAAAATAATATTTTCTAAAGGGGTTTCAAATTTAGAACTTATGCTGGGAGAAGCCAATATTAAACATGAATTTCATGTAGTTAATGAAGAAATAATTTTTTTTTTTCTAATTAGCGCGCACTCAAGGGGATTGTTATGTACCCTTTATATGTCAAAGACACAGTGCGAGATTCAGGTAAGAAGGAGAGGATTTAAAAGGAGCTGTCGGTGCACATTAGTCTTGAATTTCGTCACATCACAATGAGAGGGAAAGACAGAGCGTGGAAGAGCATTCCACATTCGCGTAGTACGGCTAAAAAACGAATCCCTGTACTTAACAGTACGACCGAAATTGGGTTCAAGAGTAAACTGAAGAGCATTCCTGGAAGCGCGAGTATTACGGTTGAATCGTTTAAGGGGAGGAATGCAACTGGCTATTTCAATAGAGCACTTACCGTAAAAGTAACGATAAAAGAGTGAGAGACAGGAAACGTTACGTCGGTGTTCGAGTGACGTAAAAGTTTCGATGATGTTCCTGTCTCCGATCATTCTGAAGGCTCGTCTCTGTATACTGTCCAAGAGACTTAAGTAAGTTGCTGGAGCACCAGCCCAGAGATGGGAGTTATACTCGAGTTTTGGACGTACATAACTTTTATAGATAATAGCCAGATCAGAAGGGGAAAAGAATTTCTTGCATCTTCAAAGGAAACCTAAACATCTTGCGGCATTTTTGGCGACGCTAAGTATGTGATCATTCCACAAAAGATGGTTTGTGATACACATACCTAAAATCGCAAGCTGATTAGTTTCTTCGATGCAAGTGCCATTCATAGATAATGGCAGGGGGGAACGTCTCGCTTTAACGACAGAAGGCAGCATTGGGTTTTCGAAGCATTAAATTCTACGCGATTTTTCAATCCCCATTGTACAATGATGTCTAAGTCAGAATTTAATGTACTTATCATATTTAGCCGTTTCAGTTCCACGTCCGAAGAGGAGGGATGTAAATCTGGAAACGAATATGAAAAGCTAAGAGTACTATCGTCAGCGAAACAATTTAAGGGATTAGTAGTTACAGACAGGAGATCATTTATGAAAATAAGAAAGAGGGTCGGAGACAAAACGGAACCCTGTGGCACACCAGCATTTATGTTGTGGGTTTCAGACTTGAATCCGTCTAATACTACTTGTATAGAGCGATTCGAAAGAAAGTTACTAATCCAACGAAGAAAGGTTTCATCGATACCAAAAGCACGCATTTTCGATAAAAGAGCAGGATGCCAAACTTTATCAAATGCTTTAGAAATATCAAGTGCAATAATCTTACTTTCTCCAAAACGATGTAAAGATTTGTTCCACTGTTCGGTGAGATAAACCATCAAGTCACCAGTGGATCTTTTGCTGCGAAAGTCGTATTGCCGGTCACTAAGAAGCTTTCGATCTTCGAGATATTTCTTGAGCTGATAATTTATCAGCGTTTCCATGACCTTGGAAAGAAGGGACGTAAGTGCAATTGGTAGGTAATTGGAGGGTGAAGAAGATTCGCCTTTTTTTGGGATAGGCTGGACAAATGCTGTTTTCCAACTGCTCGGAACAAGCCCAGAAGAATAGGATAGATGGAAAAGCTTACGCAGGGGTTTGGCCAGCGTGGAAGAACACCTCTTCAGAACAATAGCGGGGATACCATCCGGACCAGCGGATTTATGTGTGTTAAGATCTTTTAGGACTCTCGCTACAGCTCGAGTACGAATGAAGCTTTGTCCCATAGAATCAGTTACGCACTCAAGAACAGGGGGAGTCATGACACTATTAGACAGCGTAGAGTTTGCGGCGAACTGCCTAACGAATAAGTTAGCTTTTTCAAGAGTGCTAACGAAGGGAGTGTCATTGACAACGAGTGTTGGGACCAAGGAAAATGTTTTGTTCCTTATGTTTTTTACAAATGACCAAAAAATTTTACTACCTGTGGGACATTGTAGTATTTTTTGCCTTAATTTTTGGTCATGCAAAAATTTGGTCCTTCGAATATGGGCGTTGCAGGCCTTCCTGGCTTGTTTGAACTTTTTCCGGTTTTCCTCAATTGGGTTGGCTCTAAAACAACGGAAGCTAACCTCTTTGACCCTAATAACCTCTTTACGCTCGCATCGAACCATGATTTCTCTTTGGGTCTGATGCTTTTAGCCCTATTCGGGATAAAAGTTCTCATTCCAAAATAATCATATTAGTAATCATATCCGCACTGGAGTCTACATCACTACCGAGGAAGCATAGTGCCCAGTTAAATATCCTGAACAAAACGGTTCTCACCGGAGATGGTCAGATGTGCCTAGAGGCGTTAATACACTGATTGTGTATTTATGAGGGTCAGAGGTTAGAAGCAATCGGCTCGACTATTAACGTCCGATATTCGGGTTGGCTCGTTAACAAGCTGAGTAACGTGATTAAACTCAGCGAAGATCTCAGCACACATGCCTTCGGGTGTTGTCTGGCCTGAATGTTGAAGCCAAGAAGTATTGTGTACATTGAAATCGCCCGTAATAACGATTTCAGTGTGAGGATGCAAGGATACAATTGTTTGGAAGGAGTCGGACAGAGCATGAAATTCGCGTGAAGTTGAAACTCTGTCATGCAAGGCTTCGATAGAGAAAACAATAATGAATGATGTGCTTGTTTACCGAGAATTTAAACCACAGGAAGTTAAACAAGGGATTGGTACTAGGACCTTAATGTGGTTTAAATTGGTAAGCAACATCATTTCTTACGTAGACGGCGAGACCATGGTGGGCGAGGAATAATGGCACTAAGTTATACCCATAAATTTGAAATTCAGCAGGATCTGTATTTTCACCTACTTGAGTTTCACTTAGTGCCAAAACAGCTGGCCTGCTTATAACAGAATGGGCGTACAAGGCAAGGAAATTTGCTCTAAGCCCACGAATAATACAATAGTCGACTCTGAAATTTCCAATCATTGTGAAATAAAAGAAAAAAAAAGACTAAAACAGACGAAATCAAGAGAAATAAAAAAAAAAAGAAATATAACTGTTGATGGGATACTTTGGAAGAGATTTTTTTAAAACTTATAATTGTAAAATAGACTATGAAACGTGTGTGCTCATAATCTTAGTGAAAGATGAAGAAATAATACTACCATTAAACAGAACATTGAAGAATCTCGGATAATTAACTATTCCACCAAGATCGGAAATAATTAAAAGCATCAATCTGAACTTATATGAAGATAGTGTTCTCATCGGTAAAGAAATCAAAAAGGGAATTTTCTTAGCCAACTCAATCTTACCATCGAAAGGAGTAAAGCAAATTAAAATATTGAACACTACAGATTAAGAAGAAACAATAGAAAATTCCATGATTGGAATAGAACATTTGCGAAAATACAGAATATTATCGAATAATACGAAGTTTAAAGATCATCAAAAAATTAAAAAGTTGATAGAAAAAATTAAAGTAGATAACTTAGATAAATCAGCTGTAGATATGATACTGACTATCTGTGAAGAATTTCAAGATGAAGATGAGAAACTAACCACGAATAATTTCTACGAACAAGACATCACTTTATCAGATAAAACTCCAGTCTTTATTAGGAACTATAGACTACCAAACGTTCAATTAGACGAAATACAAAAACCCGTATCTGAGTTATTAAAAAATGACATTATAGAAGAATCAGGCAGTCGATATAACTCACCATTACTTATAGTTCCAAAAAATAGCCTCAACGGACAAACGATATGGCGATTAGTAGTTGATTTCAGGTCATTAAACAAAAAAGTTATAGATGATAAATTTCCACTCACGAGATTAGAAGATGTACTACATACATATATAGATTATAGATGATAGATTAGGTAATGCTAAATACCTCTAGATATGACGAGTTCTTTTCATCAGATATCGCTAAACAAAAATTCTAGGCCATTAACGGCATTTTCAAAAAATGAGGGTCATTACCAATTTAAAAGACTTCCTTTCGGATTAAAAATCTCGACAAATAGTTTTCAAAGAATGTTTTCGATTGCGCTTAGTGATTTACAAGCCTCAGCATTTCTCTATGTTGATGATGTAATAGTATTTGGTAAGAATTTAAAAGATCACAATGAACATTTGATCAAAGTCTTAGGAATATAATTTAAAACTAAACTTAGAAAAATGTAATTTCTTAAAAACAGAAGTAATTTACTTACGTCATCTGATTACATCAAATGCAATTAAACCAGATCCAAGAAAGTATGAGACAATTAAAAATTATCCACAAACTATGCAATTAAACCAGATCCAAGAAAGTATGAGACAATTAAAAATTATCCACAAACTAACAATGCTGATGATGTTAGACGATTTGTAGCATTTTGTAACTACTATAGAAAATTTATAGCAGACTTTGCAGAAATAGCTAATCTCTTAAACCAATTATTGAAAAAGAAACAAATTATGTCTTGGACAGAAGGCTGTCAAAAATCTTTTAACACACTTAAACAAAATTTAATGACTCCTCCCATATTAAGTTATCCAGATTTTAAAAAACCTTTCATATTAACCATTGACGCTTCCAGCTTTGCTTTAGGAGCAGTACTTTCACAGGGAGAAATAGGAACAGAAAAGCCTATAGCGTATATTAAATAGATCCCTCAATAAACATGAAATAAATAAACCCATTATAGAAAATGAATTGTTAGCAATACATTGGGGAATAAATTGTTTCAGGCCATATCTTTTTATAGAAAATTCATAGTTTACGCGGACCATAGACCATTAGTCAGTTTATTTACGCATAAAAATCCATCATCGAAATTAATAAGAATACGAGTTGATTTAATGGATCATGATTTTGAAATAATTTTTAAAAAGGGCAAGATGAATACAAATGCCGATGCTTTATCAAGAATTAAAATTGAATCATGCGAATTAAAAGAAATGATACCCAAATATAACATAGATGTTTTAACAAGAGCAATGAAGAATGAAGAGAAGATATCGAATCAGAAAAAAAATTGTGCAAAAGCCTTGGACTTAAATACGAAGACTAGCTACCTTCATATTTGGGGCTGTAAATCAATATCAGACATAAGGCGATTAAAAGAGATAGAATTTAAAGAAAGTAACGTTACAAAGAGGAAAATAAATGAAATAATAATAGCAGCAAACACTGTATTTGTAAAATTTAGCGATAAATCTTTATCCGAGATAAAATTGATTCTGAGGAAGCTAATATTCAAAATGAACAGTGCAGTGTTAAGAGACTAGCGTTAGCAAGAAATAGTCTTATATTTAATAAAGTATGCATACAAGAATTCAAAAATATATTTAATAAGCTGCAAGAAAATATAAAAGAGGATAAATGTCTAGAACCTCCAAAACAAATAAGAGATGAGAAAGAAATGCACAAATTAATAGAAGAAAATCATAATTCGAAACTAGGAGGACATTGCGGTATAAGAAGATGTGTAAACAAGTTAAAACAAAGATATGTTTGGAAGAATATGAATAAAATGGTAAAGAAATTTGTAAACAACTGCGAGATATGCAATCAATCAAAGATTACTACATATACAAAAGAAAATATTATTATTACAGATACACCCACTACGTCATTCGAAACAATAACAATTGAGACCATTAAAATCGTCAAATGATTACAGGTATATAGGTACTAACGGTACAATGTGATTAACAAAATTTGTAGAAGCATTTTCTATATAAACTCAAGAAGCTAATACAGTAGCAAAAACCATAGTTGAAAAATTCATTTTAAAATACGGATGTTTTAGAAAACTTATAACTGATAAAGGAACAGAATTCACAAATGAATTGCTGAAGAATATTTGTACACTTTTAAAAATAGATAAGATAGTATCCACACCTTTTCACCATGAAACAATGGGATCAATTGAAAGAAATCATAGAGTATTTAATGAATATATTAGTAGCATAGGAGATAAAGACAATTGGGAAGAATGGTTGCCAAACTATACATATTGTTATAACTCAACCCCACACAGTTCAACATTATATTTACCATTTGAACTAGTATTTGGAAAATTATGTACACTTCCATGTGAAATAATAAAAAATAGAGATACAATTTATAATAGGTACAGACAATTATTTAAATGAATTAAAATGTAAGTTGAGACATGCTCATGAACAAGCAAAGAATAATTTAGTTAAAGATAAAAACAAAAGACGAAATTTTCAAAAAAATGTAAATGTTTTCTATGCGAAAAATTGCTCGGAAAATTGGAAGAAGTGATAAAATTGTTCGAAATTTTTTATCAAGCCCTGCGACTTATGGACAAAATCACAAAGGAAGAACAAAAACAGCTTTAATTCGGCAGGAGAAGCGAAAAATAATACGAATTGCCTCAAACTCAGCACACTCCACGATGAAAATCCGAGAATTAGCGGGGGTAAGTGCCAGCAAATCAACAGTTCGTCGAGCTATTTTGAGTGCTCCACACTTGAAATTTAAAAAACTACAAAAAAAACCACCACTCAACGCAGCAAGAAAAGAACATCGGTTGGAGTTTGCGCGCAATCACATGACATGGGATTCTGAGGTTGGCCGTGTTTTGAATAGGAGAAATGACGTCCGTCAAGTTAGCACTACATTTTTGGAAATTACCAATAGTAAGTATGCAGTTAATTGTAGCTTTTTTGTAGTAAATTAGTTGTGGAAAAAAAAAATTTGTAGCTCTGGTGGTTTTTAAGAACATGGGGTGTAGTGCTAGGTTGATATCAAGTTAGCATTACATCTTCAAAACTTTGAAGAACTGAGTATGTAGTTAATTGTAGCTTTTTTGTAGTAAATTAGTTGTGGAAACAAAAAAATTCCAAAAAAATTTTTTCACCTAAAAAAAAAAAAAAAAAAAAAAAATTGGGTATGTAGTGCTAAGTTGATATCAAGTTAGCACTACATCTTCAAAACTTTCAAGAACTGAGTATGCAGTTAATTGTAGCTTTTTTGTAGTAAATTAGTTGTGAAAACAAAAAAAATTAAAAAAAAATTTTTCCTTACTTTTTTGACCAAACAAATTTTATAGAGTCTTAACTTGAAATCGTCATATCACCCATTAGAAACCCAAATTTGAAAATCTAATGATGCAATCAATTGTAGCTTGGGGCTTTAAAATTAGTTGTGAAAAGAAAAAAATTCTAAAAATTTTTTTTCCTTACTTTTTTGAACAAAAACAATATGAAAAAAGCTCAATTTTTCAATATTGCCAAAACACCCATTAAAAAGCTAAATTTGAAAATCCAAATATGCAATTAATTGTAGCTTGGGCTTTTAAAATTAGTTGTGAAAAGAAAAAAATTCTAAAAATTGTTTTGGCTAAGTTTTTTGAAAAAATTAAATTCGTAGTAGTGCTAACTTGACGTTTTGAAAACAGGCATTAGGAAGCCAAATTTGAAAATCTAATGATGCAATCAATTGTAGCTTGGGGCTTTAAAATTAGTTATGAAAAGAAAAAAATTCTAAAAATTTTTTTTCCTTACTTTTTTGAACAAAAACAATATGAAAAAAGCTCAATTTTTCAATATTGCCAAAACACCCATTAAAAAGCTAAATTTGAAAATCCAAATATGCAATTAATTGTAGCTTGGGCTTTTAAAATTAGTTGTGAAAAGAAAAAAATTCTAAAAATTGTTTTGGCTAAGTTTTTTGAAAAAATTAAATTCGTAGTAGTGCTAACTTGACGTTTTGAAAACAGGCATTAGGAAGCCAAATTTGAAAATCTAATGATGCAATCAATTGTAGCTTGGGGCTTTAAAATTAGTTGTGAAAAGAAAAAAATTCTAAAAAATTTTTTCCCTTACTTTTTTGAACAAAAACAATATGAAAAAAGCTCAATTTTTCAATATTGCCAAAACACCCATTAAAAAGCTAAATTTGAAACTCCAAATATGCAATTAATTGTAGCTTGGGCTTTTAAAATTAGTTGTGAAAAGAAAAAAATTCTAAAAATTCTTTTGGCTAAGTTTTTTGAAAAAATTAAATTCGTAGTAGTGCTAACTTGACGTTTTGAAAACAGGCATTAGGAAGCCAAATTTGAAAATCTAATGATGCAATCAATTGTAGCTTGGGGCTTTAAAATTAGTTGTGAAAAGAAAAAAAATCTAAAAATTTTTTTCCCTTACTTTTTTGAACAAAAACAATATGAAAAAAGCTCAATTTTTCAATATTGCCAAAACACCCATTAAAAAGCTAAATTTGAAAATCCAAATATGCAATTAATTGTAGCTTGGGCTTTTAAAATTAGTTGTGAAAAGAAAAAAATTCTAAAAATTGTTTTGGCTAAGTTTTTTGAAAAAATTAAATTCGTAGTAGTGCTAACTTGACGTTTTGAAAACAGGCATTAGGAAGCCAAATTTGAAAATCTAATGATGCAATCAATTGTAGCTTGGGGCTTTAAAATTAGTTGTGAAAAGAAAAAAATTCTAAAAATTTTTTTTCCTTACTTTTTTGAACAAAAACAATATGAAAAAAGCTCAATTTTTCAATATTGCCAAAACACCCATTAAAAAGCTAAATTTGAAAATCCAAATATGCAATTAATTGTAGCTTGGGCTTTTAAAATTAGTTGTGAAAAGAAAAAAATTCTAAAAATTGTTTTGGCTAAGTTTTTTGAAAAAATTAAATTCGTAGTAGTGCTAACTTGACGTTTTGAAAACAGGCATTAGGAAGCCAAATTTGAAAATCTAATGATGCAATCAATTGTAGCTTGGGGCTTTAAAATTAGTTGTGAAAAGAAAAAAATTCTAAAAATTTTTTTTCCTTACTTTTTTGAACAAAAACAATATGAAAAAAGCTCAATTTTTCAATATTGCCAAAACACCCATTAAAAAGCTAAATTTGAAAATCCAAATATGCAATTAATTGTAGCTTGGGCTTTTAAAATTAGTTGTGAAAAGAAAAAAATTCTAAAAATTGTTTTGGCTAAGTTTTTTGAAAAAATTAAATTCGTAGTAGTGCTAACTTGACGTTTTGAAAACAGGCATTAGGAAGCCAAATTTGAAAATCTAATGATGCAATCAATTGTAGCTTGGGGCTTTAAAATTAGTTGTGAAAAGAAAAAAATTCTAAAAATTTTTTTTCCTTACTTTTTTGAACAAAAACAATATGAAAAAAGCTCAATTTTTCAATATTGCCAAAACACCCATTAAAAAGCTAAATTTGAAAATCCAAATATGCAATTAATTGTAGCTTGGGCTTTTAAAATTAGTTGTGAAAAGAAAAAAATTCTAAAAATTGTTTTGGCTAAGTTTTTTGAAAAAATTAAATTCGTAGTAGTGCTAACTTGACGTTTTGAAAACAGGCATTAGGAAGCCAAATTTGAAAATCTAATGATGCAATCAATTGTAGCTTGGGGCTTTAAAATTAGTTGTGAAAAGAAAAAAATTCTAAAAATTTTTTTTCCTTACTTTTTTGAACAAAAACAATATGAAAAAAGCTCAATTTTTCAATATTGCCAAAACACCCATTAAAAAGCTAAATTTGAAAATCCAAATATGCAATTAATTGTAGCTTGGGCTTTTAAAATTAGTTGTGAAAAGAAAAAAATTCTAAAAATTCTTTTGGCTAAGTTTTTTGAAAAAATTAAATTCGTAGTAGTGCTAACTTGACGTTTTGAAAACAGGCATTAGGAAGCCAAATTTGAAAATCTAATGATGCAATCAATTGTAGCTTGGGGCTTTAAAATTAGTTGTGAAAAGAAAAAAATTCTAAAAATTTTTTTTCCTTACTTTTTTGAACAAAAACAATATGAAAAAAGCTCAATTTTTCAATATTGCCAAAACACCCATTAAAAAGCTAAATTTGAAAATCCAAATATGCAATTAATTGTAGCTTGGGCTTTTAAAATTAGTTGTGAAAAGAAAAAAATTCTAAAAATTCTTTTGGCTAAGTTTTTTGAAAAAATTAAATTCGTAGTAGTGCTAACTTGACGTTTTGAAAACAGGCATTAGGAAGCCAAATTTGAAAATCTAATGATGCAATCAATTGTAGCTTGGGGCTTTAAAATTAGTTGTGAAAAGAAAAAAATTCTAAAAATTTTTTTTCCTTACTTTTTTGAACAAAAACAATATGAAAAAAGCTCAATTTTTCAATATTGCCAAAACACCCATTAAAAAGCTAAATTTGAAAATCCAAATATGCAATTAATTGTAGCTTGGGCTTTTAAAATTAGTTGTGAAAAGAAAAAAATTCTAAAAATTCTTTTGGCTAAGTTTTTTGAAAAAATTAAATTCGTAGTAGTGCTAACTTGACGTTTTGAAAACAGGCATTAGGAAGCCAAATTTTAAAATCTAATGATGCAATCAATTGTAGCTTGGGGCTTTAAAATTAGTTGTGAAAAGAAAAAAATTCTAAAAAATTTTTTCCCTTACTTTTTTGAACAAAAACAATATGAAAAAAGCTCAATTTTTCAATATTGCCAAAACACCCATTAAAAAGCTAAATTTGAAAATCCAAATATGCAATTAATTGTAGCTTGGGCTTTTAAAATTAGTTGTGAAAAGAAAAAAATTCTAAAAATTGTTTTGGCTAAGTTTTTTGAAAAAATTAAATTCGTAGTAGTGCTAACTTGACGTTTTGAAAACAGGCATTAGGAAGCCAAATTTGAAAATCTAATGATGCAATCAATTGTAGCTTGGGGCTTTAAAATTTGTTGTGAAAAGAAAAAAATTCTAAAAATTTTTTTTCCTTACTTTTTTGAACAAAAACAATATGAAAAAAGCTCAATTTTTCAATATTGCCAAAACACCCATTAAAAAGCTAAATTTGAAAATCCAAATATGCAATTAATTGTAGCTTGGGCTTTTAAAATTAGTTGTGAAAAGAAAAAAATTCTAAAAATTCTTTTGGCTAAGTTTTTTGAAAAAATTAAATTCGTAGTAGTGCTAACTTGACGTTTTGAAAACAGGCATTAGGAAGCCAAATTTGAAAATCTAATGATGCAATCAATTGTAGCTTGGGGCTTTAAAATTAGTTGTGAAAAGAAAAAAATTCTAAAAATTTTTTTTCCTTACTTTTTTGAACAAAAACAATATGAAAAAAGCTCAATTTTTCAATATTGCCAAAACACCCATTAAAAAGCTAAATTTGAAAATCCAAATATGCAATTAATTGTAGCTTGGGCTTTTAAAATTAGTTGTGAAAAGAAAAAAATTCTAAAAATTCTTTTGGCTAAGTTTTTTGAAAAAATTAAATTCGTAGTAGTGCTAACTTGACGTTTTGAAAACAGGCATTAGGAAGCCAAATTTGAAAATCTAATGATGCAATCAATTGTAGCTTGGGGCTTTAAAATTAGTTGTGAAAAGAAAAAAATTCTAAAAATTTTTTTTCCTTACTTTTTTGAACAAAAACAATATGAAAAAAGCTCAATTTTTCAATATTGCCAAAACACCCATTAAAAAGCTAAATTTGAAAATCCAAATATGCAATTAATTGTAGCTTGGGCTTTTAAAATTAGTTGTGAAAAGAAAAAAATTCTAAAAATTCTTTTGGCTAAGTTTTTTGAAAAAATTAAATTCGTAGTAGTGCTAACTTGACGTTTTGAAAACAGGCATTAGGAAGCCAAATTTGAAAATCTAATGATGCAATCAATTGTAGCTTGGGGCTTTAAAATTAGTTGTGAAAAGAAAAAAATTCTAAAAATTTTTTTTCCTTACTTTTTTGAACAAAAACAATATGAAAAAAGCTCAATTTTTCAATATTGCCAAAACACCCATTAAAAAGCTAAATTTGAAAATCCAAATATGCAATTAATTGTAGCTTGGGCTTTTAAAATTAGTTGTGAAAAGAAAAAAATTCTAAAAATTCTTTTGGCTAAGTTTTTTGAAAAAATTAAATTCGTAGTAGTGCTAACTTGACGTTTTGAAAACAGGCATTAGGAAGCCAAATTTTAAAATCTAATGATGCAATCAATTGTAGCTTGGGGCTTTAAAATTAGTTGTGAAAAGAAAAAAATTCTAAAAAATTTTTTCCCTTACTTTTTTGAACAAAAACAATATGAAAAAAGCTCAATTTTTCAATATTGCCAAAACACCCATTAAAAAGCTAAATTTGAAAATCCAAATATGCAATTAATTGTAGCTTGGGCTTTTAAAATTAGTTGTGAAAAGAAAAAAATTCTAAAAATTGTTTTGGCTAAGTTTTTTGAAAAAATTAAATTCGTAGTAGTGCTAACTTGACGTTTTGAAAACAGGCATTAGGAAGCCAAATTTGAAAATCTAATGATGCAATCAATTGTAGCTTGGGGCTTTAAAATTAGTTGTGAAAAGAAAAAAATTCTAAAAATTTTTTTTCCTTACTTTTTTGAACAAAAACAATATGAAAAAAGCTCAATTTTTCAATATTGCCAAAACACCCATTAAAAAGCTAAATTTGAAAATCCAAATATGCAATTAATTGTAGCTTGGGCTTTTAAAATTAGTTGTGAAAAGAAAAAAATTCTAAAAATTGTTTTGGCTAAGTTTTTTGAAAAAATTAAATTCGTAGTAGTGCTAACTTGACGTTTTGAAAACAGGCATTAGGAAGCCAAATTTGAAAATCTAATGATGCAATCAATTGTAGCTTGGGGCTTTAAAATTAGTTGTGAAAAGAAAAAAATTCTAAAAATTTTTTTTCCTTACTTTTTTGAACAAAAACAATATGAAAAAAGCTCAATTTTTCAATATTGCCAAAACACCCATTAAAAAGCTAAATTTGAAAATCCAAATATGCAATTAATTGTAGCTTGGGCTTTTAAAATTAGTTGTGAAAAGAAAAAAATTCTAAAAATTCTTTTGGCTAAGTTTTTTGAAAAAATTAAATTCGTAGTAGTGCTAACTTGACGTTTTGAAAACAGGCATTAGGAAGCCAAATTTGAAAATCTAATGATGCAATCAATTGTAGCTTGGGGCTTTAAAATTAGTTGTGAAAAGAAAAAAATTCTAAAAATTTTTTTTCCTTACTTTTTTGAACAAAAACAATATGAAAAAAGCTCAATTTTTCAATATTGCCAAAACACCCATTAAAAAGCTAAATTTGAAAATCCAAATATGCAATTAATTGTAGCTTGGGCTTTTAAAATTAGTTGTGAAAAGAAAAAAATTCTAAAAATTGTTTTGGCTAAGTTTTTTGAAAAAATTAAATTCGTAGTAGTGCTAACTTGACGTTTTGAAAACAGGCATTAGGAAGCCAAATTTGAAAATCTAATGATGCAATCAATTGTAGCTTGGGGCTTTAAAATTAGTTGTGAAAAGAAAAAAATTCTAAAAAATTTTTTCCCTTACTTTTTTGAACAAAAACAATATGAAAAAAGCTCAATTTTTCAATATTGCCAAAACACCCATTAAAAAGCTAAATTTGAAACTCCAAATATGCAATTAATTGTAGCTTGGGCTTTTAAAATTAGTTGTGAAAAGAAAAAAATTCTAAAAATTGTTTTGGCTAAGTTTTTTGAAAAAATTAAATTCGTAGTAGTGCTAACTTGACGTTTTGAAAACAGGCATTAGGAAGCCAAATTTGAAAATCTAATGATGCAATCAATTGTAGCTTGGGGCTTTAAAATTAGTTGTGAAAAGAAAAAAATTCTAAAAATTTTTTTTCCTTACTTTTTTGAACAAAAACAATATGAAAAAAGCTCAATTTTTCAATATTGCCAAAACACCCATTAAAAAGCTAAATTTGAAAATCCAAATATGCAATTAATTGTAGCTTGGGCTTTTAAAATTAGTTGTGAAAAGAAAAAAATTCTAAAAATTGTTTTGGCTAAGTTTTTTGAAAAAATTAAATTCGTAGTAGTGCTAACTTGACGTTTTGAAAACAGGCGTTAGGAAGCCAAATTTGAAAATCTAATGATGCAATCAATTGTAGCTTGGGGCTTTAAATTAGTTGTCAAAAGAAAAAAATTCCAAAAATATATTTTCTCAAAAAAACTATAAATTCCACAAAAAAAATCTTTAGTGAATTATATAGGTATGTATAGGTTTAAGTAGTAGGTACTATTTAAAAAAATAATAAATAAATCTGCAATTAATTATTTCGTACATGTTCGTTCCCATCTGACCTCTACAAAAATTCCACGTTAGTTCTATAGTTCCTGATAGTTTTCCAAAATATTGCATTTTCTGTGAACAACAACTATAACTTTAGCGTTTTTATAAACGCCTTAAAGTATGCTACATTGTTGTGTCTCCATTTTTTTGACCTTGTTCTATAGACTACATTTCATAGTATGTATCGAAGGGGGAGAGGTAGGAAGAGCGGTTTTAAACCTGACTTGCTATTAAGTTATTATTATTTTTATTGTTTTATTCATACTTTAGAATGTCAATTTTATGAAACTTGACCATTTTTATATTGCACTTCTTTAGACCACTGACGGTAGATACGTGTCGAGATGTGGTACTTGTTCATTAAATGCATTTGCAGTCACAGCATTTAAGTGCCTGAAAGTATGCTATTTTGTTCAGCCTCCATTTTCTCCAGACCTTGTTCAATAGACTACAATTCGTAGTACGTATCGAAGGGGCAGAGGTAGGAAGATCGGTTTTACAATAAACGGATTTTCAAAAATGGGATGCTAACTTAACATAGAATATTAATTATTGAAATGTCAAAAGAAATATTTTTTTCTTATGATAGAGACATATCCAAAGAGTTCCTCATACCTAAAAATGGGTTTAATTACATAACGGCATAAAAACAATTATATTAAAATCAATTTTTTAATAAAAAACCAAAGAGTTATATGAAACAGAAAAACATCTGGATTACAAACATTATACCTAATAAATTAAAACATAAAATCGACTGAATAGCATAAAAACGAGTATAGGTAATGTGTCCAATGTAAAATTAAAAGAAATTTAGTTTCTAACACTTTTCTAATAAAAATTATGATATTTTTTCTGTTATCAATTCATATAGTCACTTCCGTTAAACAAAGACATTACTTTACTGACAATTATAAATACTCATAGCAAATAAATCAGACACCCATTGAACCCAAAATTTTTTTAAGAAAAAAAATTTAACCTGGTAACCTTAACAGAGAAAAAGTAAAAAAGAATTAGAATTACAACTCTTTTTTTTAAGGACAAAAACATATTTATGCATACAAATCCACCCATAGGATTGTTTCTGTTTACATGTTCTTGGAGATGCAAGCCAACGGTAAAAAAAAACATTCAATACAAATACACACATAAAGAAGAAAAACAAGCAAAAGTTGGTAGGTAGTGCTACCGCATTTCAATTAAATGTTGCCTTATTTTTATTTATAAATCTGAATGATAAGTTATTAACTTTGTAACTATTGTTATCCATATGTACGTATATTATGAAATAAGAAAGCCTTCATTTAGAAACATAAATTCATGCAAACTATGTACCCACATAATATACATTTCATATTATTTGATCAACTCCTTTTCCATACAAAAAACTGATTTGCTTATAAATTCTAATGGTAACTCTTGTAAATATAAAGACTCGTTTGATCGTTAGATGGTCATGACTCATGAGCATGACAATGGGTATCGTCTATACGTAATAGGTATACATAGGGAGGTTTGCGTGTTTCGCGCTTGTAGTGTGCAATCACATTCGCTAGACAATGGCTGCGTTCGAATTAAAGGCCGATGCCATGCGTTCTATATTTAATCATTGTTGTTAAGTCAAAAAATATTGTTGGAGTTTGATTGTTTGAATGACAAATCGTCAAAGAAAAAGCAATATAAATGCTCATGAGCTAGAGCAGTTGAAACATACTAAAGTAAATGACAGCCACGAGGCATTCTTTTAAAACTGATTTCGCAGGCAACACATTATAGCCGCGATTGTAATGTCAAATAATAATAGAATTAACTCTGTAAATTTAAAAAAAGACTCAATAAAGAAAATCTGAAGTTTGATTGTTTGGATTTTTTTGTTTTTACACAAATCATTTTAGAAAGATTCGTTGTTAAATAAGTACTGAGAATATTTTGATATTCATTATCTATGAATAATGCTTTTTTCAAATGTCAAATTACAAAGAGAAAAGATCAATGAAAATCCTCGAAAATCCCTTAATTGAGATTGGTAAAGTTCAGAGTTGTAATTTAATCTCTGAATAACATTGCGTTGTTGTTTAAATCTATTCTTCCTGCTTGTACAAGAGGTCCAACATTAATAATATATTTATATATTAATAACTATAATGCTCAAGTGTCGAACGTTCACTAGGAAGTGAGCGTTTTCCTTTTTTAATTCGGAACAGAGTATGAAATGTCAGACAGTAATTTTTTTTTGTCTTTTTAATTCATTCATAGAACATCAACATAGAATTGTCTTTGTTTTAAGTGTCACTAGTGTGGCATGTAAATTCAACAAATTTTTACAACCAAAAAAAATCTTTAATTTTTGTTTTCTATTTTGTTAAATTACATTCAACTCTTTATAATAGGTGTGTTTTGTTGAGAACGTAGTACAGCAGAGTAAAAAAAAATCAAGAAAACGATCCACAGCAAATGTGTTTCACTTTTGACTTTAAGGCTTGTTCGATTACTCTATCTTTGAGCCCTCCGGATCTTACACTTAACACCTGTTCACATGAGAACGACCGACGAATGACCGAATAAATGTGATTTAAAACAATTTATTAACCTAAATTCTTCACAAATTTTAATCAAAATGGCAGAAGTACATTTTGTTTTGATGTTCCGATACTAAACTAAGCTTTTTGTTTGAAAAAATACGATAAATTTGAGAAAACAAATTATTCGTCGCGAATTGCAAGATAATTGTTACGAATTGTCAAACTCTATTCTCGTTCCACATACGATCGACATTACGACGATCAAATTGTTCGCGCAACTAACCTCAAAATTAATCTTGTTTTTGTTTTCTTCGTGGTGGGTCATGGCTGAATTTGTCAAAGTCAAACGTCATTCGCAACGAATAAAAAAGGAAATGTGAAAGCAATGTCAAACTGGACGAATATTTGCTCATTCGTCGGTCGTTTGTCGCTCTCATGTAAATAGTCCTTTAATGATAACTTAGACTAATTCGAAAAAATCGTGACTACGAAACAACAATAACAAACAACGTGCTGTTGTTAATCATAGCAACGTGTTGTTACATTTTCATTTTATTTGACAGCGGGCTCTCACTATTTTGATTTTTGATTGGCGCTGAACTTTTCATGAGATTGTTAATTTAGTTCATCTCTCAAAAATTATAATCTTTTTGTTGAAAGCATATAAAACGACCTCGGTCAAAAAGATTTTTTTATAAACTCCGCCTTAAAAATACAGGTGAGTAACCAGCCTTAAGATGACAAAATCGAACATACCAACATATAAAATGAAAATGGCAACATCAGCGCCCCTGCCTTTGAGTAGTCATACTATTTTGTCAAGTAAAATTTGACTGAGAAAAAAAGTTAAAGTAAATGGCAGTAGTTTTTTGTTATTGTATCTCTTGTTAAATTTTGACTGAATGGGTTGCAGTTGGTCACCAAAACACACCTAATGTCACTAGACTCTGAATTTTGAATTTTTTTCTTTTCACAACTAATTTTAAAGCCCCAAGCTACAATTGATTGCATCATTAGATTTTCAAATTTGGCTTCCTAATGCCTGTTTTCAAAACGTCAAGTTAGCACTACTACGAATTTAATTTTTTCAAAAAACTTAGCCAAAAGAATTTTTAGAATTTTTTTCTTTTCACAACTAATTTTAAAAGCCCAAGCTACAATTAATTGCATATTTGGATTTTCAAATTTAGCTTTTTAATGGGTGTTTTGGCAATATTGAAAAATTGAGCTTTTTTCATATTGTTTTTGTTCAAAAAAGTAAGGAAAAAAAATTTTTAGAATTTTTTTCTTTTCACAACTAATTTTAAAGCCCCAAGCTACAATTGATTGCATCATTAGATTTTCAAATTTGGCTTCCTAATGCCTGTTTTCAAAACGTCAAGTTAGCACTACTACGAATTTAATTTTTTCAAAAAACTTAGCCAAAACAATTTTTAGAATTTTTTTCTTTTCACAACTAATTTTAAAAGCCCAAGCTACAATTAATTGCATATTTGGATTTTCAAATTTAGCTTTTTAATGGGTGTTTTGGCAATATTGAAAAATTGAGCTTTTTTCATATTGTTTTTGTTCAAAAAAGTAAGGGAAAAAATTTTTTAGAATTTTTTTCTTTTCACAACTAATTTTAAAGCCCCAAGCTACAATTGATTGCATCATTAGATTTTCAAATTTGGCTTCCTAATGCCTGTTTTCAAAACGTCAAGTTAGCACTACTACGAATTTAATTTTTTCAAAAAACTTAGCCAAAACAATTTTTAGAATTTTTTTCTTTTCACAACTAATTTTAAAAGCCCAAGCTACAATTAATTGCATATTTGGATTTTCAAATTTAGCTTTTTAATGGGTGTTTTGGCAATATTGAAAAATTGAGCTTTTTTCATATTGTTTTTGTTCAAAAAAGTAAGGGAAAAAATTTTTTAGAATTTTTTTCTTTTCACAACTAATTTTAAAGCCCCAAGCTACAATTGATTGCATCATTAGATTTTAAAATTTGGCTTCCTAATGCCTGTTTTCAAAACGTCAAGTTAGCACTACTACGAATTTAATTTTTTCAAAAAACTTAGCCAAAAGAATTTTTAGAATTTTTTTCTTTTCACAACTAATTTTAAAAGCCCAAGCTACAATTAATTGCATATTTGGATTTTCAAATTTAGCTTTTTAATGGGTGTTTTGGCAATATTGAAAAATTGAGCTTTTTTCATATTGTTTTTGTTCAAAAAAGTAAGGGAAAAAATTTTTTAGAATTTTTTTCTTTTCACAACTAATTTTAAAGCCCCAAGCTACAATTGATTGCATCATTAGATTTTCAAATTTGGCTTCCTAATGCCTGTTTTCAAAACGTCAAGTTAGCACTACTACGAATTTAATTTTTTCAAAAAACTTAGCCAAAAGAATTTTTAGAATTTTTTTCTTTTCACAACTAATTTTAAAAGCCCAAGCTACAATTAATTGCATATTTGGATTTTCAAATTTAGCTTTTTAATGGGTGTTTTGGCAATATTGAAAAATTGAGCTTTTTTCATATTGTTTTTGTTCAAAAAAGTAAGGGAAAAAATTTTTTAGAATTTTTTTCTTTTCACAACTAATTTTAAAGCCCCAAGCTACAATTGATTGCATCATTAGATTTTCAAATTTGGCTTCCTAATGCCTGTTTTCAAAACGTCAAGTTAGCACTACTACGAATTTAATTTTTTCAAAAAACTTAGCCAAAAGAATTTTTAGAATTTTTTTCTTTTCACAACTAATTTTAAAAGCCCAAGCTACAATTAATTGCATATTTGGATTTTCAAATTTAGCTTTTTAATGGGTGTTTTGGCAATATTGAAAAATTGAGCTTTTTTCATATTGTTTTTGTTCAAAAAAGTAAGGGAAAAAATTTTTTAGAATTTTTTTCTTTTCACAACTAATTTTAAAGCCCCAAGCTACAATTGATTGCATCATTAGATTTTCAAATTTGGCTTCCTAATGCCTGTTTTCAAAACGTCAAGTTAGCACTACTACGAATTTAATTTTTTCAAAAAACTTAGCCAAAACAATTTTTAGAATTTTTTTCTTTTCACAACTAATTTTAAAAGCCCAAGCTACAATTAATTGCATATTTGGATTTTCAAATTTAGCTTTTTAATGGGTGTTTTGGCAATATTGAAAAATTGAGCTTTTTTCATATTGTTTTTGTTCAAAAAAGTAAGGAAAAAAAATTTTTAGAATTTTTTTCTTTTCACAACTAATTTTAAAGCCCCAAGCTACAATTGATTGCATCATTAGATTTTCAAATTTGGCTTCCTAATGCCTGTTTTCAAAACGTCAAGTTAGCACTACTACGAATTTAATTTTTTCAAAAAACTTAGCCAAAAGAATTTTTAGAATTTTTTTCTTTTCACAACTAATTTTAAAAGCCCAAGCTACAATTAATTGCATATTTGGATTTTCAAATTTAGCTTTTTAATGGGTGTTTTGGCAATATTGAAAAATTGAGCTTTTTCATATTGTTTTTGTTCAAAAAAGTAAGGAAAAAAAATTTTTAGAATTTTTTTCTTTTCACAACTAATTTTAAAGCCCCAAGCTACAATTGATTGCATCATTAGATTTTCAAATTTGGCTTCCTAATGCCTGTTTTCAAAACGTCAAGTTAGCACTACTACGAATTTAATTTTTTCAAAAAACTTAGCCAAAACAATTTTTAGAATTTTTTTCTTTTCACAACTAATTTTAAAAGCCCAAGCTACAATTAATTGCATATTTGGATTTTCAAATTTAGCTTTTTAATGGGTGTTTTGGCAATATTGAAAAATTGAGCTTTTTTCATATTGTTTTTGTTCAAAAAAGTAAGGGAAAAAATTTTTTAGAATTTTTTTCTTTTCACAACTAATTTTAAAGCCCCAAGCTACAATTGATTGCATCATTAGATTTTAAAATTTGGCTTCCTAATGCCTGTTTTCAAAACGTCAAGTTAGCACTACTACGAATTTAATTTTTTCAAAAAACTTAGCCAAAAGAATTTTTAGAATTTTTTTCTTTTCACAACTAATTTTAAAAGCCCAAGCTACAATTAATTGCATATTTGGATTTTCAAATTTAGCTTTTTAATGGGTGTTTTGGCAATATTGAAAAATTGAGCTTTTTTCATATTGTTTTTGTTCAAAAAAGTAAGGAAAAAAAATTTTTAGAATTTTTTTCTTTTCACAACTAATTTTAAAGCCCCAAGCTACAATTGATTGCATCATTAGATTTTCAAATTTGGCTTCCTAATGCCTGTTTTCAAAACGTCAAGTTAGCACTACTACGAATTTAATTTTTTCAAAAAACTTAGCCAAAAGAATTTTTAGAATTTTTTTCTTTTCACAACTAATTTTAAAAGCCCAAGCTACAATTAATTGCATATTTGGATTTTCAAATTTAGCTTTTTAATGGGTGTTTTGGCAATATTGAAAAATTGAGCTTTTTTCATATTGTTTTTGTTCAAAAAAGTAAGGAAAAAAAATTTTTAGAATTTTTTTCTTTTCACAACTAATTTTAAAGCCCCAAGCTACAATTGATTGCATCATTAGATTTTCAAATTTGGCTTCCTAATGCCTGTTTTCAAAACGTCAAGTTAGCACTACTACGAATTTAATTTTTTCAAAAAACTTAGCCAAAAGAATTTTTAGAATTTTTTTCTTTTCACAACTAATTTTAAAAGCCCAAGCTACAATTAATTGCATATTTGGATTTTCAAATTTAGCTTTTTAATGGGTGTTTTGGCAATATTGAAAAATTGAGCTTTTTTCATATTGTTTTTGTTCAAAAAAGTAAGGAAAAAAAATTTTTAGAATTTTTTTCTTTTCACAACTAATTTTAAAGCCCCAAGCTACAATTGATTGCATCATTAGATTTTCAAATTTGGCTTCCTAATGCCTGTTTTCAAAACGTCAAGTTAGCACTACTACGAATTTAATTTTTTCAAAAAACTTAGCCAAAACAATTTTTAGAATTTTTTTCTTTTCACAACTAATTTTAAAAGCCCAAGCTACAATTAATTGCATATTTGGATTTTCAAATTTAGCTTTTTAATGGGTGTTTTGGCAATATTGAAAAATTGAGCTTTTTTCATATTGTTTTTGTTCAAAAAAGTAAGGAAAAAAAATTTTTAGAATTTTTTTCTTTTCACAACTAATTTTAAAGCCCCAAGTTACAATTGATTGCATCATTAGATTTTCAAATTTGGCTTCCTAATGCCTGTTTTCAAAACGTCAAGTTAGCACTACTACGAATTTAATTTTTTCAAAAAACTTAGCCAAAACAATTTTTAGAATTTTTTTCTTTTCACAACTAATTTTAAAAGCCCAAGCTACAATTAATTGCATATTTGGATTTTCAAATTTAGCTTTTTAATGGGTGTTTTGGCAATATTGAAAAATTGAGCTTTTTTCATATTGTTTTTGTTCAAAAAAGTAAGGGAAAAAATTTTTTAGAATTTTTTTCTTTTCACAACTAATTTTAAAGCCCCAAGCTACAATTGATTGCATCATTAGATTTTAAAATTTGGCTTCCTAATGCCTGTTTTCAAAACGTCAAGTTAGCACTACTACGAATTTAATTTTTTCAAAAAACTTAGCCAAAAGAATTTTTAGAATTTTTTTCTTTTCACAACTAATTTTAAAAGCCCAAGCTACAATTAATTGCATATTTGGATTTTCAAATTTAGCTTTTTAATGGGTGTTTTGGCAATATTGAAAAATTGAGCTTTTTTCATATTGTTTTTGTTCAAAAAAGTAAGGAAAAAAAATTTTTAGAATTTTTTTCTTTTCACAACTAATTTTAAAGCCCCAAGCTACAATTGATTGCATCATTAGATTTTCAAATTTGGCTTTCTAATGGGTGATATGACGATTTCAAGTTAAGACTCTATAAAATTTGTTTGGTCAAAAAAGTAAGGAAAAATTTTTTTTTAATTTTTTTTGTTTTCACAACTAATTTACTACAAAAAAGCTACAATTAACTGCATACTCAGTTCTTGAAAGTTTTGAAGATGTAGTGCTAACTTGATATCAACTTAGCACTACATACCCAATTTTTTTTTTTTTTTTTTTTTAGGTGAAAAAATTTTTTTGGAATTTTTTGGTTTCCACAACTAATTTACTACAAAAAAGCTACAATTAACTACATACTCAGTTCTTCAAAGTTTTGAAGATGTAATGCTAACTTGATATCAACCTAGCACTACACCCCATGTTCTTAAAAACCACCAGAGCTACAAATTTTTTTTTTCCACAACTAATTTACTACAAAAAAGCTACAATTAACTGCATACTTACTATTGGTAATTTCCAAAAATGTAGTGCTAACTTGACGGACGTTTTTAACTTTTATTTATTTCCATGACATCCGCAAAGACGAATGCTTTTTGAATCGCAATCATTCCAAGAAAGGAGGAGTAATGGTATGGGGGGCCATTTCATACTACGGCGGCGCCTTTGAGTTGGTTTTTGTGTCTCACAAAATGACTGGAATTTCTTATAAAGAGCTTTTGCAAACAGCTTTTCCAGCCATAAGAGAGCTTTTTGGACCAATCCAGTGGATCTTACAACAAGACAATCCACAACGCGCACGTTGTAAAAGCATTTCTCGCTAGTGAAAATGTGGAGTTGTTGCCATGGCCACCGTACTCTCCTGATCTAAACATTAAACTTATGAAGGAGGCAAGCAATATGAAAGCTGTGATGAGCTTATTCACGCAATTAAAGAAGCCTAAACTCAGATTTAATTAGATTATATAAAACAATTGTATAAATCTCTTAAAAGTAGAATTTTTGATGTTATTTCAAGTCGTGGAGGTTATACAAAGTATTGAAACTATGAAAAATAAATAAAATAGTAATAAAAAAAAGCAAAAAAAAAAATTTTTAATCGATCAACTTCTTTTTTTTTAAGTTTTAACAGGTGCGTCTAACCAAGTGAACCGATTTATTTTACTTTTTTTGTACTTGTTGGAAGAGAGAGATCAAAACAACCGTTAAGTGACTCTCACTAATCTTGAATTTAGGTTTTTTCCAAGAGAATTAAATAACCTTTCAAATAAATGCATTATTTGGCAGTTCA